>CM045768.1:81987732-82415318 GCA_025200525.1 Camellia lanceoleosa | reverse complement strand
ACCCTAATCTAATCCTCATATATATGTTGTAAATTATATATAAAGTCTTTAATCATAAATTGAGCTAAAAATTCATAGATAGAGCTTAAGAGAGAGAACTCCAATTTGTAGAGAGAGAAGAGCTTTGAACTAAAGAATTTTACTAAAGAGGCGAGGACTGCTAGAAGTTCAAAATTCAGCAAATTGAGCTCAATTCAAAAGATGCTAGAAGTAGCTTTTGAACCCTAATTCATGAAGCTAAGTTATTTCATGGAGGTGAATTCAAGAGAATTATGATTAAGTACAAGAATTAAGCTAAGATTGGTTGCAATTTAGGGCAATTGATACATAGTTTGGGTTGAGTTTCACCATTTCGAGCATAATTATCTCACCCATGTTGACGGAAGATGAATTGTACAAGCATTCATGAATTACAAGGTTTGAAAGTAACTTGCATAAGTTTATGAACCTTTGAATAGAATTTCAGTTAAAAATCACCATGCATGAAGATTTGGGTTTTATTTGAAGAATTCCTGAAGCCTGAGCTTAAATTTTTAGAATTGGCATTGTATTCATGTTTTCTAAGCTTTTGGCTTAAGTGTTTCAAAGTTTTGTTGGTTATGCAAGAAAATTGGATTTGAAACTATAAGTTTTGTAGCTCAACTTGGCTTATGGAATTTGCATTTTGTCTCACCACCTGCCAAACAATTGGCTCGCTAAGTGCACATTTCATGCATCAATTGGCTTTTGCGCATAATTGCAATTGGCTCAAGTGACTAAGTCACCGCCGAAATGCGACCGCCTTTTTATTTTTGGCAACTCGCCTGCTTAACACATCTAGTATTCCTTTGTCCGCCGAGCAACCAATGTCAGGTTGTGCCTGCCGAAAGTGCTCTGCTTCATCAATAAAAGTATGAAAAGACATATTCTCGATCAAATGTGCATTCTTCATTCCATTATGAAAATTTAGGCATGAATTGAATATAATAAAATGAATTAAAGGGGTCGTAATGAAGCTCTAAGAGAATTGAATAAGCTAAATAACCATCCGACTAAGCAATGTAATTCAACATGTGTACGCTTATGAATTGTGTAGAATCATCCACGAGGACTTAATCAACAAACCAATTCATCGTGAGTAATATCTTAGTAAAGATATTTTCTTACTTACTTTATTTTCTAAAATGTCCTTATGTGGGTAAGGTTTTCTGAAATTGAGATTTTGCAAGTGAATGAGTTTCTAACTATTTGATCAATATGATATATGTAAATGCAATTGATGTGAGAATGTGTATGACGGAGCCAAGGATCGTTTCTATATAATTAAATTGGGCTCAAGGTTGTTTTGTGTAATTGAAATGGACCCAAATTTGTTCTGCTATGATATGATCAATTCCATTTGGTACATCTATTGAACATAAGATTGTTCTACTATCTATTGGACCCATGGTCATTTCATTGCTGTAATGCTTATGATATAGAAATGCATTTGTCAATTAATAGAACTCATTCACATAAACCCTTACTCGATGTTATTCATTGGGCTTTCACTCACCAAGTTATATAAACGTATGTAAGGAGCATGGATGTGAAATTTAGCCTTAGTGAACCTATGATGGATACTAAGGTTTGTGAAGTCTATTATGAGCACCTCACAAGTGAGGCTTTTGTTCTTTTGTCTTTTGAATTTATGTTTTCTTTTATTGGTCATGTTTGACCTTGTATATGTATATAAGTTCTGGTTTTGAATGTCAATGATGTTTGAAAGATCTTGGAAATAGGGAATCTTATTATGTATGTATAAGTGTGAGTTATTAATATATGAGATGTTTTGTTTATGTCATTTATGCATAGCTAATTGGACAAAATTTTATAATTCCGCTTCCACTGCTAGCCCCATATGAATAATATTATATGATTTATGTCTGAGGCCATAGGTAATCTTATGATTACTGGACGGTTATGATCCAAACCTCTAGGGGCGGGCTCGAGTCATGACAGAGTGATATCAAAGCCAAGTTAATAACTCACACACTTGTCCAATTGAGAAATATGGTCTCTAGAAAAGACTTAAGGTGCATTTTTCTAATAAGAATATATTTGTGTGCATTGAGAACTTCAGAATATATGGAACATGAACTATTGTACCTATATTTGTATATGTGAAATTTTGTGTCTATTATAATTCAAGTTTATATAGATAATGGTGAGAATAAGGGCCAGACATAGAAGAGTTAACTACGTCCGACCGATATAATGGAAAGAATGATCCATGGTATGGTAGAAGCATTAAGGCAACAACAAAGAACAACCACCCCCACCTCTACCAATGCCGCACTACATGTACAAGATTATCGACCGATGACCATACAATTGCATTGACTAAAGAATTTAAAAAGATGAAACCACGTTGTTCCACGAGGGGTCGACCTATTAAAAGTCAAGCTTGGGTCCTTGGAATAGAGAAGTTACTTTGAGGTATTGCCGTTATGGAGGCACAAAGGGTTCATTGGTCGATTTCACTTTAGAGGATGAGGCAAGAAGATGGTGGATACTAATCCAAAAGACAATAAGGATTGATTACACAATTCCTTGAAATATTTTATGAGAAATATTTTCCACAAAGATGTCTGTGGATCGTAAAATTGTCTGAAGTTTGAGGGACTTAAGCAAGGAAACATGATAGTAGTTGAATATGAAGCAAAGTTCACAGAGTTGGCTATGTTTGCACCGCCAAGATGGTTAACATCGATTATAAAAGGCGAGGAAAATTGAGGGCAAACTTAATGCAATTTTAGAGAAGGTAAATGTCTTGAAACCGCCAAAGTAAGTGGATTTTCTTGACCAAGCTCTATTGTTTGAGGCAAATTTGGAATCCCATAACCCAATCTTTGAATAGAGAGGAAAGCGGATGGTTCTTATTCGAATAAAGGATCATCGCCTTTCAAAGAAGCAAAACCGGAGAACATCTAGTGCCTCTAATTCAAGAAGAGATTTTGTACCAACTTGTAATGTGTGTGGCAAGAAACACTGGGGAGTTTGTTATCATACATATGGGGCATGTTTTAGATGTGGCAAGACTAGACATATGGTTAGAGATTGTCTCCAAAATGAACAAAGAGGTGGAAGACTAGTTGCTAGTTCGACTGGATCTATCCCAATGCCATTAAATGATGTAAGATCTACTGCTATGAGAGACACACTGAGGAAAGAGAGAGTTTTTGTCATGACCCAAACCCGCCTCTATAGGTTTAGTGGCATAACCAGCTAGTAATCCTTAGATTACCTAAGGCCTCTTAACAAAGATAACATATAATTAGGGGTTGAAGCAAATACACAAAAATATACATAGTCCATAAAGTCAGTAGACATATATGAGACATGAAATTTGAGACTTCATAACATACACACATAAGATGACATGTCCATATAAGTCTCGCAACATTGTGCAAGCTTCACCAAAAGGGACTTAGCCCAGTATGCAGATAAACAAAAGCAAACAACAAAACATCTTCAACAACTTCACAAAACTTGACTTCTCAAAAAGGAACCTCCCCGGGAGGCACAGTGGTTGGCTAACTCAAAACTCGCCAAGCAGCAGCTTAGGCCTGGTCATGCACTTGCTCACCTACATACATAAAATAAATAGTAAGCGGGTGTAGACACCCCATTTTTGACCGACCTTAAGACGCTGACGTCATCATTTGTACACGTGATGATTGCGCATGTTTGTGCTTATTTCGAGCGCCCGAAGTTCTCGGCTGAGTGCCTTGTCTTTGAGCCTCTAAACATTTTGTGTTTTGGCCTTAGTTTTTGGGCCAAACCTTGTTGCCTCTTTCCTGAGGGAGGGGGAGGGTTTTCGGCCACTTGTGGCACTTGCCAGCCACTTTTCTCCTTTGTAGGCCACTTGGAGTGGTCGGCCGGCTAGGAGAGGTGGCCGGCCGGCCACCTTAACTAGCCAGTGGCCAATCTTTCTCCTTTTTAGATATTTTCAGACCTTTTGAGCCAGCTGTGGCTCACTGAACTCATCATCCATACACGTGTATGGAGGGGATGGAACAAGCTTTAAGCTTGTCAAGCAAGTTTTTTCTTGACAGCCTATATGAGCCCCCCTTATTTGGGGTTCAGATTTTTCAGAGAAAAATCTCCTCTCTAGAATTCTCACTCTCTCTCTATATATATATATTGTTATTTTGAGCCTTAAAGTGTGTTTTCTTCACACATTTGCACTAAGACACCTAGTCACGATCTTCACTTTGGGTTGAGGTTCTTGAAGCTTGATTTGAGGTCTTGGAATTGGTTTTGGCTCAGAATTGTTGCCATCTTGCTGCTATCTTCAAGGGTAAGCTTCTTCTCCTCTTAAGCTTGTTTATTGTATACTAGTTTAGGCCACCTTTGCATGCTTATTTTGGCCTAGTTGTCAACTACAAGTGTTAAAAATGGTTGTTTAAGGCCTGTGGGGAGTCAGTGTTTCACCCCTTGTATGCCTTATTTGCTGCTTTTGGCCATCCTTTAAAGCTTTTGGAACCATCTCATTTTGGTCTTTAACCACTCAATTTAGAGGAATTTTAGTGGTGGAGAGTTGATTTTGAGGTCCCAAATAGGAGGGGGTGGTCCCCTCTCTTCTTGTGTTGCTTGCATGTCTTGTTGGCCTACCAAATGAGCATGCATTTCTCTTTCTTCTAAACTGAGTTCAAGCATGCTTTTGTGACTTTTTGGGCCTGCTCTAACTCTGTTTTAGGCTGGTTTAGTTATTGCTTGCATGCTTCTTACACTTGTAGTGTAAGCTTACTAATTAGCCTTTGTATGCTTGATGCTTTAGCCCACCATTCTAGCTTATTTTGGCTACACCCTAGCATGCTTTTTACTCATGTTTTAGCATGCTTAAACTCTGCTTGAAGTGGTCTTGGCCCTTTGAGGCTTTTGTATAGCTATAGTGTAAAGGCCTTTGACTAACTTTTGAGTTTCCAAGTCCCTAGCATGCTTTGTATGTGATGATTGCATGCTTTAGCATTAGTTCTCACATGATTTCAATGTATATAGCATAGTCACACTCTCACATATTCCACTCTTTCATAGCTTTTGTGAGTTGTGCCTTATGCCTTGTTTAGAGCCAATTCTGGAGCATGATTTTATCACCTCATGAACTTCCTTCTCAAAGATGTTTTGGCCTTTGTTTTGACATGATTAAACTCTATCCAGAGCTGGTTTGGTTGTTTAGGCCATGTATTGTATGCCTCTTGTGTGGATGCCTTAACTAGCTTTTGAGTTTTAGGGCCTCTTGCATGCTATACTTGTGATGTTTGCATGATACGCCATCATTTGGCATGTGATTTCAAAGGCTCATATCTCTTCCATACTCGTGATATATCACTCTTTCAATGTGTTTGAGAGTTGAGCTATGTATCTTACTTATGAGCCATAAGTTGAGCATGCATTTTTCTTCTCTTTTATGCTATCATCTTAGCACTTTTTGGCCATCGCTTTGGCATGCATGAGGTCTGCTTAGGGCTGGTTTGGTCCATGGAACATTGTATTACATGTCTCTAGTGTTGTGTCCTTCACTAGTTTCATCATTTTAGTCTTTGACATGTCTTGCATGCATTGCTTACATGATAGAGTCTTGTGCATGCCACTTTAACATTGAAATATCTCGCCATCTTTCCGTTAGAGGACACTACATTACACTTAACCGTTAAAGAATGAATTGGTAATGTTAAAATGTGTAAACAAAATCAACCAAGTAAAATATGCCAAGATAACACATGTTGTTTGTATTATGCTGTGTTTGGATCGACGTTAATCCAAACACAAGAAATGTGAGACGCGATACTCCAAGTGATGAAACGTGTCACATTTCTGGTCGCCAATTCTTGACCATGCATGATAGAGGTGGAGGCTCTTATGTGTTGTTTGTGCATTCACTAACATTGTGCAAGCTTAACTCTTCGCCATCATGCATTGAGATGCGTGGTTGGTGGCTTCGAGAGCCGAGTACTATGCTCCTTTGAGCTTGAGAATGATAAAGAGAGAAGTTGCACACACATTGCCTAGCAAATGCATTGATGTGCTTTTGTTGTTCTCTCTACAAGAAAAATGGGATTTTGAAGAAGAAGTGGCGGCTACTTACACTTGCCGACTGGCCCACTTGCACTAGCTTCTGCCGCTTGAGGTAGCCTACCAACTAGTTGAGGTGGTCGGTCGGCCACCGCAGGAAATTGTCCAAAATGTTCCTGGTTAAAGTGATGCAACTGAAGTTCGCTTGATGTTCTAAGACCACCGCGAGTGCAAAAGAGGCAACTCATGGCAAGGCAATGCATTTTCTAAGCACACCGAGCATGGATGTCTCCTCCTCGAGGCCATTTTTATCGCTTTTACTTAGCTAGTTAATTTACGGTTTTGTAATTAATTAGTTAATGTGCTTAATGATTTAATTCGCCTTTTGTAATATTCTAATTAGCTTAGTATAACTAGTTTCAATTCGGCTTGTAATTAATTAGCTTAGCATAGTTAATTAGTTGATTTGTAATAAGCAGCTTAGCTTAGCTTAGCTCTTATTTTTTCTAACCTCCCGCGATAGCATATTGTTGTTCAGTGGCATGTGTGTGCATGTCTTCCAAATTTCTTTCTCCCATGTTACTTCTATTTAGTTGCATGTGTTGCATTAGGCATCTTGTATAGTTAGGATCATGCATTGATTTCTAACTAGTTTTCTGCTTGGCTTGGAGTACACGTAGAAGTGTTTACGCTTTAGCATCCTTGCATGAGTGTGAGTGTTTCCATTTTAGCTGCTTTCCATGAGGCTATGTGCTTAAGTGTTTAACTACATGAATGCCTCGCGATGGGCTTTGTTGCTTGAATTGAACAATTTATAATTGAACTGTTGCTAATTGAATCATCAAATCATGTATTTTCAAAAACATATCATTAGTAGGCATCCTTTGATCGGGTGAGCAGACTAAGTTTTCTGTCATGAGTTATGAATTTTAAGTTTGGTGATGACGGGCATTTGATTCAAAATTGATTTTCAACTAATTCAGCGGATTTGGACTCTTTTTATCGTTATCGACTTTGTGAGATTAGATTCAAACCGTGATAGAGTCCGAACTGTAGTAGCCGAACCCACCAGCGTTCTCCGGTGGGTCATGAGAGAGTTCGGGCCTAAAGCGGTAGATCGCCTCAACTCGCTTCACGACGAGGGTGTGAATTGCTCTCCATTACTACAACTCTGCTCTTGTCACTGCTCAATCTAATCTCACAAAGTGCAATGCAAGACTTAGAAATGACCAAAGAGTCCAAATCCGGAAAATCCTATTCGAAAATCAATTTTAAACAAAAAGTGCCAAACATGGACTACTTTGCCAGATTTCAGAGTCGCCACCTAAATGTTTTATTTTGAAAAATTTAGCTAACCCTGACTGCGTTTAAGGCCACACGTCCGTCATCACAAAAGTTGCCTCGACTCGGGAACTTGGGTACGAGAGGGGAAGGTCCTGAAATGAGCACCCCCACTCGCTTGATCAAAGATCGGCCTCTACTAACATGATATGTTGTTTTTGAAAACATATGTGTTCTTATTCCGGTTTATTAGCTATCTTTACTATGTGATACGCACAGCATACAAGTATAGACTAAATCACTCAATTTGGAACAAAACATCCCATATTTGTTTTTCGAAAAGTGGTTTGAAGTTGCTACCCTCAAGTAGGCTAAAGTACGGATTTGCCACTTCAAGTGGGCTTAAAACGCACATTTCAATGAATTGTTCCAATTCAAGCAATGAAGCCTTCATCCACAGGCATTCATGCAGTTAAACACTTAAGCAGTTAGCCTCAGGGCAAGCATGCTATCATGGCAACACTCGCACTCATGCAAGGATGCTAAAGTATAAACACTCACAGTGTACTCCGAGCAAAAAAAGAAGCTAGTTAGAAATCATGCATGAATTCTAACTATGATGTCTAATGCAACACATGCAAAAATGCAACTAAAATAGGCTCGACTATCTAGAATGGCACATGAATGCAACACTTGATAACATGCTTTGAAACACGTATTCAAGAAAGTGTATTGAAATACAATACAGTTTGAATGATGCCGAGTCTTGCATGCAAGATGTATGAATGAATGCAAACATGCGAAGCATAAGTATGCTAATTGAAACATGCCCTAGAACTAACCATCAAAAGCTGATAAGTAAAAGGGAGAAAGAAATAGGGTTGGAAGACATGCATCACACACACGCACACTTATTACAAAATTTGTCCTCTCAACAGAGGGTCCAAATAATAAGCTAACTAGCTAATCTAAGCTAATTAAACTAATTATTACAAACCAAAACTAATTAACTAATCCTAGTTAACTAGTTACATGCACAAATGAATAGCTAAGTGCATTAACTACTTAAGTATAGAACCAAATAGTTAACTAGCTAAACAAAGCAGTTAAAAGGAGCCTCGGGGCGAGGGGTGCATGTATGCTCAGTCACCTCGTTCGAAAATCCATTACTATGCCCCAACTTGCCTCTGTTTGCATTTGATCTCTGAAAGGTGCACTGATCTCCAGATAGCTTCTACTCCAACATGGAGATCTCCAAGAGGGCTGCCGGCCAGAAAAGGATGATGTAGACCACCTAAACATGCTGCAGACCAGAAAAAGTGGTCGGCCAGCTACTTTTACTGGTCTGCCGACCAGAAAATTTTGCCAAGCTCCAATTTGCTGCAACAGAGAACAAGAAGGGCCACAGCAGTGTATTTGTAAGGTATGTGTGCACAACTACCCTCCCTATCATTTCTTAAGCTCAAAGGGGTGTGGTTCTTGACTCTCAGGCCACCAACCGAGCATCGCAATGCACGATGGCCGAGAAGCCAAGTTTGCACAATTCAATGTCAATGAACGCACAAATAACATATACGGGCCTTAACCTCTATCATGCATGATCAAGAGGGTCGGCGATCGAGAAATGAGGCACGTTTCATCACTTCAAGTATGAAATGCCCCTCATTTCTCGTGTTTGAGTTAATGTTCAATCCAAACACAATGGAATGCAACAACATTCCAAACAACATGCAAACAACATAAGCATGACAAGCTAGGGGACTTAAGCATGAAAGCTAGTGAAGGATGCAACACAAGGGCTATGTAATGCAATGCTTAATGGATCAAACCAGCCCCAAACTGACTTCATGCATGCCGAAACAAAGGCCAAAATGTTCTAAAATGATGGCATGAAAGGCAAGATAATGCATGCTCATGCATCGGCCCATCAATTAAGCATAAGAGCATAACTCTCAAATATGATTAAGAAGTGGCAAACATGGAAGTGTGACAACACTATATGCTTTGAAATCATGTGTGAAACAATGCCAAATCATCCAAACAACACAAGCACAACATGCTAGAAGGCCTGAGGCACAAGGCTACCAAAAGGGACTACACAAGAGGCATGCAATACATGGCACAAATGATTGAACCAACCATGGAAAGAGCACAATTAGGTCAAAACAAAGACCAAAATATGCTGAGATGGGAGCTCAAAAGCCTAGGCATGTATGCGTACAAGTTAGGCCATAAGCGAGGCATAAAGGCATAACCCTTAAAAGCACTCAAAGAGTGAAAGAAGTGAGAACATGACAATTCTATATGCTCTAAAATATCATTTTAAATGATGCCAAATCATGCCCATGTTACAAATGAAGCATACTAGGAGGCTCAAAGCTTAAAACTAGCATAGGTACTTGTACTATAGCTATACAAAGCAAGCCCTGAAAGGCCAAGAACACCTAAAATAGTCCTAAATCATGTCAAAATAATGCTAAAACATGTATGGAGTATAGCCAAAACAAGCTAGCATGGTAAGCTAAAACATCAAGGAAGCTAGGCCAATAAGCATGATTACACTACAAGTGAAAGAAGCAAATGAGAGATGCTCTAACCAACCAAAAATAGAGTTAAGGCATGTTAAATAATGACCAAAAACATGCTGAAATGGAACCAATACATGCTAGAAAGGTGAGCTAAAACCTTAAATATACAAGGCTAGCTTGCAAGGATTACACTACAAGTGTATAAAGCAGGCAAGGGTGGCCTAAACTAAGCCAAAATAGAGGTATGCCATACTGAAATAAGGCCAAAAATAGGCTGAGACGGAGCCAAAACAAGCTAGACAAACATGCTCAAACATGAGGCCATCAACACAAGCAACCAAGACACAAAGAGGGGGGGATAACCCCCTCCTATTTGGGGCCTCAAAACACACTTTCTACCACTAAAAATCCACTAGATTTCAATGGCTAAAAGGCCAAGAGAAGGCTAAAACAAAAGCTTCAAGGGATGGCTCAAAAGCCTAGCAAATAAGGCATGCAAAGGAGTAGACCACCCCCAACACCAAAGAAGCCTAAACAAAAATTTCAAATACTTAAAAATGAAGCTTTTTGCTGTTGAAAGTTAAGCCTAAAACATCATGCAAATAGGGCCAAAGACTTAAGCAAAACAAGGCTTTAAGGGGTTAGTTTCTTACCCTTGAAGAACAAGGACAAAGCAGCAACTCCAACAACTTTTTTTTGGACCAAAACCAATCCAAAAACCCAAAACCAGCTTCAAGGTGCCTCAGCTCCAAAGCAAAGGTGTTTCACTCGGTGTTTTTGTGCAAAAGTGTGAAAAAAATGGCACTTTAAGTCACAAACCAATGCAAATATAGAGAGAGGAAGCAATATAGAGATAGAGATATATGTATAGCACTTAGCCAATTTTTCTAAACCTAAAGCAAGAGGGAGGAGGCTCCCTTATATAGAAATCCATGCCTTAAGCTTGTTAGACAAGCTAAAGGCTCCAAGCAATCCCTCCATACACGTGTATGGAGGATGTTTTCTGTGCCCAACAGCTGGCACAACTGGCAAGAAAATATCTGCAAAAAAATGTTGAAAAGGTGCCGACCAATTGAGGTGGTTGGCCGACCACTCCCACTAGTCGACCAAGCAAGAAAAGTGGTTTGCAAGGACAAAAAGTGGTCAGCAAGGGGGGAAAGGTGGTCTGCACAAAGTGAGGAAGGTGGTGGCATGGCTGCCGACCATTTTAGGTGGTCCACAAACCACCAAGACCAGCTGGCCGACCAGAAAACTGGTTGGCAGGGAAGAAAAGTGGTCTACAGGGGGAGAAATTGGTCTACACCCCCTGTTCCACTCTCCGGGCAAGGGTAACAAGGTTTGGTTCAAAACCAAACCAAAAAGGAAGCAAGACAAAAGTTTGCGGGACAAGGCATGCAGCCGAAAGCCCTGAAAACTAGTCTACGGGTGCAAAAAGTGGTCTACGAGAGGAAAAGGTGGTCTACGGCCACAAAAAGTGGTCTACAGACCTCTATTTCCCTCTACGCAAAGGCAACACGGCATGGTTCGAAAACCAGGCCAAGAGGAGAACGTTAAGAGGTCCTGAGACAAGGCACTCGGCCGAAGGCTCCAGAAACCGAAAACTAGCCTACAAGAGGGAAAAGTAGTCTACGACTACAAAAAGTGGTCTACAGACCTCTCCCTCCCTCCAGGCAAGGTCAACAAGGCATGGTCCACAAACCAAGCCAAAACACAAAGAGTTCAGAGGCCCGGAGGCAAGGTACTCAACCAAAAACTCCAAAAACTCAAAATGAGCACAAACATGCGTGATCATTGAGCGCTCAATCGATGACGTCTGAGTCTTAAGGTCGGTAAAAAATGGGGTGTCTACAAGCGGGAGCCCAATGAATAATAACAGAGTAACGGGTTTAAATGAATGATGTCCATAATAGATTCAAAAATCAGAGTTCATATCAGAAACATATTTACATTCATATTCTTGTTCAAACTACATACAAAAATTAGAGTTTATGCTTAATCATACATGGTACATTCATTAGCGTTATCATGCTTGTCAGTTCCATAAGAAACCTCATGTACCAGGAAACTTGTAATATACTTGAGCCACAGTATTATTAAGCCTGGGAAAGGGCCTTGAGACCACAGTATTATTACCCCCCCGGCAAGGGCCTTGTACTTATAGACCACAGTATTATTACTACTGGGCAAGGGCCGTGTGCTAAGGATGCCATGAATAGATGTCAGAAATTAGGACAATCATTCATTCATACAAAACATAGCATTTCAGAAAACTGGTCAATTCATATCATTAGAAAATAATTAAAGTCAAACATAACTTTACAGAGTTATTACTCATAGATGCTCCACTTGCAGAACAGACAAGTAAGACAACTTGTGGCGCGTGACCTACACACATTACAGAAACACATAATGAAACACACACTCGGTTGGTACTAAACTTCTTTCAGTTCGTTCTTAATGTCTTTCTAGGTCTTAACCTCTTATTGAGTCTTAATCATGGCCTAAGAATGCTTAGGATGCAATGTGGATGCTAAAATGCATTTGGAAACACTTGGTCAACAATGCTAGAAATAGAGGTCCCGCTCGAACGCAACTTTTTTCACTCGAGCGGACATGCAAAATGTGAGTGGTCGCTCGAGTGCAACTTCTATCACTCAAGTAGTCTACAAAAGTTCTAGTTGAGTAAATTCTCCACTCGACGGTCACTCGAGCGAGAGACTGAGGTCCTTGCTCAAGCGCACCTCTTGTCACTTGAGCGGTCTGCAAAAACATGAAACTTATGGGAGCTTGCATTTCACGCTCGAGCGTACTTCTAGTCGCTCGAGCAGAGATGCAAAAATAAAAGTGGCTGCTCGAGCGCAGGATCGGTCGCTCAAGCGGAAGGTCAAGTTCAGGATTTCGATTCACCTCCAAACTTCCAAACTCAACTAAAATACACCAAAACTCACCCTTTTGGCCCAAACACTTGAGGAATCATATGTGAACTTGGAAAACATTGGGAATTCTAAATCATTTCGCAAATTAAAGCCCAAAAACTTGCCAATTGATCAAAACTCCAACTTGAAATTGTGAAAACATATCATGCATGTAAAGGTGCATGTTTAAAGCTTTCAAAACATGATCAAATGAGGTGTCTAACTCCAAAACATGTTGAATTCTTAGACCAAGGCCAAAATGAGGACATGTAAGAGGAAATTCTTTGAATTTAACTACAGAATCATGAGAATTATGCATGCATGCAAGATATGGCTCAATTCCATCAATTCTAACTCAATTCTTATATCATCCAACTTAATTCTCTGGAGTTCATGTCTTACACATCATAATTGTACAATCTAAGGGTTGAATTCTTACTTAGTCTTGTCAAGATGAGAGCTAGAAGCTTGATTCTTGTGTTTCTAAGTCCAATTCCTTCAATTTCTGGCAAATTCCTCCCAATCTCAAGTGTTGATATCAAACTCTCGCTTTTGGTCTCTTCCTTCATCTCTCTCACGTTGTATAGGCTCAAAATTATGAGTATAAAGTGACTCAAAATGGTATATAAGCCTTTTATAGGCTTGGATTAAAGAATTCATTAATTAAGCTTAATTGAGCACTAATTATTCTAATTAATTCATTATGAATCAAATTTCAATTAAACCTACCACAATATTCTAAAAATTCTAACTAGCACATATATGAAGTCAATTTCGTGATCGGATGTTGATAAGGCCATCAATTTATAGAATAAAACAGAAACAGAAACAAATATTCCTACCGCAGATAGAAATAAACACAAGTAATGAAATGCACATGCAATTAATTCAGAATTTCCTCTTAATTAGTCATTAGGCATAACTAATCATGGTTAATCAGCTAATCACAAGTCGGGTTATTTACGGTTTTGCACTAGTCCCAAGTGATATACGAAATACTGAAGCTGTTATCTCAGGTACCTTTTCTATTTGCAACTAAGATACTTATGTGCTAATTGATTCAGGTTCAACACATTTCTTTGTATCTACTGTGCTTTGCATCTAGACTGAATAGACCCATGGAATCTTTGTCATATCTGTTGTGTGTATCTACTTCATCTGAGGAATCTGTTTTGTGTTCATATGTATACCATGCTTGTGAAATACGTGTTAGGAATGCTATGTTATTTGTAGATTTGTTGCCTCTTGATATTAGGCATTTTGATGTGATTTTCAGAATGGACTAGTTATCTAAATAATGTGCTACTATTGATTGTGTGACAAAATGGGTTTTATTTAGACCTTCGAGAAATGATGAATTTGTGTTTTTGGGTAGTGGCATAGTACTTCCACCTTACTTGATTTCGACAATGAAAGCATGCAAATTACTTGAAAGGAGATGCCAGGGTTATCTGTGTAGTATTTTGATTAATCAGCCTATGAACATTGTGTTAGATGACATTCCTATTGTCAGAAAATTTTTGAATGTGTTTCTAGAGGAATTGCCAGGGGAATTAGTTGACAGGGAAATTGAATTCACTATTGAGGTCGTACCAGGTACTAAACCTATTTCAAAAACTCCCTATAGAATGTCAACTCCTGAAGTGAAAGAATTGAAAGAACAGCTGTAGCATTTGCTTGACAAGGGTTTTATCCGACTAAGTACTTCGCCCTGGGGTGCGCCAGTTTTGTTTGTGAAGAAGAAAGATGGAATCTTGCGCTTATGCATTGACTATCGAGAATTGGATATGGTAACAATCAAGAATAAATACCCCTTACCTCGTATTAATGACTTGTTTGACTAGTTGCAGAGTCCACGAGTATTTCTGAAAATTGATCTGAAATCCTGGTATCATCAACTAAAGGTGAAAGATGAAAATGTTGAGAAAACTGTATTTCAAACAAGGTATGGACATTACAAATTTTTGGTTATGCCATTTGGAGTTACAAATGCACCAGCAGTATTTATGGATCTTATAAACCAAATACAATATTTAAGAATTGTTTTGCAAATACTTAGAGAGAAGAAATTATATGCAAAACTAAAAAAGTGTGAATTTTGGATAGATGAAGTTATGTTTCTAGGGCATGTGATTAATAGACATGGAATTTCAGTAGACCCGCAAAAGGTTGAGGCAGTGGTGAATTAGCCTACACCAATGAATGTGACGGATGTCCGAAACTTTATGGGATCGACTGGGTATTACAGAAGATTTGTGAAAGATTTTTTTAAAATAGCTCTACCACTTACCCAACTTACTCAAAAGGACAACCATTTGAATGAACTGATGAAAGGGAATCTGCATTTCAAGAATTGAAAATGAGACTGACTACAGCACCGATTTTGACATTGCCCTTAGATATAGAAAATTTTGTGATTTATAGTGATACTTCTTACAAGGGTCTGGGTTGTGTTTTAATGCAGAATGGTAAGGTGATAGCCTATGTGTCTCGACAACTGAAACCTCATGAAAAGAACTATCCGACTCATGACTTAGAGTTAGCTGTAGTTGCGTTTGCATTGAAGATTTGGCGCCACTATCTATATAGACCAAAATGTGAAGTCTATACTGATCACAAGAGTCTGAAGTAATTTTTCACTTAGAATGAACTAAATATGCGACAGAGAAGATGGCTCGAGTTGATAAAAGATTATGATCTTCAAATTCAGTATCATCTTGATAAAGCCAATGTCGTAGCTGATGCTTTGAGTAGAAAATCAATGAGGAATTTGGCATATGTTGCTGACTGAACAGAAAGAGATATTGAAAGACTTAGAGAGAACTGAGATCGAAGTGGTGTTACATGATCAGGGCGGGTTGATAGCTGCTATTTCAGCTCAACTAGCAATCATTGACAAGATTAAACAAAGGCAAATGAAGGATGAGTTCCTCAAGAAAGTGATTGATAAATTTGAATCAAATCTGAAACTAGGATTCAGTGTTGAAAATGAAGTGTTGAGATTTCAAGGAAGATTGTGTCCCTAACACTCCTGACTTGCCGAAGAGAATTTTGGAAAAAGCTCACAAATTCAAATTTGTAATGCATGCGGGCAACAACAAAATGTATCAGGATCTGAAGCAAAGCTATTGGTGGCCTAGAGTGAAGAAGGAAATTGCAAAATATGTGTCAAAGTGCCTTCAATGGCAGCAAGTCAAAACTGAACATCAAAATCCAGCGCGGCATTACTTCAACCTCTCCCTATTCTGGAATGGAAATGGGAGCACATAACCATGGACTCCGTTGTTGGTCTACCTTGAACACTGAGAGGTACGAACTTTATCTGGGTTATTATAAATAGGTTGACTAAATTTGCACATTTTCTACTTGTAAGAACTAGCTATGATGCATGTAGATTGGCCACAATTTACGTTGATGAAATTATTCATTTACATGGAGTATCGGTATCCATTGTTTCGGATAGAGACCCAAAACTTGTGTCTAGATTCTAGAAAAGTCTTCAAAGAGCAATGGGAACGAATTGAGGTTTAGTACCGTATTCCATCCACAAATTGACAGGCAATCAGAAAGAACTATTTAGACTTTAGAAGATATACTCCGAATGTGTGCTCTAGACTTTCAAGGGAGCTAGGAAACTTATTTGTCACTGGCGAAATTTGCATACAATAATAGTTTCCACTCTAGTATTGGCATGGCACCATATGAAGCCTTGTATAGCAGAAAATGTAGATCTCTAATATGTTGGACTGAAGTTGGGGACAGGGTGATGTTTGGACTTCAAATTGTGCAAACAACCATTGAAAAGATTAAAGTCATTCAACAAAGGCTCAAAATAGCACAAAGTCGATAGAAAAGTTATGTGAATAATAGAAAAAGGGCTCTTGAGTATGAAATAGGTGACCATGTGTTCATAAGGGTAGTTCTGATGAAGGGTCAATCAAGGTTTAGCAAGAAAGGCAAATAATCACCTTGATACATTGAGCCAGTTTAGATTCTAGAAAGGCTTGGTCCAGTTGCATACCGAGTTACTATACCACTGGGAATGGAACAAATACACAATGTGTTTCATGTGTCGATGTTGGGGGGCTATCTCCGAGATCCATTCCATGTTATTGATCATCACTGAACAGCCCTCGATGAAAATATGGAGTATAAAGAGAAACTTATTCAGTTTATTGATCGACAAGTTAAGCAATTGCAGGAACAAATCGATTCCTATGGTAAAAGTGGAATGGAAGGAACACTATAGCATGGAAGTGACTTGGAAAAAATAAGATGAAATGAGGCAAAGGTACGTTGAGATGTTTTTGAGTCAAGGTAACATAAATTTGAAGGACCAAACTTCTAGAAGGAGATAAGACTGTGACAACCCCGTTTTGTATTACACTTTTAATTCCTCAATTGTGCATGTGCTTATGTGCTAAGTGTGAATTTAAGTGATAAATATGTCATTAATATGTTTTTGACTTTATATCTGTTAATCGTAGGAAAATTTGTTAAGAATTCTGCTTTGATCTAAAAATTAAAGGCCTTAATGGCATCAGAAATCGAAATTGGTTAATTTATTGTAATCAACATAATTTTTAAAGACTATTAAAAAGTTTGATTAAAATTTGACTCAGTCTAAATTAATTAGATTAAACTAATTAGAACTAAGTGTATTTAGTTAATCTTAAGCCTTAATTAACACCCTAATCTAATCCTCAAGTATATATATGTTGTAATTACAAGCATGAAGCCCTTAATCATAAATTGTGCTAAAAAATTCTGAGATAGAGAGCTTTAGAGAGAGAGAGAGACAACTTAATTTGTAGAGAGAGAAGAGTTTGAACTTGAAGAATTGACAAAGACGCTTATGAATTGTTAAGTAGAAGCTCAAGAATTTGCTAAATTGAGCTCAATTGCAGATGCTAGGTGAGCTTTTGAACCCTTATTCATGAAGCTAAGTTATTTCATATGTGAATTCAGCAGAATTAAGTGATAAAGTACAAGAATTAAGCTAAGATTGTTGAATTTAAAGGCAATTCATACATGCATGCATAGTTTGGTTGAGTTTCACCATTTTTGGGCATAATTATCTCATCCATGTTGAATTTGGAAGATGAATTGTACAGGCATTCATGAATTACAGGGTTTTGAAAGTAAACTGCATGTTTATGAACCTTTGGAATAGAATTTGAAGTTAAAATCAACATGCTTGAAGATTTGGGTTTTATTTGAAGAATTCTTGAAGCCTTGAGCTTTGATTTTTTAAAATTGGCATTGTATTCATGTTTTTGAAAGATTTTCTAAGTGTTTCAAAGTTTTGTTAAGCCAAGCAATAAATTGATTTGAAACTACAAGTTTTGAAGCTCAACTCTATTATGGAATTTGCAAAATTGCCTCACCGCCGAGCTCACATTTCATGCATCTAGTATTTTTGCGCACAATTGCGGTTGGCTTGAGTGACCAAGTTACCGCTCAAGTATTGCCTTTTATTTTGCAACCTAGCTCGAGCGAACATCGAATCTAGATTTGGACCATCTAGTACTTTTGCAGACCAAATGGTCCGCTCAAGTGACCAATGTTGCGCTCAAGCGAAATATTTTGTTTTAACAAAGTTTGAAAAGGCATATTTTGATCAAATGTGCATTCTCATTCTATTCTGAACATTCTTAGGCAGGAATTGAACATCCTAAATGAATTAAAGGGTTAGAATGAAGCCTAAGACAATTGAATACGTTAAAGAACCATCTACCTAAGTAATGTAATTCAACATTTGTACGTTTATGAATTGTGTAGGATCATCTGCGAGGATGAATCAGCAATCAAATCACTGTGAGTAATATCTTAGTAAAGATATTTTCCTACTTACTTTATTTTCTAAATGTCCTTATGTGGTAAGCTTTTTCGAAATTGAGATTTTGCAAGTGTGAATGAGTTTTTATCTATCTAATCAATATGATATATATATATATGCAATTGATGTCACACGAATGTGTATGATAGACTCAAAGTCATTCTGTATACTTGAATTGCACCCAAGGTCGTTCTATGTAATTGAAATAGACCTAATGTCGTTATCTACATTTGATAAGATGGACCCAAGGTCATTCTGAACATCTGATAAGTCTGATCATTTGTTATGAGTTGGCTAAATGGTTATTATACAATTGTAAGTGATTGGACCCGAGGTCGTTCTATTATGATATGATCAATTCCATTGTGTACATTTGTTGGACCCAAAGTCGTTCTGCTATCTGTTGGACTCAAGGTCATTCTGTTGTGTAATGCTTATGATATAGAAATGCTTATGTCAATTACTAGAACTCATTCACATGAACCCTTTACTCTGATGTTATTCAGTGGGCTTTCATTCACTCCGTTATAGATATGTAGCCCCAGCCTTAGTGAACCTGTGAAGGATACCAAGTTTTGTTAAGTCTGTTATGAGCGCCTCGTGAGCGAGGCTTTTGTTCTTTTGTCTTTTGAATTCTGTTTTCTTTTATTGGTCATGTTTGACTCTATATATGCATATAAGTTCTGGTTTTGAATGTCAATGATATTTGAAAGATCTTGGACGTATGGAATCTTATTATGTATATATAAGTGTTAGTTATTAATATATGAGATGTTTTGTTTATGCCATTTATGCACAACTAATTGGATAAAATTTTATAATTCTGCTTTCGTTACTGGCCCCATATGATTAAATATTATATGATTTATGTCTGAGGTCATAGGTAATCTCATGATTACTGGCCGGTTATGATCCAAACCTCTAGGGGCGGGTTTGAGTCATGACACATACTTTGAGCAGTCTTCTAGACCTTCACTCAATTGGGCCACGTAGCACACCCATAGAGGGCTACCATTTGTAACCAAATCCCAGTTCAACTATCCTCAACCATACCAGTCAGTGCTCTTATGCCAAGCCAACTCTGGTCGACTCTGCCAGCCACCTTATAACTCGACATCTCTTTGCATGTTAGACCGGTCCACGTTTGTTTCTTCATAGCTTGACCAACTCTTTGCACGTTAGACCGATCCATGTTCCTTCATAGCTCGGCTAACTCTTTTTCTCGCCATTTCAATAGCCTTCTGCATGCTAGTTCGACAAATATCTTTAGCTTGGTCCCTAGTGTGACCTATCTTGGCTTAGCCCAACCTACGACCGAACTCAAGGTTAGATAGCTCGGCCTGAACTTGTGGTCTCATCCAGCTACAACCCGACCCATTATCGAGGCGCAAGTTCTGTTCGGCCGACAACTCGCCTATCATCCAATCTAGATCCATTATCCTAGACGAGGGTTAGCATGGCCCATTCGTTTGACATGAATTCTTTTCTCGGTTTTTGCTCGCTTCAATTGGTCCACAATACATTTGGTTTCATGGTTGATTCATGGCCGATACGCCCAGTCAATGACCCATACACCTGGTTTGGCTTCTATAGAACTTTTATAGGAGAATTACTCGAAAAAAAATAATAATAATAATTTACAAGAACATAGTGTACTCAACCCATCCATATTTGTGTGTGTGTGTGTGTGTTTTTTTTCTATCAACCTGCTGAGTGATTCTCTCCACTTTTTTTTTTTTTTTTTTTGCAATTGATAATTTTAAAAAATTGCATTCACATCACTCGATTCTTAAGATGTATGGTTCAACCGTTACATCCTTTCCATTTTAGGAATGATGGCTAAGTTGCAAACATTAGAATTGAAAGTTCAAAAGTTAAGCCCAAAACTTATTTGTACATTCAACAGACCTGTTTGGTAGAGCTTATAAACTGTTTATTTCAGCTTTTAGCTTAATTTAAGCTAAAATATTGTGTTTGGTGCAGCTTAAGTTAACCAGCTTATAGCTTAAATCAAGCTATTTCTCAACTTATCTCAAAAGCTAACCAGGGGGTACTTAAATTTTTGACTTAAGCGCCAAATGTGGGGGCTAAAATTACTTAAATGCCCTCGTCAATACTCAAATATTAATATTAATTAAAAAATAAAAAATTGTATATTTCTGAAGAAAAAGAAAAAAATCAAATATTAATTGAAAAATAAATATTAATTGGTATTAATTATTAATAAATTCATATTGTATATTTTTAATTAATTAAAAAATAAAAAATTGTATATTTCTGAGGAAAAAGAAAAAAATCAATATTAATTGTTATTAATTATTAATAAATTAATATTGTATACTTTGTAATGAATTAATTATTAATTGATACTAATTAATAACAATTGTTGATTATTAATATTAATTGATACTAATAAAAATCAAATATTAATATTAATTTATACTAATTAATAGTTTTAGTATTAATTGAGACTAATTAAGCCATTAATTGATACTAATTAACAATTTTAGTATTAATTGATATTAATTAAGCAATTAGTTAATACTAATTAATTTATAATGAAAAATAATTGTGACAATAATACTTCCATTCATTTTTAGCAAATGTATCAATTTTTATATTAATTAATACTAATTAATACTAATTATATTAACTTTTATTAATGAAAATTAAAACTGAAAAAAATGACAAAATAATCATTTTTATATCATATAAGGGTAGAAAGGATAATTATATAATAAAAAGTTATTTTACACCTTATTAATCAAACACTACTCTGCTGCTTAAATCCATAGTCCCACAGCCGTGCCAAATAAGTTAACAATTTATATTCACAGTTATAAGTCATAATTTATTAAATTATAATCTATAATCACTTTTCACAATTCTACTAAACGGCCCAATATTTACTACCGTTGGAGCGTTGGATTGAACATTCAAACGATCAACTACTACTTTTTTATTTTATAATTTTTTTTTCCCGCCAACCAACGATGTATTGACAATCAACTTGAATGCTTTCAAGTCCAGCTTGAATAATTGAATGCGGATGAGTGAGTGTTTCTAATGCTAGAGATACAAATTTTTTTATCAAATAAATGACCAAATCTTTTACATGGATGTGGGGTTCACTTTTTTGTGAGCCCCACACCCATGTGAGAGGTTTAGTCATTCATTTGGTAAAAAATTTGAGACCTCTAACATTTTCCTTTAGGCAATAACTTAAATTAAAAAAAGAATTAAAGGCGAGTCATAAAAGACAAGCTTGTGATTTGTTTTTATTGACATTTTCTGAAATTTAAAAAAAAAATTTCTCATAGTTGTAATATAATTACATCGATTTTATTTTTAGTAAAGTTAAATAAATTGAAACTAATACAAATAGGATAAAAACATAAATATAAACAATGTAAAATATACAATTTTGCGTGAAAGATATGACAATATTATTTTTCATCCATATAAACTAATAAATTATTAATAAAAATGGAGCTAATTGCCATATAAATTAAAATCTCAAAAAAATTCAATTTAAAAATGTTAAAATTACGAGACTTATTATATTTTACTAAGCTTGGAGAGAGGTTAATGAAAAAAAAAATAAAAATTATAAGCTAGGTGTCACTGGAAATTTCATTTTTTTAAACATTTGACACTTTTAAAATTTGTATAAATGAAAATTTCATTTTTCATTAAAACAAATTGAATGATTTTTTTTTTTTTTTTGGTGGATAAAAAAAAAATCTCTCCTCTCGGTCAAAGGCTTGTCACGTGCAAATCTCTCCTCCCCGTCAAATCATCAATGCACCTTCCCTTTCAAAAAATAAAATAAAATAAATAATTACAATTTTTTTTTTTTTTTTTTAGAGTTTCACTCTTATAATAAAATAAATTTTAAATTTTATTAATTTAAATTCTAATATTTTTATTTGTTTTCAATCTAAGCTATCTACCTATTTTGTTAAGTAAAACTGATAGAGAAATTAATATTTTAGATATTTTATATAACTTACATTAAGTTTAATAGTTAAAATATTTTTTTATTGGTTTTATTTAACGAAAATAGACAAATGATGTAGATTGAATACAAATTAAAAGATTAATTTTTAAATTTACAAAATTAAAATTTGAGGATTTGTTTTGTTACAATAATCAAACTCTATGACTTTTCTTGTAATTACCGCCCAAAACAAATAATGCATTACAAATCAAAATATATTTCAGTTTCTTTATTGATGTAACACCAACATCATTAAAATGCATGCCTTAAATTTTAAAATTTTCATTATTATATCAGCTAATAATTTAATTCTTTTTTAATTTATTAATTTATATCACATTTTCTAAAAAGAATAAAACTACTTTCTTGATAATAACATATTAAATTTGAATCAAACCACCGCAATAAATTTGTGTACATATATATATGGGATGTATCCTGTTATATATTTTTGTGGTGTGTTATGTACTTTGTTGCTACATGTTATATATTTTTTTAGTATGAGTTACGATAATTTGTGGTTGAGAATTGAAAGTACGCGTTTTTGTAATAATATTACATATTTTGTGGTTGAAAAATATTTGGATAACAAAATATATAACATTACCACAAAAATACATAACATAATTACAAAATGCGTAACTTCATTTCTCAACCACAAATGGTCATAACTACTAATATATATATATATATATATGTGTGTGTGTGTAATATTTACCACAAAAATATATGACACACCAAAAAAAAAAAAAAAAAAATGTAATAAGGTGCATGTAGTGTTATATGATAATTTATTACCTAAGCTAGATACACGGTACTTCTTAAATATAGTGAAATACGTTTCAAATGCTCTTGGAAAATTTATTGTGTTCATTAATTTATGCAATATAACATCTAACTTATATATTTTCTCAAAAAAAAAAAAAAAAAATCTCTAAACTATATATATGGGTCTCTATCATCACTCAACATCAAAAGAGGGTTAGGTATCAAGATCTTTGCATCTTTCAAGTATTTTTTATTAGTCCCATTAATCACAAAACCAGTCTCTATACATAGGATTTATTTCTTTTACAAATGTAAATTCTGGCCATTGATGATGTGTACTTCTTTTCTCTCTCTCTCTCTCTCTCTCTCTCTCTCTCTCTTTTTTTTTTTTTCAAAAAATGATATTTTCTAGTGGATATATTTTGTATTATCTTTTATGTCTATTAGTACAAAAAAAAAAAAAAAAACCGTTATGTGTAATATATCAATGATCTACTATATTTAAAACAAAAAATAAATAAAAAATTAATGAGACTTACAGGTTAGTTCGAATATTTTGGCAGATTCAAAATAGCATGTTGATAATTTTTAAATATTAATATATTGTGAGAACATATTCTATGATCATAAACATTGGCGGCACTATGCTTTGTTGGGGTGTTTATTAAACACCCTCAATTTGAAAATTTTAAATATAGGCAATGCATATATTCATAGTTTGTATTGATGGCATACTTGTATTAGGGGTGGTCGCGGATTAAGTTGGGTCAAGTGATATTCCATCTGTCATCCATTTGAAATTAGGCGGATTAGAAAAAATCAATTTGCATCCGTCCACCAATTTGGCAGACGCAGATTGAACCGGCAATGCAGATTGACGAATGGATGTGATTAGTTTGGCAGTTTGAACTCTGCAAATTTTGGACGTTTTTTCGAATTATAATTCATTACTTTTACAATTTTCAATAACTAGTAATTTGAAAAAATATGTATTATTTGTCTATAATAGGCATGGGACCACGCATACATATTTGGGGAATTCACCAATAAATCCCATTTCTTGATCTTTTGATCCGTGTAGTCCTAAATGTTTTCGTGGTAACCGTGCAGTCCCCACGCCTAGTTGTAGTGCATGATGTGGTAAATTATGGGAATAAGGGTGTGTGTGCGTTTCACATCACCTAAAAAAGCATCCTATTAATTTATTATTTGTTTGATTATGTTTGGACTGATGTGGTGGGGTGTGAGTAGGCCGAATGTCGTATGTGGTAGTGTGCGACATCATGAATGCGTGAAATTTGTGTCTCCGTTTACCGTATCCGTTGTGTAGTGGAACCGACAATTTGTGTGGGCTGGTTAAGCCCGAATAGTTTGACCTGTCTCACATAACCTTGCATTTTGTAAGGGTTAATTCCCAAATCTGAATCAGAAAGTGATACCATAATAGAAGAAACTCTAAGATTGGTTGATTGGCGTTTTCCAAGTTTGACATTTGAAAACAATTTCGTGATTTCATCTGTCATTGGGGATTTGGGAAAGTAATTAGCAATTCTAGTGTGGGATCGTGAACAAGTTGGGTGTATTGCGGGTTTGAGGCTGTTCTGGGGTGGAACCCTTACTGTTTTGTGGGTGGCTGTTGTTTTTTGATGAAGATTGTGTGGATCTGACTGTCGATGAAGGTGGTCGTCATGCAGTTACCCAAACTGAGACAAAAGTGTATAAGGTGGGTCGAGAGGTTGGTAAGGGGGTTGCTGATGGATGTAGCGGGAGTAGTGAAGAAGGCGATGATATGCCTGCAACACCGAAGCTGTATAGAAAAGGCAGCCCGCTAAACCCAAAAGTGTTTTGTATTGAGGAGCAGTTAGGTTCCGCAGTAGGCACGTCGAAACTCGTTGGCAAGCTGTATGACCGATTAATCGGTTGTGATCGAGTAGCGACGAGCGATCATGAGTCTGTAATGCGCACTGTTGACAAAGATGAGATTATTTCAAAGTTGGAGGAAGAAGTTGCTAATTTGAAGAGAAAGAATGAGATGCAAGCAGTACATCTGGTTCGAGGGTTTGAGAGTGTATTGAGGTTAAAAGATGAGGAGAATAGGAGATTCGAAGTGGAAAAAGCTAAGTTAAGAAAAACTGTATCTGTTCTAGAAGTATAGTTGGCAGATCAAGCAGTGCACAATGTCACACAGCGGTTTAATGGAGTGGGTATGGGACGTGAGGGTGTTCTGGGTGAAGGGAGCGGTTGTGGGCGCAATGAACATGGTGGGCAACAATGTTTCACTATAACATGTGCGGACATTGTTTTGGATTCCTCCCCAGTGGCATTTACCCCTGTGGCGTCCCACAACATTGTTGAGTGTACAGAACCTGAAGTGGTAGTTGTTAGCCCGGTGAAGGCGAAAGGTGGACGTATGATTGGTGGGCCAAACTCGTTCGTGCGTAATATTAAAGCAAAGGTTAGGAAGAATTTACAACTACCATAATTTGAATATCGAGATTTGGGTGTGCAGAGGTGAAAGGAGGATAGTGTGGGAGGTATGTTGACTGCAAGTGTTACTGGTAATGGTGGGGCGAATGCAATATGTGAAAATGTGATTGATGTGGACGTTGCTGGTGGGGTAGTAGGCAAATTTTTTGGTTTTGGGATAAACAACCGGCATACAGTGTGGAAGATAATGACAGAGAGGGAGAATGACATTATTAGCTCCGCGTATGACCGATATGGTGATGGGTGAGTTGGTTTCTTTTTTAGTTGTGTTTTTTGTATTTCATTTTTGTTTTTTGTTTTTGTTTTTTTTATAAATGGTTTGTTGGTTTTATTAGGTAAATAACATGTGGTATGGTTATGGTGTTGTGATGGATGTGTGTGTAGGGCCGTAATGTGGGTCGGACAGGCGGACAGTAATGTTGTATATTTCTCAGATGTGAGATCTATTGTCCGGCAAGGTGGTGTGTGGGGAAATGTAAGTTCTAATGGCTGTACGTACAGTATTTGGTTTGTTTTAAAGTTGTATTTATTTTGTGTGTGTGTGTGTGTGTGTGTGTTTTGTGTAACGTGGTAGCTGTGTTTGGTTTGTAATGAACTTGGATGATGGCAGCTTATTGATGCATATGCGGAGGTACTTTTTGATGAGCAACATAAATTGAATGCAGAGAAAGAGTTCCCGGAGAATTCTTTTTTATTTTTTCAACAGCATATGTTTGGTTAGTGTGTTGTGTGTCATTGGTTGTTTGTAATGTTGTGTATGTGTTGCAACTGGGTGTAAAATAGTTTGTGTTGTGCAAGATATGATGAAGAATGACAACTTGTTTGTATGTAATAACAACATGATAAGTAACTTGACTGTTGCAAAAAGTACTCGGTACATTCATTTCCCTATTTGTCAGTTGTCCCATTGGACGCTTGTCGTGTACGACACAAAAATTGGAAGCTAGAGGCATTTCAATTCAATAAGGGCGAGGAACGATACAAGGGGGCACGTTATGCTGAAGCAATGAACTAAGTAAGCATGTGGTGGGTTAACTAAGTTACTGAATGGTGTAAAGGTGTTATGGTATGGACTAATGTGATGTGTTTTGTTTTTTTGCACAAAAACATTATGACTGAAGTGCAACAGCAGTCTTTGCCTGCTCGTGGTATAGATAATGTGGTGGCTACGCAAGACTTTGACATACTGCTGGAGTTAGTAGAAGACTGTCCTCAACTACGACTGGAAACATAAGTTCAATGTGAGCGGGTGCATATGATGTGATGGTAATTTGCTTGGTAAAATTTATTGGTGACGGTTCCTTGTTTTGTGTGTTAATTAACACAGATTGGATTGTGCAATCATTGTGATAATGAGGCAGCACGTGCATCACATTGAAGTGGGCCAGTCATTGCAAGGAGGCAACTACAGCATATTAAGAGCTAACATGGTGAAGATGTTTGTAAATGATCCGGAGTGTGGAATAGCAAGTAGGCCGGGTTCGAGTAATGGCTTGAATTGAAAATACTGTCACATCTGTTTTGGTGTATGGTGTTTGGTTTCGTAATTAGTATTTTATTTCATGATAAGTCTGCAGTCATATGTAAGTACTTGGGACAAAATTAGTTTTTGCTTTTAGGTTTATGTGAATGAAGTTTGATGTTTAGTTACGGTGACTTGTTTTGTGGTTATGTTGAATGGTTTATGAAATTAGTATGTGGTCAACAATAATTGAAAACATACATTCGTTGGATGGCATGGAACAATATGAATGCAGGAGTTAATTGTTTTTCCGTTAATGCGTTATATATTGTCACTACAACAAAACTGAGTTTTTACAAGTTCACATCAACGATATACAGTAAATGTATGTTATGGTTTCTCATTTTTACTACTTTCTTCTTTTGCATGTCGTAAATAATTTTCTAACCACAGCGTGTCTATTGCGTATGCCGTGAATGCTAATAATGATGATTTTTTTACGGTTTGCAATGTTAGCCATGAATAATAAAATTTTCTGTGACATGCAAATGACATGCCGTTAATACATGAACGATACACGAGACATGTATGTCAGGCGTTAAACATACTTCATTTTTCATGATGCACAATTTATGTTGTGAATGGTATGATCCAAACAAATTAATTGCCAAAATAAAATAGGATCTGGTGCCAATGACCAAAAATTAAGCGCCATACTTTTTTTTAATATCAAAATACACACTGTTTGTCTTCTAATTAGGTTTTAAATCAGATAACCTAGAAGAGAGGGAGAAGAGAGAGGCTTGAAAGGGAGACTGGTTCAGCAGCATGAGATTTCGATCTGGAATGGTGCACTCTCTTTGGCGGTGAGATTGTTTCGGCGATGGCAACGATCGACGGTTCAAAGGGGAAGGGTTTCGTTCTTCTCTTCTCTTCGATCTGGGAAAAATCGGATATTCGATTCTTGAGGTATGTTCGAATTAGAAATCATTTCTCTCTCTTTCTCTCTTTCACTTACATTCACTCCATTTTATTCAGTTAGTTTCTCTGCTTACATAGCGAGTAAAGAATTTGTAAGATGAATCAGATATCAATCCATAAGACCAGAAAAACTTAGCCCTTGAGTTAAAGACAATATCATGAGTTTTCAAAAAAAAAACAAATTGCAGAATTAGCAGAAAATTGGTGATTACCTCGGGAATTTTTTTATTAATCATAAATTAGTAAAAAATTAAAAATTCTGTTTTTTTTTTTTTAAAAAAAACTGAAATTAATTGCCAATCAAAGTGAGTCATACCCATTTAATTTTTTTTATTTTTATTTTTTGGCATGTTGTATGGTTGTTTATCACTATATTGATTGTTTTGTTCTGAAATGTATTTTACCCACCTTTTGGTTGCTAAGAAACTGTAGGAAAATAAAAGGGTTAGTAAAGGAAATTAGGTTGGAGTGATTGAAATATATGTGTTGTGTGTCTACTAGCTTATATTTTTGATGTATTTTTTGGGCATAATATGAAACTTGTATTTGGGTTAGGGTTGGTCATGGATTATGGCAATATCAAATTAGCAAATTTATTGATTTTTTACCTGCTGCACAAGCATGACAGATCGTGGTTAATTTCTTAGTTATTTATAGTCTATTTCCTAAGCCTTCATATGCATTACAAAGATAAAATGAAGTGGTTATGACTTATGAGACCAAAGACATTAGCTTTCTAATAAAATAAAATAAAATAAAATACAAATTCATCTTTGCTATTGCCCACACAATTTATCCACCTATTCTTGTAAGTTTGTATGGGGAAGTTTGGAAATTAGACATTGAGAGGCTAGTTATTACTCTGAGCTAGTTTAAATTGATAGGCTATTGCTGAGATGCTATCTTTTAATTTCATATGTACTGCAGTCTGTGTATAGGTGTTTAGGGCTCAAAGTCAGTCTAGCTAGGAATACATGGGAACAAATTGAGGTCCTTTTATGCAGCTTTGCTTGGTGATGATGGTTCTTCTTTCCCTAGGAAATGGGTTTGGTTGGTTGGTGTTCTAACTAAGGTTGTTAACAGTTAAGACTTGTAAGTAATATTCCTTTTTGAGGGCTTTGGTCTTCTTTTTAGATATTCTGTAAATGGGAACTGTCAAGCATGTTAAATTTTTAACTGGATGCATATCTTTATTTTTCTATCTTTTCTTAAATATATAGAAATCTCCTTTTTCTATGTGATGCTTTTACTCTGAACCACTATGAGTATGTTTTGTTGTTTCTCTTACTCTATTTCTATATTTTAAAACTATATATATATATATATATTCCATTATATAAAATACACAATTCAGAACATGTAAGCTGTGACACGCATTTTCTCATATCCAAATTACCCTTATGCAAATAAATCTTTAATATGCATACATGCGTTTGTGTTTTTGTCTGAGTTTGGAAGACCTTATAAAGGCTAGTACTTTCTTGAACCCGCTTTTGTTGTTTCTCTCACTCTACTTCTATATTTTAAAACAATATATATACATTCTATTATATATATATATATATATTATATAAAGCACACAATTTAGGACATGTTTTGAAGCTATGTCACACATTTTCCCATATACAAGTTAACCTTCTGCAATTGCTCAGATGATAGTCACAACCATCTTTTCTGTACATGCATCACACTTGTGTCCAATATCAAGTTTTGCAAATTATAAAGTTATAAAAATAATCAATATATATATATTAGAGAGAGATATCATCATGTCTATTGCTGGGCCAATAAGCAGGGTTTATATTGCTTCTAAAATAGATAGAGTTTTGGTTAATGATAGATGGATGTGTGTGTTTTCTAAGTCTTATGCATGTTTTCACCCTTTTTTGTACATCTGATCACTCTCCTTGTACTGTGATCATGGACACTCAAGTCATAAAAGTGCCTAAGCCTTTTAAATTTTTCAATGTTTGGGCTGAGAATCAGGACTTTATTCCTTTGGTTTGAGCTCTCAAACACGAGCTTAAGGCCTTGAATAAGAAACATTTTAGTGATGTCTCTGTTAGGGGTTCTGTTACTAGGGAGGAGTTGGATAGTATTCAGCTTAAGCTGAATAAGAAACCTTTTGATCTCAATCTTCAAGGGAAGGAAAGAGAGTGGTGTTTTCATTTTACTTCCTTGTGTAGAGTTGAGGAATCCTTTGCCGCACAAAAATTTAGAATCCAATGGTTGAGTTTAGGGGATAGTAATTGTAAGTTTTTTTTTTTATTTTTTTTTTTCAGTCTATTAATAATAATAGGAATAGGAGTAAGTTACTTGGTGTGACTCATGAGGATGGGAGTAGAGTTACTGAGATGGATGTTGTTAAATCCACTTTTGTGTCTAATTTTGAGGGTATTCTGGGTAAGCCCTTCTTTGTCAGTGTGTGTAGACGTGCCCGAACGTCCCGGGAAAATCCCGTTTTGTTCATTGGGCCCACTACAGTTCGGACTCAATGTCACGGTTCTTAATCTGATCTTGCAAAGTGCAATGCGAGATTGATAAATCACCAAAGAGTCCAAATCCAGCAAATCATTTTGAAAAATTGATTTTTAGAAAGAAGTGCCAAATATGGACTGCTTTGCCAGATACAAAGTCGCCACCTAAATATTTTATTTTTGAAAAATTTAGGAAACCCTGACTCATGCCTAAGGCCACGTATCTGTCATCACCAAAGTTACCTCGGCTCGGGAACTTGGGTACGAGAGGGGAAGGTCATGCAATGAGCACCCCCGCTCGCCCGATCGAAGATCGGCCTTTACTATCATGATATCTTGTTTTTGAAAACACATGTGCTCTTATTCCGATTATTAATCTAGAATTACTATGTGATGCACACAGCATACAAGTATAAACTGGATTGCCTAAGTTGGAACAAAATATCTCATGTTTGTTTTTGAAAGCGGTTTGCTACTTGCAAGTAGGCTAAAATGTGGATTTTGCCACCCTCAAGTGGGCTTAGAAACATGATGATTTGCTACTCTCAAGTGGGTTTAAAACTCACAATCAATGAATTGTTCCAATTCAAGTAATCCAATATTTACCCACAGGCATTCAGGCAGTTATATCACATAAGCAGTTAGCCTCATGGCAAGCATGCTATCATGACAGTCACTCATACACATGCAAGGATGCTAAAACATAAACACTTACCGAGTACTCCGAGCCAAAACAAAAGCTATGTTATAAATCAATACGTGATCCTAGCTATGTCAAGAATGCCTAATGCAACACATACAAAATGCAACTAAGATAGGCTCGGCTATTCTAAAATGTCATGTGAAATGCAATTTGATACATATATTCAAACAGGATTGAAATACAATGCAGTTAGTATGATGCGCCGAGCCTAGTGTATGCAAGACAGATGAATGGATGCAAACATGCGAGCATAAGGATGCTAATTGAAATGTGCCCTAAAACTAACCATCGTAAGCTAGTAAATAAAAGGGTGAAAGAAATGGGGGTTGGAAGACATGCATCACACACACGCACACTTATTACAACAGTTGTGCCCTCTCAAAGAAGGGTCCGAATAAAAAATACAGAACCAACTAATTAACCAACCATTCTAATTAAACTAGTTATTACACAACAAAATGAATGACAAGCTACAGCTAATTATTACACAACACTAACTAGTTAACAAATCAACCAAATTAGCAATTAAATAAGCATGAAAACTATGTGAAGTGGGCTGCCTCAGCTCTGCCTTGGATGATGAAGGATGCATGCATGCTTGAATTGCCTTGTTCGGAAATCCATCGCAATGCCCCAACTTGCCTCTGTTTGCAATTGATCTCAGAACACTGCACAAACCTCCAGAAGGCTGAAACTCTACCAAGGGAACCTGTGGGAAGGTTGCCGACCAGTTATTGGCCTTGGAGACCACCTGTCGACCACTTTTTGTGGTGAAAACCAGAAAAAGTGGTCGGCCAGCCACTTTATCTGGTCGGCCGACCAGTTTTTGCTGCTAGTTTCTGGTTTTCTGCAACAGAGGGCAAGAAAGGGGTATGGTAAAGTATTTGCAACACATGTATGCGCGACCACCCTCCCTATCATTACATACGCTTAGGGGAGTGTAGGCCTTGACCCTCGGGCCACCAATCACGCATCTCGATGCATGATGGCCGAGGGGCCAAATTGCGCAACTCAATATGGAATGAATGAACATACAAACACCTAAAGCCTAGAACTCCGTCATGTATAGTCAAGAGTGTCGTCGACCGGGAATTGAGGTACGTTTCATCATTTCGAGTATGAAACGTCTCTCGTTTCCTGTGTTTGGACTAACGCCTATTCCAAACTCAATGCAACAAACATGGCATGCATAATGCGACTCAATCATGCAACTTAATGCGACACAACTTGGACATGCAAGCATGCAAGGGATGATCATGCAAACATGCAAACTAGCATACACGATGCTATGAACTATATGGCATACACAATGCTCATGACACTAACATACACAATGCATGTGGTAACCAACATACATAATGCAATGAAAATGGCATGCACAAGTGCAATGATCAATCATGTAACAACATGGCATGCTCAATGCTACGAACTACATGACATACTCAATGCGCAATGGACTTAAACCGAAATGAATAGGCCTCAGCCATGTCCCAAATCAGCGGCCATTGACGATGAAATCAAGGCACCAAAACACACACAAACATGTATAATGCAATGGCCCAAGCCTAAGGCACAAAATACAACTCTCCAAGAGCATTGAAAAGATGAAACATGGAGTACAATGGCATGTGTTCGACCACTAAAATGGCATACAAAATGACTTTGAATCATGCAAACAACTCACGCAATGCATGTTGAAAGGCTCAAGTATCGAAAGCTAGTGAAGTACATTACACTAGAGGCATGAAAGGCGATACTCAAATGACCAAACCAACCCCAAATAGACCCTATGCAGGCGAAAATAGTAGCAAAATGAGTTGGGATGATGGCTTTGAAAGGAACAAAAATAGGGCTCATGCAATGGCTCACAAATAGGGCATAAAAGCATAACTCTAAAGAGCACTTAAAGAGTGGAAAATATGGAAGTATAGCAGCCCTACATGCTCTAAAATAACATTTCCAATGATGCCAAAACATGCAAATATCTCAAGTTAAGCATGCAAGGGACCTCAAAACTCAAAGCTAGTCAAGGCTATTACACTACAAGCATGCATGGAAAGCATCATTCGACCAAGGGGCCTCAAAACAGAGCTAAGGCAGACCAAAATATGAACAAAACCATGTTGGAGCAAAGCCAAAATGTGCTAGAATAAAGAGCCAAAACATAATGCGAACCAAGCTAGTAAACAAGATTTACTCTAGAAGCATATGGAGCATGTGAGAGGTTACCAAACCAGCCAAAAATAGAGCCATGACATGTCAAATGACGACAAAAAACCCACTGAAATGGAGCTAAAACATGCTAGATTGACATGTTACCTTGATGAGCCATAAGTGGGAATACACTACACACATGAGAAGCATGCCAAGGGTGACAAAACCAACCATCAAAAGAGTCTAGGAAGGCCCTAAAAGTCACCAAAAAGTGCCTGAACCAAGCCTTGAAAGTATGAAAATGTATGCTCCTTTGATAGGCCAAAAATGAAAGTAAACAAGAAAAAAAGACAGAGGGTCACCCTTCTCTGATTTAAGGACCTCAAAACCACATGCCAACCACTAAAAATCCACTAGATTTCAGTGGCTAAAAGGCCAAGCAAGGATTAGCTCAAAGGCCTTAAGGCATGGCACAAAACAAGGCTAAACAAAGCATGCAAGAGGGTAGAAGACCTTCGGCACCCAAGAGGCCTTAAACAAACATGTTAAGTGCTAAAAAATAAAGCATTTTTTAGTTGAAAACAAAGCTCAAATAAGCATGCAAGTATGGCTAAGAGAATGACCAAAACAAAGCTTAAAAGAGGAGAAAATAGATTACCATTGAAGCACTGCAGCACCAGCAAGTTTCTCAGCCAAAAACTAACTTTTCAACCTCCAAAAAGGTCCTCCAAGAACCTCAGTTCAATGGTGGGGTGTATGGTTAAGAGTTGTGGTGTAAAGGTGAAGAACAACACACACTTTTAGGCACCAAATATAGAGATATAGAGGGAGATATACACTTGTGCCTTAGGCCAAATTCAGAACCTCTGGAATGGAGAGTGAGAGCCTCTCCTATAGAAAAAAAAGGTTCAAGCTTCTTGGAGAAGCTAAAACTTGGATGCAATCCCTCCATACACATGTATGGAGGATACAGTCTGTGCCCTCCACCTGGCACAGTTGGCATCCACACAGTCTGCCAAAACAGAGGGAAAACTGCTTAACAACTAAAGTGGTTGGCCTGCTACTTTTAGTGGTCGGCCGACCACCCAAAGTGGTCTCCCAGGTAAAAGAGTGGTCGGCAGGGGCAATTGGTGGTCTCCACACTGAAAGCAAGCCAATGGTGAGGTGGGAAATCAAAAAATGTGGCCCACAGACCAAGAAAATCAGTTTCCCGACCAGAAAACCGGCTGGCGGGGAGGAAAGTGGTCTCCGAGGATAAAAGCTGGTCTCCCACCCTTGTACCACTTCCAAAACAAGGACAGTAAGGTTTGTACCCAAGACAAACCAAAACGGATGCAAGATGAGGGTTCGGGAGGCAAGACGCGCAGTCGGGAGCCCCGAAAACCAGCTGCCCAGCGTCAAAAGTGGCGTACGACCACAAAGGTGGTCTCCCAGACCACAATGTCCCTCTAGACAGAGGAAACAAGGTGAGTTTCAAAAACTGTGCCAAACGGAGAATGTTAAGCGGTCCCGAGCCGAGGCGCACGGCCGACGGCTCCGAAAATCGGAAACTAGTCTCCAAATGGGAATAGTTGCCTACGACCGCGAAAAGTAGCTTACGACCACTGAGAGATGGTCTACGAGACCTCTCCCTCCCTCCGAGAAGAGAAAACAAGACTTGGTCTGCGGACCGAGTCAAAGTACAAAGGGTCCCGAGGTCTGGAGGCGAGGCTCTCAGCCAAGAACTTCGAAACCTCGAAATGAGCACAACATGCGCAATCACCGAGTGCTCAATCGATGACGTCTGAGTCTTAAGGTCGGTCAAAAATGGGGTGTCTACAGTTGCTCCTCTTTGACAGAACTCGAAAGTCATAAGTGACGGGAGTTAATGTCAAAGCCTAGAGACGACTCATTTTTCACAAGGCCGAAGACTTGGACAAATAGGCAAGATAAACAAAGAGATGTGCCCGTAGGCAGGGGCAAAATGCAAAAGACATGCACGAAGCCGAACATAACTTATGATCATGCAACGAAAACTGTAATGAAGCACATATACACAATAAATGCAACAATTTAAGCAAGCGAATACAGACCAAACTACATCACATGCAGAAAGGATGTAAGAGAATTATACAATTCTAGCCATGTCTCACGCGGAGAATACAATACCTTCCGGTTCGTCTGGTCGCACCAGCTTCAAATGAACCGTGCATATAATATCGTGCCTGCAAAAGGAGGAAACTTAACAGGTACAATATAGTTAGCAACACATGCTCAATGCCATATCAAACGTGGACACATATGGTGCCGATAGAAAAGTGCATAGCAATGCAAGTGAAACGTGCATGACGACGCATGCAAAGTAGGGGTGCATGGCAATGCCAGTGAAACGTGCACAACAATGCAAGTAGTGTGCAAAACAATGCAGGACAAGTGCAACCTCAAAAGCATGTTTGAAACAAAATGCTGAGTAAAGAAGTACAAGCCTTAAAGAGACCAACTCAAACGCGACCTCTGATTTACCTCTCGGAGGGGTCACAACGTACGCAAAAAGGATACACCTTGCTCTTGGCGAGTAACGACGAGCCACGCATCGAAGACTTGAATTGAAGTTCCCGTGGAGACATTTCACGCCGAAAAGTGCACTTTTTCTTGTACTTTCTCAAGAGCCGAGGATTCCAATCATAACCAAAATACACAAGGAGAACAAAGGGACCTTGGAGACCATCCAGGAGGATGGCTGACCACCTAGGCTAGTGGCCGACTAGTTTTTGCTCACCAAGGTGGTCGGCCGACCAGAAAAACTGGTTGGCCAACTAGTTTACAGAAATTCGGGGCAATTTGGTCTTTTAAGGCCGGATCTTTAAGTTCACTTATGCAAATCACTTTTGCTCACACCTCCAAAGGCCGAAATCAGCTCCTCTTGCTCCCTAGACCCTTTTCTCTCTCAAATCTGCACTTTGTACGCGTTTTCCAATGCCCCACGCGAAGTTGTTTCGCGAAAACTTTCGATTCTCTTTGTTTTGAATCGACTAAAATTTGTTTTCGGGGCTTCTTTCTCCATCTTCAATGCTTGAGGTATGTTTGTCTTGAACTTTGGCACATTTTCTCGAGGGTTGACTTTTGTTGACTTTTTTGCAATTTTGGCTCATTTCTCTCATTTTTGCTCAATTTTGAAGATTTCTTCGGATGCAGATCACTTTCATCACGATGGAGGTTCTCCATAGGCTGAGGACGAGCCAGACATCATGTCATTGCCTCCGAGGATTCGGCCTTTCGACCCGAAGAGGTACCACCCTTAGGAGCCCGTCCTACCTCCTACCACCTTCTATCACTTTACCGACTTCGAGCGGCGAGCACCCGCAGACCTACTGCTACGGGAGCCAGCGTCTCATCTATCTCACCAGGCACGAGAGGTACGTATTTCGCTTTTACATTCTCTGTAATGTATTTTTTCATTTTTTGCACATTTCATGTTCTCGTTGTGTATTATATCTGCTTGTTCTGAACACATTTATATACACGACATCCGGTCCATTTGGCACACAACTCATACATAACAATACTCTATTCCTTTAGCACGCAGCTCCCAACACAGTATTCTGTTCATTTAGCACGCAGCTCACGACACAATATTCTGTTCATTTGGCACGCAACTTACTCTGAACACATGGTTCATTCTGACCGCATAGTTTGTCTCAGACACACGGCACATTTTCGGGCACACAGCTCGTTCTTCGGGAACACGGCTCGTTCTTTGGGCACGCAGCTTGTTCTTTGGGCACGTAGCTCTTTTTTTCAGGCACACAGCTCACTTTTCTATTTGAACACACGGCTCACACATTTCATTTGCATGCGACTTATACTGGAGGCACAGTAATTGATTTAATTTGCACGCAGCTCATGCATTCCACTTTGAACACACAGCTCAAACCTTTCAATTCTGAACACACAGCCCATACATTTTTGTTTGCACGCAGCCCATACATTCCATTTTGAACACACAGTTCATAAATCTTCATTTTTGATCACACAGTTCACTTACTTCATTTCTGAACACACAGTTCATTTACTTCATTTGCACGCTGCTTATACATTTCATTCTGAAACTGAATACATCTGTTCATTCTGAATGCAGGTATCTTCTCGTTCCATACGAGGTTATGGATCGATCCTTGCTAGGAAGTGGTATACGGAGCTCCCAGATGCTGTACGTCACATCGTGGACGAGGCGGGATTTAGACCTTTCTGCGCGGGGATATCACGTTATCCAGCGAATAAGACCCTCATGGGGGCACTTGTGGAGAGATAGTGGGACACCACCAACTCGTTCCACTTTTCAACTACTGGGGACATGACGATGACCCCGTATGACTTCTCTATGTTGACGGCCTTGACGTGGCCGGCCGACCGGTCCCCTATGACGCAGACATGGGCAAGTGGGAGGCGGCTTGGATTTATCTGCTGGGAGCCCGCCCGCCGATAGACAGATCATGAGGTAGAGTCAGGTACACCTGGTTCTCCGAGCGGTTCAAGAGGACTATGCTTGAGACTGTCGAGGAGATAGAGCAGTATGCCTGGGGTTTTTTGATATTCCTCATCGGGACCACTCTGTTCTTCGACAGGGGGAACACAGTTGGACTTTATTTGCTCAGTGCTTTGGTAGACCTATCACAGGTCAGCCAGTATGATTGGGATGGCATCGGCCTCGCTACCCTTTACTATTATATGAGCGCGACCTCCCGCGGGCGAGGGAAAATAATAGGTGGCTACTGGAGAGCCTGGGAGGTACATTCTGCCCTCTTGATTTACATTTCCGCTTTTCATTATCTGTACACTGCACAAACGGCACACATTTCATTCTGTATCCTACATTCTGCACTCATCATTATGTATTTTTTGTACATTATATATTCTGACAGCGACTATCTTGTTTTTTCACAGCTATGGGTTTATGCCTACTTTCCGACGCTGGCTCCTGAGCTCGAGGTTGAGGTACCTCTGGAGATCCCCTTCTCTCGTAGATTTAAGGGTTGATGCCGGCTGAGGCCCCGGGAGACTCTGCTATACCTTTGGCAGTTCTTCAACACTGTACGGGCGACAGAGGTAATCAAGAACTCTCAGTTCTTTATGCTTTCAGCTTTAATTCATCTTACACATTCATGACATCTAATCAGTTTATGCACTTGTTATCCGCAGATCACTTGGCAGCCCTAGGCACCCTTGTCAGAAGATGCCCAGTTCCGATTCCCTAGGGCGTGGACCGCTTCTCGGTACAGGACTTTATTTGAGGCGCCAGTTAAGAGGGCCTGGTTTCTGGGGGATCGCTTCATGCGTCAGACGATGGGTGACCCTGATCAAGGTATCTCCTCAGCACCTCCAGAGGACATGCAATCCACTGAGAGACTCACTCCTCAGGAGGTCGAGGAGCTCATGTTGGGTACTGATGTAGTTCTGTTGCTGGAGGAGAGAGAGTACGCGACCTACCACTGTACATACTTGATGCCTCCGTTGTCAAATGTCCGAGCCCCCAAGAGAAGGGCTGCTGACGTGCCTTCCTCAAGTTGCGCCCGAGCTAGAGACATTCCTTCGACTAGCGGAGCCGGCACATTAATGGGTGGGGCTGGATGGATGCCCTCTACTTGCCAGTATGCCAGATGGCTAGATCTTCCGATCGGGCTGACAGGTTGGGAGTATGGGACACCATACCAGATCCCGCTAGAGCCTCCGCGGCCAAATCACCGATACATCAGTGACCTTGACTCACTACCGGTATGCTTCACGGTTTTCATTCATCATTTAGATATATACTTAGACATTCATTCATTCACTGATGACTTGAACTTGCGTCTGTAGCCTCCCAGAGAGTACACTGATAGGTTGCTCAGAGTGGTGGCCTCACTCGAGGGCATGGTCTTGCGAAGGGAGACACTGTTGTTCATTGCCGGCGTTTTGGTACTTTTCAATTTTCTTACATTTATGATGCTTCTGATGACATACTGAAATTGAATATTTCATTACATTGGTTGACTGCATGTGTAGAGCACATCCGACACACACCACATTCATATACTATATTTGCATGCACACACTCTATGTAGCATTCTTGCATCTGCATCTGATATACAGACTGGCTAATGCACTCAAACTGTCCTTTTCAGGTCCTACCACTACAAGCCGGGCCATCCAGGCCTTCTCGAGGGGCTGGGATAGGGGACTCAACTCGTAGCCGAGGTAGGCCCAAAGCGCCTATCAGAGATGATGGGGAGTCCAGCGAGGAGGAGGAGTCTACGCATCCTCAGTTGGAGACATCCGCAGGACTTTGGCTCTGGTTCTGTGAGTGGAGGTGATGCAGGGGAGGCTTCCGAGGACGGAAGCTCCGATTCAGATGGTGGTGCTGGTGGAGGTGGTGCAGAGGCTGCTCAGCCGAAGAGGATGAAGAGAGCCTCCCGATCTTGAGCCTGACAGCACTGATGCAGATGTTCTTGCTTTATTTTCTTTTCTTTTCTTTACTAGTAGTTGTAGCACATCAGCTTTAGGCAATTTTATTTTCTTTAAAACTTGTACCCTGTTGTAAAATGTTGTAACAAAAGAAGCTATGATGGAATGAAACAGCTTTTTGTTCAAAAAGTGTTGTATTTTGCATTCTTATCATTGCATTGCATCATTTTGCACAAAAATGAGATTGAATGGAAATCGAGCATTGTACATTGCCAAGTCATAGCAAACTAAACAGCTTACCTTACTAAGAAACAACAAAACCTCAGCAAGTTTACAACTCGACAAGCAAATTTCGACAATGTTGATAAACAAAGAGCAACAATTTGATGAACAAAATCGACAACTCGATAAAACTTAAGAACTCAATAAGCAAATGCATTTCGGACAAACGGGGCGACGAAACGCATCCGAAACAGAGGTAAACTCGGACCTTCAACATTCCCAACACATGGAAAGGCTAGGAGCTCTCTTCTGGAGACGAGGAAAAGGCCAAAAACCAGTTTTTCTCCATGGCCAACCACCAAAAGTGGCTGGCCTACTAGTTTTTTGCTCAGTAGACCAGTTATGTGGTCGGCCGACCAGTTGGCATGGTGAACTCCAGATTTTTGACACTTGTCTTCCAAGCAGTGCCTTATCCTCCATAAAAGTTCCATCTTCGTGGTTCTCTCATTCCATCTCAGTTTTACATTAAAATGGAGGCATTTCTCATCCAAAATCTCACAACTTGGATTGCTACCTTAGACGGCTCGAAAAAGTTAAACTTTCGAGGCTTCAGCATAAATGCACTATTCACGCTGAGTCGCACACCGCTGCACCTTTCGTTTCTCCATGTCGCGGCAAGGTTTTGGAACTCGATAACATATGTCTTTAGTTTTGGCAGGCAAGAGATGTGTCCTACCTTCGAAGACTTCCAAGCTTTGATGGAATCCAAGCGCAACGAAGAAATCTTGCCCTAGCTTCGCTTTGGCCACGTCCAAGCCTTAGGACGAATGTGTGGGTTCACTATGCACGACGCTCGGTCTTTGATCCACGACGGGGAATTGGACATCCTTAGCTTGATTCATCATTTTTCCAATGCCGATGACCGCGGTGATCACCACTGGCAAGGTTTTCGGCGACATGCCCTTTTCTTGTGCATGTTGTCTCACTTTTTGCTTGCCTCAGGCTTCAGTGGACCTAGAGTTTGTTTGATCGAAGTTGCCCAAGGCTTGAAAGAGGGCAAGAGCTGCATTGCCATGACATTGGCCGAGACATTGATGGGCTTGGATGCTTTCCATCTCCGGGAAATGACCAGATTTATGGAGAGTCCACTACTGCTGCAGGTAATGTTCCCATCCTTCCTCACATATATTACTCACATCACTCGGCCCTCAGGCTCTGTTTTTCTCACAAAACCCTTTTCTCACTTTTCTCTCAACGTACACCTCTCTATTCTTTATTCTCTCATTTTCCATCCCTCCCCAGGTGTGGTTGATGGACAAGTTGCAAGTTGTGGGCTCTTGCCCGACATACTTAGCTCACGGCTACTTCTTTCGACGACGTCTAGTCGATGCCCTTGATGAGGGATGGTGGTTCGACTAGATGTGCAATTTGTCCGCAGACCGTATTGCTTGGCGTTGTCATTGGCTCAATCTACTGGCAATGAGCTACAACATGTCTTGAAAGATCGGGATTCAGTTGATTGGCCTGATACACTACGTGTTCTACTTTCCTTTCCGGTTCCAGCGCCAGTTCGGCCATGATCAGATTTGCCCGGCAGATGGGATAGAGTACCCAACTGCATTTCTAGTTCAAGGCACACAGCTAGCTCGGTATGCCGCGGCATGGAGGACGAGAGAGCTTCTGGCCCTTGCTCCCACTTTCAGTTACATCCTTTCTGATGAGTGCATAGATTGGCTCAATGAAGAGGCACAGATTGGGCCCAGCTTGGCATCAGAGGCTTTGACCAGCTCTGGGAGAGGACGCGGGAACACCTGACTATGTCTCTGATTTATTTGCTTTAATCAGAACTTTCAAGTTTTCTTTATGAGTGTAATAGAAAAGCAACTTCAATTTGTATGCAAGAGCAGGAGAACTTTGTATTGAAATCAATAAAATTGAAAGTTGTGGGTCCTGAAAATTTCCCGTTTGGTCCAAAAATGGTCTAAGTTGTAAAAGATTAATTTGAGCAAAATCAACTTTTATTAAAACTTTTCAAAACCATTTTCGATATGGATCAGAACTGGACACGCCTGAGATCTGTCACTGAGATGTACAACCCCGGATCTCGACAACTAGAAAGTTGCCCTTAGTCTGAGTAGCGCTGTACCGGAGATCATAACTGAAGCTCTTGAATGCGGAACAGACAAAGATGACCAAACACGATCAGATGGACAAAGTTGATCAGGGAAATGTTTATGCTGGGACTTCAAGATGAAGTTGCCTACGTATCCCAAAGATGGGAATCAAGCCTTACGTAGTTCGGCTCGGGTTCACTCGTGTATTAGCACTCTCTTTTTGCGCTCTAACTTTTGCCAAGGCCGCTCTTTGCGGGTTTTCAACCTTGCGAGCTCAGTTTTTATAATTTCAAATTTTTCATGCTCTAATTTTTGCCTAGGTCGCCCTTTCAGGTTTTCGGCCTAGCGAGCCACTCAGGGATAATATTTCTTCAACTTGTTCATGTTGATCGGCTGTGAGAACTCTAGGCCATCCAGGTCCATCAAAACGACAGCTCCACCCGACCAAATAGACTTGATGATATAAGGACCAGTCCAATTTGGTCTGAACTTGCCGCTAGGGTTGTGAATGGGAGCTCGGTTGTCTTTGAGCACCAAATCTCCTTTCTTCAAATTTCTAGACTTAACCTTCTTGTTGAAAGCCCTGGCAATTCTTCGTTGATAACTCTAAATATGGTACAGTGTTTTCAGCCTTCGCTCGTCAAAGAGCATGAGTTCTTCAAACCTGCTCTGCTGCCAATCTGCCTCAGCTATCTGGCACTCAGCCAGTACTCGTAATGACAGAACCTCAATTTCAATACGTAGAATGGCCTCCATCCCATAAACCAATGAATACGGAGTCGCCCCTGTAGAAGTTCTAATTAAAGTCCAGTAGCCCCACAGAGCAAATGGCAACTTATCTAGCCAGTCTTGGTAGGTTTCCACCATCTTCTGTAAAATGTGTTTGATGTTCTTGTTGGCGGCCTCAACTGCTCCGTTGGTCTGCGGCCGATACGTGGATGACTTATGAAAAGCCACGTTGTATTTTTCTAACAAGTCAATCACTTCCTTTTTGAAGTGGGAACCGTTATCTGAAATAATCTCGTTCGAGACCCTGTAGCGACAGATGATGTTGTTCTTGATGAACTTCGCAACATGTGAAGCCTTCAACACCGCATAAGATTGGGCCTCAACCCACTTTGAGAAATAGTCTATCACGACCAGAATGAACTCATGCCCATTAGACCCTTTCGGAGTGACAATCCCGATCACATCGATTCCCCAAACTGAAAAAGGCCATGGCGAAGTCATATTGTACAGCTTCGACGGCGGGATGTTCATGCGGTTTGCATGGATCTAACATTTGTGGCATCGCCGAACAAAGCCGATACAATCCTCCTCCATGGTGGACCAGTAGTAACCTTGTCTAAGGATCTTCCGGGCTAGCATCACCCCACTCATGTGCGCTCCGCACTCTCCTCCATGGATGGCCTCCATCAGGTACTTCGATTCTTCAGCATCAACGCACAATTTATGCATTCCCAGATAACCTCTATTATACAATTTACCTCCGCAGATGATGAACTGAGCAGCCATTCTTCTGATTGTCCTTTTATCCTTGGCATTTGCCCCTGGTGGATATGCTTCTTTCTCCATGAAGTTCCATACATCGTGATACCAGGGATTCTCATCTTGAACCTCATCTATGACAGCAATCAGCTAGTAAGCCGGCACAAATTTCTAGTCAATGATGATTGGACACATCCGGACTCCAAAAGGGATGCCTTTCATGGAAGACAGAGTTGCTAGTGAATCTGCGAACCTGTTGTTCTCTCTTAATAGATGAGCGAAGTTCAACTTCTCAAACCGAGGAATCAACAAGTCCAAGGTCTGATGATAGATTCTCATCTTTTTCTTCTTTGACTTTCTAGTCTCCTTTAGCTTGAGATACAACCAGGTTCGAGTCCCCGATGACGTCCAACCGTTTTGCCCCTAGTTCTAGGGCGGCTTCTAAACCAGCAATGCATGCTTCATACTCTGCTTCGTTGTTCGAGACTTTGAACCAGAGTTTAAATGCTAGAGGGATACGAGAATTGTCGGGTGCAATCAGTAACACCCCTATCCCATACCCGTATTGGTTTGACGCTCCGTCAAAGTACATCGTCCAAGTTTCGTCTTCGATGTGCAAAATAGCCTCGTCTGGGAATAAGTACTCAACTGCTTCATCCTCTTCAACTGGGTGATTGACTAGGAACTCCACTACTGCTCTCCCCTTTACTGACTTGCGAGTCACACACTTCAGATCGAATTCGGAAAGTAGAAGCAACCAACAGGCTAGCTTACCCGTAAGTGCTGGTTTCTCGAAGAGATATTTGATGGGATCTAATCTTGAAACCAACATTACAGAGTGAGCTAACAGGTAATGCCGCAACTTCCTGGTAGCCCATACCAAGGCCAAACAAGCCTTCTCGAGTGAAGCGCGACGAGTCTTGTAATCCAGCATCTTCTTGCTCAGGTAGTAGATAGCTCTCTTCACCTTGTCCTCAGACTCCTGTGCAAACATGCACCCCATTGTAGTTTCAGTTACTGAAAGGTACAAAATCAACGGTTTCCTTGGCTCAGGTGGCGACAACACAGGTGGGTTCTGTAAGTATTGCTTGATCTGTTCAAAAGCAACTTGGCATCGACCGTCCCATTGGAATTTCTTTCCTTTCTTCAGGAGACCAAAGAGTGGTTCACAAGTCAAGGTTAATTTTGCAATAAACCGCCTTATGAATTGCACTTTACCCAAAAAGCCTTGCACCTCCTTTTCAGTCTTTGGTGGTGGCATTTCTAAGATGGCCTTGATTTTGGAAGGGTCAACTTCGATACCTCTCTGTGTAATTAAGAACCCCAACATTTTCCCTGCTATAACACCAAATGTACACTTCTGAGGATTTAGCCACAACCGAAATTCCCTGATCCTTTGGAAAAAATTTTATAAGGTAGTGTAGTGGCCCTCTCTTTCTTTGGACTTGACAATCATGTTGTCCACGTACATCTCAACGTCTTTGTGGATCATGTCGTGCAATATCGTGGTCGCGGCTCGTCGATATAGAGGTCCAGCATTCTTCAACCCAAATGGCATCACCCTATAGCAATATGTCCCCCACGGGGTGGTGAAAACGGTCTTCTCCCGGTCTTCGGGTGCCATCAATATCTAATTATAGCCAGAAAAAACCATCCATGAATGAGAACAGCGCATGCCTTGCAGTGAAGTCCACTAATTCATCGATATGCGGCAAAGGAAAGTCGTCCTTTGGACTGGCTTTGTTCAAATCCCTGAAGTCCATACATACCCAAATTCTGCTGTCCTTCTTCAGCATCGGAACTATGTTGGCCAGCCAAGTTGGGTACTCAGATACCAGTAGGAACCCTGCATCAATTTGCTTGGTGACCTCTTCTTTAATCTTGAGAGCCCAATCCGGGCGAATCCTTCTGAGTTTTTGTTTAACGGGTTGGGCCTCTGGGTCAAGAGGGATCCGGTGCTGTACAATCTCAGGATCAATTCCAGGCATGTCTTCGTAGGACCAGATGACAACATCTTTGAAATCTGTTAATAAAGCGACTAAGCGCTCGCGTTCCTCCGAAGACAACGTGGACCCGATTTGGACCAACCGTGGGTCCTTCTCAGTACCAACATTAACTGTAGTGATTTCATCAACCAAGGGTTTAACAAACCTTTTCTGCTTTTGATCAATTAATCGTTGTAAAACCGATGGAATTTCTTCCTCGTCGTTCTCATCAAAATTTTGAAAGTCCTGATTAATACAATAAATCAAAGGCACAGAAAAGTACTCAGAAACCACAACCATTCCATTCTCATTAACCACTTCCAAATCGTCTAATTCCTATGTTACAATAGACTCAAAAGAGAAAGAAAAAGATGACCTAGACAGGACCATGGCATTCGGGTTGTCACCCCCAGGAATACCGGACTCAGACTCAAATGAGCTGGAACCTGATTCCGACTCCACAGACTCGGTGGAATCAGATTCTAGCTCACTACTTGACCCAGTGCTGCTTGATAAAAATCCCTCATTGTATTGCCAGATGAGAGAGGGTGCGATGGATGCATTCAAAATGTTTGAAGATGGGCTCACAGCCATTTCATTCCCAATCACGGACACCGAGAAGTTATCCCCCAAGCACTTCTGTACGATCGGAGGATCTAAAAGTAGACAAGCCAGTGCTACCCCCATTTCAATCTCTGTGTTCTCAGAATCCACTTTCCCACACTGCTCAACTTTAGCTGATAGGTCTGTCTGCTCCTCGGCAACGTCATCCCCGGATAACTACAGCTCAAAGAAGATCACAAACCCTGGCAAGCGACCCTGCTCTGTGTTCAACCATGGCTCTAGGAAGCCACAGAATGGAAAATCCTCCCCCTCCCGGACAAAGCGTCCGTTTAGGGTACCCTGGATGGGTCAGTGCATTAACTCATAAGGTTTCCCTGATTGCTTTGCTCTGGCTCTCCCAGCCATCTCCTTGCCTTTCCTCACCCAGTCCTCTTTGGTAGACAGATAACCTAAGCCAAAGGTATGCGGGTTGTGCGGCACTTCGGCCGATACTGCAATGCCCTTCTGACCACTTCTTCCTGGTCCCATCCCAGGGACGTGCTGGAGTTTGTTCATGAGGTATACTGACTGAGCGCTAACGTATAACCCCTCATCAACAGCTAAGATATTCTGTACAACCCGGGCCTCGGCTAGGGTAAATCCCGATAGGAACACATCATCCGTGCCATGCTCGATTTCCAAAACCAGTGTAGACACTTCTGGCGGCGGGTGGATTGACGAATTCCCAAAAACCATAGTCACTCTCTTCCCGTGAGGCTATTTCAATATCTGATGCAGGGTGGAAGAGACTGTCTTCACCTGGTGCAGCCATGGCCGCCCCAGGAGTAGATTAAAGGTTGCGGGAATGTCCAAGACATGAAAGTCAATCTCGTGTTGTCCTGGACCAACCTGAGTCTGAATTTTCACAGTCCCCATCACCTCTCTGCTTGTGTTATCATATGCCCTTATCACCTGGGTTGTTGGCACAAAGTCCACGGGCTTCAACCCGATTGCATATGCCGTCCTTGACGGGCACACGTTAATAGCGGATTCTATGTTGACAAGAACCACCGGTATCCATTTGTTTCTACACTTCACAGAGATGTAGAGCGGTTTGTTATGGTTCGCGCCCTCAGGTGGTAGTTCCTTGTCAGAAAAGGTCAACATCAGGGAAGCCCCTCCTAGAAAAACCAATCCCACCAGCTGTTCAAGTGTGGTGTCTATAGAGAGTTTGGCCTTGTCCATTGCCGATAGGACAACTTGTCTATGAAAACATGAAGCCATAAGCAATCCCCAGATGGAGATGTCTGCTTGTATCTTTTTCAACTGCTTCAGCACGGCCTCTTCTTCAAGTAGCTTCTCTTTCTGCTTCTCCGACTCCTTATCTTTCCCAGATGCCTCTGGTTGATCTAGGTGCGGGGGCTTGAAATACCGCCCACTCCTAGTCATATGGTCAACATTACCAATATACCAGGTATCATCCGGTTGATTGCTCCCCCAGTCCTCATCGGTGTGGGCGAGACATAGGTCATCGTCTTCCTATCACATTCCATTAGCAGATGCACACTGTCCGCTCATATAACCGGTCCTTGTACCCACAGCACCTTCCATCTATGTGCTCACAGCACGCTCTGTTCTTGTGCACACAGCACGTTCAGTCCCCATAGGGGCTTTGGCCTTTCTGGCTCTCTCAGAATCTTCGATCCCTTCCTATTCAAATTTATTCAGTGTAGCCTGCTGTTCAACATCTCCTATACTCAAAATACCCAAATCCCGAGCAAAATTCTTGGCATCGGCGCTCTCTGGCGATGCATTCTGATTTACGGCCCTTCCGCCCACAGCTGATGTCTTTGTCCCTGACAGGCCCTGTTCTGGCTGAGATTCTTCAACAAATCTGGTTGGTCGTCAAGCCACCCTATAACCACTGCTGACCCATCGAGATCAAACTAGTTGACTGTCATGTCTCCTGAGTCTTGTTTATGGAAAAAATGAAGGTTAGCAATGCCCCTTTCTAGAGCTGCTAAGTCATCTACCCTCTGATCAAGCCTGTCTCCCCGTACAACACAAATCTCTACCCTCACTGGCAATTCTACATTCAGCCTAACCTGGCCTGTTGATGTAATGTAATCACATGGATTATATACCTCCTCAGCATAGCTCCTAATTTCCTTAGACCCTGAATCAACAGCCTCACTTTCCTTCGAAATCATCCCTGTTCTATCTTCGATAGTCACCATCATTGGTTCGGGTTGGGTTCGGGAGATGTCCAACATGCACAAGTCAGTGCTATCAGGAACGAACACCTCCAGCTTGGGTAGGTGGGATGGGGTGATATATATGCTGGGGTCGTACGACATAACCCTAGTTTGGAATGAGTTGATGCGTTTGGGAGGTGGAGCCTGGTTGTGTGGTGGGAGATGGTTGGTTGTGACATTCGGTTTTTCCGGAGGCACGATCACCCTGTTGTCAACGAGATCCTGAATCTCGTGACGCAATCTAAAGTAAAGGTCGGTGTTGTGACCATGCTGTTGGTGAAAGGCGCAGTATTTGGCTGGGTTATGGAAGGGGGGAAGTGTTTCTGGCAATGGCCGCGGCTCTAGGGGCTTCAAGTGCCCTTTCCTGATTAAAACCCCCAGAGCTTTGGACAGGGGCATGTATAATAGGGTGAAGGTTCTTTGGCCTCGAGGTAGGTACTTGTTTGTTTGTGAGTTGCTTCCGGACGAACCGGTGAATGGTGTAGCTGTAAGGGTTCTTGGAGGGGTGGTGGTGGTGACCATGCTTACTTCTGAGGCTCTAGCAGTTGCAGCACTGCTCATGCCTGCATTCGTGTTACAGTTAAAGGTCCTCCTGGGCTGCTCTCTGTCATTGTCAATCAAACCCTGCTTCAAAGCATCCTCAATCTGCACCCCAATCTCATGCAGATCTGCAAAAGTGGGGTGAGGGAGGACGATCTTCCTTTGCATGAGCTTGGGCTGGAGATTGTGCACAACCATCCGTATTTGATCTTTGTTAGTCAGCCTAATGGTCATCATCGAGGCCTTGGCCCTCCAGCAGGTTACGAAGTCAGAAAAGCTCTCCTTCGACTCCTGTCTAGTCGTCTCAAGATCAATAGTTATGATCTCGATCTGTGTATTGTAGGAGTATTGAGCTACGAAGGCCTCGGCCATCTCCTACCAGTTCCTCTTGATGGAATCTTCCAATCTTGCATACCAAATGGCCGCTACACCCGACAAGGTCTGGCCAAACAAAGAAAGCTTCTGTAATCTGGTGAGGCCCATCGGCCTTAAAATATCTGAAAATAGCCATAGGTGCACCATGGGATCTCCAGATCCGTCAAAGCGGTCAATATGTGGCATTTTGAATCGGTCCGGCAAAGTTATGGCCACATCGGTATACCTATCCTCAATGTCCAGAATGAACTTCACACCTTGAGATTTCTTGAACAGCTTTTCAAGCTTGCTTACTTTTAATGTCGTGGGGTCCACCTCGAACTCGAAGGGAGAATCTGGTAGATTGAAAGGCGTGGGTGCCTTGGATAGTTGAGGTAGAATCGGGGGCGGAGGTGGCCTCGTTGGGATGTCTGTATCCTCTTGGACATTCTGAACATTCGCCGTCTCCCCGGGTATCGGGACTCTTGGTGGGGGAGGAGCTTGGTGTGAAGCAAATGCTCCGGCTTGCTGCTGTAGCCTGGTAGTTAACTCTACTTGTTGGGCCATGATCTCGACCTGTTGTTTGGCAAATTCTGCTTGACGAGTAGCGTCATGCTGCATGGTCTTCATACTCTCTTGGAGTTGCCGTATCATTTCCTCCATCCCTGCCATACTGCCCTGATCTAACTGAACTACCAATGTATCTGTCTCTGTAATAGACTCGGAAATCTCAGCTTGGCTACTAAAGGACCACTGATCTGGCAGCCGCGGTATCGATGCACTGCGCTTCACTAACCTCTGTCTGGCAACTGGGGGTAAAGAATAGAACACTGGTTGTCCGTCTATCAGATCCTCAGATCGATGGAGTCTGCGACCTCTAGTCCAGAGTGCTTGGGGAATATCTGCTTGGTCGGAAGCAATTGTGGTAAACTACCCTAGCAAAAAGATAAATAAAGCATAATAAGGAAACAGAAAAACGGACAGCATAACAGCTTAAATAAAGACAACACACAGTTGGCAAACATATGCTGAATGAACCGTTCTCAAACACTGATCACTGTTCCTGAATTACTGCCCCATATTTGAATCTGATACCCGCGGATATAACTGATTGTCAAAACACTGATGCCCGCAGACCTGATACCCAGACTTGTAAACTGATACATGCATTCCTATATAGACGCACTCTAAAAGCACATTGCAAGCAAGTGAGAGCCAAAACACCCCTATGGAGGGGCAGGGTTTTCCTGTCCTAGTTTCATCAAGAACTAGGGTTTCACTACGCACACAGCGGTTTCAAACAACCTATAATCGGGTAAGCAACTTGTCATAGTTTGGGATGGTCACTATGGATTCCGAATATGCACTAGGTCGAATGGTCAAAAAGGGTTCCCCGGTAAAAATCGGGGTTTGTGTTCCCATCGTGGCAAAGCCCTTAATCGGTTAGCCTTATGGCACGTAGCCTCCGGCAAACTGTTCAGGAATAGCAGATGGCAAACACGGTGTCCTAGGCGCACCAATGCAAATGCAATGCAAAGAAACACATAAGTGTAATCAAAACAAGATATCATGAGTTCGAGTCAAGTTCTCTAACTTCCCTAGTGGAGTCGCCAGAAACTGTAGACACGCCCGAACATCCCAGGAAAATCCCATTTTGTTCATTGGGCTCACTACAATTCGGACTCAATGTCACGGTTCTTAATCTGATCTGGCAAAGTGCAATGCGAGATTAATAAATCACCAAAGAGTCCAAATCTGGCAAAACAATTTGAAAAACTGATTTTTAGAAAGAAGTGCCAAACATGGACAGCTTTGCCAGATACAGAATCGCCACCTAAATATTTTATTTTTGGGAAATTTAGGAAACCCTGACTCATGCCTAAGGCCACGTATCCGTCATCACCAAAGTTGCCTTAGCTCGGGAACTTGGGTACGAGAGGGGAAGGTCATGCAATGAGCACCCCCACTCGCCCGATCGAAGATCGACCTTTACTATCATGATATCTTGTTTTTGAAAACACATGTGCTCTTATTCCGATTATTAATCTAGAATTGCTATGTGATGCGCACAGTATACAAGTATAGACTGGATCGCCTAAGTTGGAACAAAATATCTCATGTTTGTTTTTCAAAGCGGTTTGCTACTCGCAAGTAGGCTAAAATGTGGATTTTGCCACCCTTAAGTGGGCTTAGAAAACATGATGATTTGCCACTCTCAAGTGGGTTTAAAACTCACAATCAATGAATTGTTCCAAATCAAGTAATCCAACCTTTACCCACAGGCATTCAGGCAGTTACATTACATAAGCAGTTAGCCTCATGGTAAGCATGCTATCATGGCAGTCACTCACACACATGCAAGGATGCTAAAGCATAAACACTTACCGAGTACTCCGAGCCAAAACAAAAGCTATGTTAGAAATCAATGCATGATCCTAGCTATGTCAAGAATGCCTAATGCAACACATACAAAATGCAACTAAGATAGGCTCGGCTATTCTAAAATGTCATGTGAAATGCAATTTGATACATGTATTCAAATAGGATTTGAAATACAATGCAGTTAGTATGATGCGCCGAGCCCGGTGCATGTAAAACAGATGAATGGATGCAAACATGCGAGCATAAGGATGCTAATTGAAACGTGCCCTAAAACTAACCATCGTAAGCTAGTAAATAAAAGGGAGAAAGAAATGGGTGTTGGAAGACATGCATCACACACACGCACACTTATTACAACAGTTGTGCCCTCTCAAAGGAGGGTCCGAATAAATAATACAGAACCAACTAATTAACCAACCATTCTAATTAAACTAGTTATTACACAACAAAATGAATGACAAGCTATAGTTAATTATTACACAACACTAACTAGTCAACAAATCAACCAAATTAGCAATTAAATAAGCATGCAAACTATGTGAAGTGGGTCATTTCTACCGCTTTGGATGATGAAGGATGCATGCATGCTCGAATTGCCTTGTTCGGAAATCCATCGCGATGCCTCGACTTGCCTCTGTTTGTAATTGATCTCAGAACACTGCACAAACCTGCAGAAGGCTGAAACTCTACCAAGGGAACCTGTGGAAAGGCTGCTGACCAGTTACTGGCCTTGGAGACCACCTGCCGACCACTTTTTGTGGTGAAAACTAGAAAAAGTGGTCACCAACACTTTATCCGGTCACACCGCTTTTGTCTTGATTTCTGGTTTTCTGCAACAGAGGGCAAGAAAGGGGTATGGCAAAGTATTTGCAACACATGTATGCGCGACCACCCTCACTATCTTTACATAAGCTCAGGGGAGTGTAGGCTTCGACCCTCGGGCCACCAATCACGCATCTCGACGCATGATGGCCGAGGGGTCGAATTGCGCAACTCAATATGGAATGAATGCACATACTAACACCTAAAGCTTAGAACTCCATCATGTATAGTCAAGAGTGTCGACGACCGGGAATCGAGGTACGTTTCATCACTTCGAGTATGAAACGTCTCTCGTTTCCCGTGTTTGGACTAACGCCTATTCCAAACTCAATGCAACAAACATGCCATGCACAATGTGACTCAATCATGCAACTTAATGCGATACAACTTAGACAAGCAAGCTTGCAAGGGATGATCATGCAAACATGCAAATTATCATACACGATGCTATGAACTATATGGCATACACAATGCTCATGACACTAAGATACACAATGCACGTGGTAACCAACATACATAAAGCAATGAAAATGGCATGCACAAGTGCAATGATCAATCATGTAACAACATGGCATGCTCAATGCTACGAACTATATGACATACTCAATGCGCAATGGACTTAACCGAAATGAATAGGCCTCAGCCATGTCCCAAATCAGCGGCCATTGATGATGAAATCAAGGCACCAAAACACACACAAACATGTATAATGCAATGGCCCAAGCCTAAGGCACAAAGTACAACTCTCCAAGAGCATTGAAAATATGAAACATGGAGTACAATGGCATGTGTTGCAGCACTAAAATGGCATACAAAATGACTTCGAATCATGCAAACAACTCACGCAATGCATATCGAAAGGCTCAAGTATCGAAAGCTGGTGAAGCATATTACACTAGAGGCATGCACGGTGATGCTCAAATGACTAAACCAACCCCAAACAGACCCTATGCAGGCAAAAAAGGTAGCAAAATGGGTTGGGATGATGGCTTTGAAAGGCACAAAAATAGGGCTCATGCAATGGCTCACAAATAGGGCATAAAAGCATAACTCTAAAGAGCACTTAAAGAGTGGAAAATATGGAAGTATCGCAGCCCTACATGCTCTGAAATAACATTTCCAATGATGCCAAAACATGCAAATATCTCAAGTTAAGCATGCAAGAGACCTCAAAACTCAAAGCTAGTCAAGGCTATTACACTACAAGCATGCATGGCAAGCATCATTCGACCAAGGGGCCTCAAAACAGAGCTAAGGCAGCCCAAAATATGAACAAAACCATGTTGGAGCAAAGCCAAAATGTGCTAGAATAAAGAGCCAAAACATAATGCGAACCAAGCTAGTAAAGAAGATTTACTCTAGAAGCATATGGAGCATGTGAGAGGTTACCAAACCAGCCAAAAAAAGAACCATGATATGTCAAATGATGACCAAAATCCCACTGAAATGGAGCTAAAACATGCTAGATTGACATGCTACCTTGATGAGCCATACGTGGGAATACACTACACATATGAGAAGCATGCCAAGGGTGACCAAACCAATCATGGACAGAGTCTAGACAGGCCCTAAAAGTCACCAAAAAATTCCTAAACCAAGCCTTGAAAGTATGAAAATGTATGCTCCTTTGATAGGCCAAAAATGCAAGCAAGACAAAAAGAGAGAGGGACACCCTTCTCTGATTTAGGACCTCAAAACCATATGCCAACCACTGAAAATTCACTGGATTTCAGTGGCTAAAAGGCCAATCAAGGCTTACCTCGAAGGCCTTAAGGCATGGCACAAAACAAGGCTAAACAAAGCATACAAGAGGGTAGAAGACCCTCAGCACCCAAGAGGCCTTAAACAAACATGTTAAGTGCTCAAAAATGAAGCTTTTTTTAGTTGAAAACAAAGCTCAAATAAGCATACAAGTATGGCTAAGAGAATGACCAAAACAAAGCTTAAAAGAGGAGAAAAGAGATTACCCTTGAAGCACTGCAGCACCAACAAGTTTCTCAACCAAAAAACCAGCTTTTCAACCTCCAAAAACGTCCTCCAAGAACCTTAGTTCAATGGTGGGGTGTATGGTTATGAGTTGTGGTGTAAAGGTGAAGAACAACACACACTTTTAGGCACCAAATATAGAGATATAGAGGGAGATATATACTTGTGCCTTAGGCCAAATTCCGAACCTCTAGAATGGAGAGGGAGAGCCTCTCTTATAGAAAAAAAAAAGGTTCAAGCTTCTTTGAGAAGCTAAAACTTGAATGCAATCCCTCCATACATGTGTATGGAGGATACAGTCTGTGCCTTCCAGCTGGCACAGCTGGCATCCACACAGTCTGCCAAAACAGGGGAAAAGTTGCCGACCAACTAAAGTGGTCGGCCTGCGACTTTTAGTGGTCGGCCGACCACACAAAGTGGTCTCCTAGGTAAAAAAGTGGTCGGTAGGGGCAATTGGTGGTCTCCACACTGAAAACAAGCCAATGGTGAGTTGAGAAACCAGAAAATGTGGCCAACAAACCAAGAAAACCTGTTTCCTGACCAGAAAACTGGCTGGCGGGGAGAAAAGTGGTCTCCAAGGATAAAAGCTGGTCTACCACCCGTGTACCACTTCTGAAACAAGGAAAGTAAGGTTTGTACCCAAGATAAACCAAAACGGATACAAGACGAGGGTTCGAGAGGCAAGACGCGCGGCCGGGAGCCCCGAAAACCAGCTGCCGAACATCGAAAGTGGCGTACAACCACAAAGGTGGTCTCCCAGACCACAGTGTCCCTCTAGACAGAGGAAACAAGGTGTGTTTCAAAAACCGTGCCAAACGGAGAATGTTAAGAGGTCCCGAGCCGAGGCGCACGACCGACGACTCTGAAAATCAGAAATTAGTCTCCAAATGGGAACAGTGGCCTACGACCACGAAAAGTTGCCTATGAACACTAAGAGATGGTCTACAAGACCTCTCCCTCCCTCCGGGAAGAGAAAACAAGACTTGGTCTGCGGACCGAGTCAAAGTACAAAGGGTCCTAAGGTCCAGAGGCGAGGCTCTCAGCCAAGAACTCCGAAACCTTGAAACGAGCACAACATGCGCAATCACCGAGCACTCAATCGATGACGTCTGAGTCTTAAGGTCAGTCAAAAATGGGGTGTCTACAGTTGCCCCTCTTTGACAGAACTCGAAAGTCATAAGTGACGGGAGTGAATGTCAAAGCCTAGAGACGACCCATTTTTCACAAGGCCGAAGAGTTGGACAAACAGGCAAGATAAACAAAGAGATGTGCTCGCAGGCAGGGGCAAAATGCAAAAGACATGCACGAGGCCGAACATAACTTATGATCATGCAAAGAAAACTGTAATGAAGCACATATACACAATAAATGCAACAATTTAAGCAAGCGAATATAGACCAAACTACATCACATGCAGAAAGGATATAAGAGAATTATACAATTCTTGCTATGTCTCACGCGGAGAATACAATACCTTCCGGTTCGTTTGGTCGCACCAGCTTCAAATGAACCATGCATACAATATCGTGCCTACAAAAGGAGGAAACTTAACAGGTACAATATAGTTAGCAACACATGCTCAATGCCATATCAAACGCGGACACATATGGTGCCGATGGAAAAGTGCATAGCAATGCAAGTGAAACGTGCGTGATGGTGCATGCAAAGTATGGGTGCATGGCAATGCCAGTGAAACGTGCACAACAATGCAAGTAGTGTGCATAATAATGCAGGACAAGTGCAACTTCAAAAGCATGTTTGAAACAAAATGGTGAGTAAAGAAGTACAAGCCTTAAAGAGAGCAACTCAAACGCGACCTCCGATTTACCTCTCGGCGGGGTCGCAACGTACTCAAAAAGGATAGCGATCCCGGTATTCCTTGTTGTTGTTTAACTGTAATCCGGACTCGGTTCCGTAGATGTGTTGTTGTCTTATTCTCTTTCTATCCCTTACTCTTTATGTTTGAGTTTTGGGTTGTGTTGGGCAGTTGGGAATAAGTTGGTTGTGTTTTAAAACTTAGAAATTTTGCCCAGGTTTTGGTCTATACGCTCGAGCAGCGCTTTTGACGCACGAGCGAGCTTTTGTTGTTGCCTCTCCGCTCGAGCGGCAATTTGGACGCTCGAGCGTGAATTTCCTTCTCTCAGCATTTTGGTCATCTGCAGAAAATTTTGAGAGGGTGCATCTGGCACTCGAGCGGCTCTTTGGACGCTCGAGCGTGAACCTGTGTCTGACGCTCGAGCAGACCTATTTTATATCAGTTCGTGAAATCACTTTTGAAATCACTTTTCACTTTTCTTTTCTCTCTCTTACTTTCCCAAAATCAATTTTTGAGAGCTCCTCACTCTAAAACCTAACTTCTCTCTAGGGTTTGATCTAGTAGGAGTGTTTTCCTCACCTTGGGCTTTTGTAAAAAGTGTGTTGATCGTCGAAGGCTTCGTCTTGATCCAAGAAATTTAGGATTTGGAGCACTTCCGAGTTTTGCTCTTCTTCTCCTTGGGTTCTACATTTGAGGTAGGGATTTCCTTGTTCTTTTTCAATACTTCGTCTATAGATAGACATGTGGTAGTTTTGTATTGCATGGAAATCATATCCACGTTGGATTTGTTTGAAATCATGAGAAGGAACCTAGGGTTGATTGTGTGAAAATGGTTATTTTATCATTGATGGTTGTTTTGGGCTAATTGGAGTGTAAATGAGCATGTTATAGTTGAAAGAAGAAAAAACCCTAAATTATATTTTGATTTGGTAAATTTAAAATGGAGGGTAGTTAACCTATATCGTAAATCTCTATTGTTAATGTGAGTTGGGTGAAGGTGTTAATGCCTAAGGGGTTAACTTTGGCTTTGGAATGGTTTTGAATGAATGTAGTGGACTAATGTGAATTGTGGCTTTATTATCAACGGAATTGGTTTTGTAAAAACAAAAGGAAATGGAATTTGTTTTGTGAAATGAGAAAGGTATCTTTGATATAAGTATGAAAGTTGGATTGTTGTATCTTGAGTGTTGAATACACACATGTGGAGGCTGTATCTTTAACTATCATGTTAGTGTTGTTGTTGGGTTGTGATCTCATGTTAATTGAGCTTTTTAATAGATGTACTAAATACATGCATCTAGAGGTTTTGTCCTTAGTCATCGGTGGAGGATGACACGGTTGTGTTGAATTGTCGTGTATGCATTGCACCACTATTGATTGAGCATTGTATGTGATGAAGTACTGAGATACATTATATATGTGTACCTGTGTGAGAGGAGATAGGGGATGGACTCCACACACCTATGTGTTCATATATTTTAACACATTGTTTGTATTTTGGTAGTTTATGTGTATACACATGTTGGTTATACCCGGTTGTATTGTGGTATTTGGTGTTATACCCCACGCTGATAATCAGAGGTACCATTACCTTCTAGCTAGCGCCTGGAGAACTAACTGCGCTGAGAATCGAAGGCACCATACCCTTCCAGCTAGCGCCTGGTAAACTGGTATGTTGTAGTGAGAGGTGTATCTTTAGCTTACTATGCACATAGCTGGTAGAGCAAAGTTTTGTTGTTGTTGTTTCACTGTATCTGAGAATATCATGGACTTGATTAGTTACAGTTTGGAGGGCCGAGTTACTTCATTGGTTGATTGTAGACTTGTTGGTGAGTTGTTATCTCCCTTTCTATAAAGGCATGCATGTATAGTTATGATAGTATTGGGAGCGAGCCAAAATGTCTTTCGTCTTTTGGAAAGTGTGAAGGAGAACGGATATTTTAAAGAAAAATATGTTTTGAAAAGGCACATCTGTGTATGTTTGGAAAATGGAAGAGAGTAAAGGGCTTAGTGAGATTATTTCCTAAGTAATTGTTAATGCTATGAAAGATTGGGAATGGGGATTAATAAAAGGAAAAAGGAAAGATGAATCGCCTATGGCGTTGATTGAAATGGTTGTTTTTGAGAAAAGTTCATACTTATGTATACTTTGTGTAAACTGTCACATTACTATCCTAGTATGAGATTGAGCATTCATGAACATAGCTATCTGTACGTTGTTATTGTTGAGGGCCATGTTGAGATCCCTACTGGACTATATGTTCATCCCACGTTGTTGAATCTTTTTCAGGTGTTGAGTTGAATGTGCTGCAAGATTTGGATCTTCTATTTGTTGGCCACGGGGCCTCTCTTGTATTGGTGGAATGCCATATGTGTAAAAGGATTGAACCCTTCTTCTTGATTGATTAGTGATGTAAGCCCAAGGGCAATTTATTTAGCATGCTCATGTTGTATTACTTTGCATACGAATGAGAGTATTGTTATTCACTTCTACGAGTTGAATATATGAGTTTATTTCCGCATGTTATCTCTGAAATGTAATTAAGTCAATGGATTTGGTAATACTTCGAGTAATAAAAAGTGGGGCGCGACACTCGCTATGTCTCACGCAGAGAATACAATACCTTCCGGTTCATTTGGTCGTACCAGCTTCAAATGAACCGTGCATACAATATCGTGCCTACAAAAGGAGGAAACTTAATAGGTACAATATAGTTAGCAACACATGCTTAATGCCATATCAAATGCGGACACATATGGTGCCGATGGAAAAGTGCATAGCAATGCAAGTGAAACTTGCATGACGACGCATGCAAAGTATGGGCGCATGGCAATGCCAGTGAAACGTGCCCAACAATGCAAGTAGTGTGCATAATAATGCAGGACAAGTGCAACTTCAAAAGCATGTTTGAAACAAAATGCTGAGTAAAGAAGTACAAGCCTTAAAGAGAGCAACTCAAACGAGACCTCCGATTTACCTCTCGGAGGGGTCGCAACGTACTCAAAAAGGATACACCTTGCTCTTAGCGAGTAACAATGAGCGACGCATCGAAGACTTGAATTGAAGTTCCCGCGGAGACATTTCACGCCAAAAAGTGCACTTTTCTTGTACTTTCTCGAGAGCCGAGGACTCCAATCATCACCAAAATATACAGGGAGAACAAAGGGACCTTGGAGACCATCCAGGAGGATGGTTGACCACCTAGGCTAGTGGCTGACTAGTTTTTGCTCACCAAGGTGGTCGGCCGACTAGAAAAACTGGTTGGCCGACCAGTTTATAGAAATTCGAGGCAATTTGGTCTTTTAAGGCCGGATCTTTAAGTTCACTTATCCAAATCACTTTTGCTCACCCGCCGAGTGGGGGGCGGCTTGGATTTATCTACTGGGCTCACCCGCCGATAGACAGATCATCAGGTAGAGTCAGGTACACTTGGTTCTTCGAGCGGTTCAGGAGGACTATGCCTGAGACTGTCGAGGAGATAGAGCAGTATGCCCGGGGTTTTTTGATGCTCCTCATCGGGACCACTCTGTTCTCCGACAAAGGGAACACAGTTGGACTTTATTTGCTTAGTGCTTTGGTAGACCTAGCACAGGTCAGCCAATATGATTGGGGTGGTGTCAGCCTCGCTACCTGTAGACACCCCATTTTTGACCGACCTTAAGACTTAGACGTCATCGATTGAGCGCTCGGTGATGGTGCATGTTGTGCTCGTTTTGAGGTTTCGGAGTTTCGACTGAGAGCCTTACCCCCAGACCTTGAGACCCTTTTGTGCTTTGCCTCGGTTTGCGAACCAGGTCTTGTTTTCTCTTCCCAAAGGGAGGGAGAGGTCTCATAGACCATCTCTCAGTGGCCATAGGCGACTTTTCATGGTCGCATGCCACTTTTGCCATTTGGAGACTAGTTTTCGATTTTCAGAGCCGTCGGCCGTGCGCCTTGGTTCGGGACCGCTTAACTTTCTCCGTTTGGCACGATTTTTGGCACACACCTTGCTTCCTCTCTCTAGAGGGACATTGTGGCCCGGGAGACCACCTTTGTGGTCGCACGCCACTTTTGATGCTTAACAGCCTATTTTTGGGGCACCCGGCTACGCGTTTTGACCCCCGAACCCTCGTTTTGCATCCGTCTTGGTTCATTTTTTGCATGGACCTTGTTTTCATTGTTTGGGAGGTGGTATAAGGGTGGGAGACCACCTTTTCTCCTTGGAGACCACCTTTCTCCCGCCAGCCAATTTTCTTGTCAGGAAACTGGTCTCCTTGGTCTTTGAGCCACATTTGCTGGTCTCCCACCATACCACTCACTTGCATTCAGTTGGGAGAACACCAAATGGGGCTGCAGACCACCTGAACCTTTTGAACTGGTCGGCAGACCAGGGGAAGTGGTCGGCCGACCACCTGAACTGGTCGGCCTATCTTCTCCAGTCTTGTCTCTGTGAGTTGTTGCCAGCTGTGCAAGTTGGAAGGCACAGACTATATCCTCCATACACGTGTGTGGAGGATCTTGAGCCTTGGTTTTTAGCTTCTTGAAGAAGCTTTGGCCTTGTATCTCTATAAGAGAGGCCCTCCTCTTCCTTAGGAAAGGTTCAAAAATTTGTCTAAGGCTTGTGCATACACTTCCCTCTATATCTCTTTGTTTTGGGTTCAAAAGGGTCTTGTTCTTGACCTATTACACCACACCTCATAGCCACACACCTCCACCATTGTTCTAAGGTTCTTGGAGGATCTTGAGAGGTCTCAAAGAGTTGGTTTTGGGCTGGAGAAGTTGCTGTCTTGTTGAGCTTCAAGGGTAACACACTTTTTTCCCTCTTTTAAGCTTTATTTTGATCCATCTTTTGATGTTTGTTTAAGGTTATTTTGTTGTTAGGGGTCATCTACCCCTTTGCATGCTTCATTTGGTCTTGTTTTGAGCCATGCCTTAAGGCCTTTGTGTTGACCTTTGCTTGGCTTTTTAGCCACTGAAATCCAATGGATTTTCAGTGGTTGGCATGCTATTTTCAGGGCCAAAATTAGAGAGGGGTGACCCTCTCTCCTTTGACCTTGTTTGCTAGCATTTTTGGCCTTACAAAGGAGCCTTCATTTGCACACCTCCAAGCCTTGTTTCAGGCCCTTTTCAGTGACTTTTAGGGCCTTCCTAGGCTCTATCCAGAGTTAGTTTTGTCACCTTGGGTGTGTCTCTTGCATGTGTAGAATAACCCCTCTTATTGCCTATCAAAGGAGCTTGTCATTCTTGCATGCATTGATCATGTTTCAGTAGGTTTTGGGGCTTTATTTGGCATGTCATGTCTCTGAATTTTGCTGGTTTAGTGGCCTCTTGAATGCTTCACATGCTTGTAGTGTAATCCATGTTCACTAGCTCACATTGCATGTTGTTTTGGCCCTTGATTCTAGCATATTTTGGCCATGTTCTAAACTAATTTTGTTCATCATTTGGGCTACCTTAGCTCTGTTTTGAGGTCCCATGGTCGAATGATGCTTGCCATGCATGCTTGTAGTGTAATACCCTTGCCTAGCTTCGAGTTTTGAAGCCTCTTGCATGCTTAACTTGAGTTGTTTTCATGTTTTGGCATCATTGAACATGTTATTTCAGAGCTTATACTTGTTCCATATTCCCATGTTTTCCACTCTTTAAATGCGTTTGAGAGTTGTGCTTGTATGCCTTATTTTTGGGCTATTGTATGAGCTTCATTTTTGTGCATTGCAAGCCATCATTTTAGTCCATTTTGCCACTATTTTGGGTCTGCATAGGGACTATTTGGGATTGGTTTGGTCATTTGGGCATCACTTTGTATACCTCTAGTGTAATGCATTTCACTAGTTTCGGTAATTGTGCCATCCAACATGCATCAGGTGAGTTGTTTGCATGATTCGGGACCATTTTGAATGCCATTCCAAAGCTGAAATATATGCCATTGTGCCTCATGTTTCATCCTTGCCATACCCTTGGAGAGTTGTATCTTGTGCCCTTGACTTGGAGCCTTTGCATTGTGCATGCTTGTGTGTGTCTTGTTGCTTTGATGTCATCATCCATTGGCCACTGATTTGGGTGTGGCCGAGGCCCATCCATCTTGGTTTAAGTCCATCTTGCATTGTGTATGCCCTATAGTCCATGTTATCGCATATTTGATCATTGCATTGCGCATGCCTCGTTCATAACATTGTGTATGTTAGTGCATTGTGTATGCATGCCATCCATGTGCATTGAGTATGCCATTGATTAGTTCATAGCATTGTGTATGCCATTTGCATGCTTGCATGTCATTCTGTGCATCTTCACATCACTTAATTGCATTGCATTTAGATCGCATGCTAGAGTTGCATATTTCCATACATTGATTGTTGCATTGTGTTTGGAGTAGGGTTTAGTCCAAACATGGGAAACGAGGGACATTTCGTACTCAAAGTGACGAAGCGTGCCTCGATTCTCGATCACCGACACTCTTGACTATCCATTATAGAGTTGTTGGCTTTAGGTGTTTACATGTGCATTCATTTCACATTGAGTCGTGCAATTCAACTCCTCAGCCATCATGCATCGAGATGCGTGATTGATGGCACGAGGATCGAGGACTATACTCCCTAGAGCTTATGCAATGATGGGGAGAGTGGTCGGGCACACATATGTTGAAGATATTTTGCCTTCTCTCTCTCTTGCCTTTGTTGCAGAAAATGCAGAAACCAAGAGAAGAAACTGGCCGGCCGACCAAATTTTTTGGCAGGCCGAACACCTTTTCTGGTTTTAACCACTAAGGGTGGTTGGTAGGTGGTCTCCAATGCCTATAGCTGGTCGGTAGCCTTCCCCTTAGATTCCCAGGATGGAGTTTCATCTCCTTGGAGCTTTGTGCAAGTTTCTGAGTTCAATTGCAAACAAAGGCGAGTTGAGACATCGTGATGGATTTCCTAACAAGGCGACTTGAGCATGCATGCATGCATCCTTTATCATTCGGAACGGAGCTGAGGCAGTCCATTTCATGTAGCTTGCATGCTAATGTATTTGCTTCTTTAGTTTAATTTGTTAATTAATTAATGTTGTGTAATATTTAGCTGTAATTCGTTATTCATTTCGGCTGTGTAATAACTAGTTTAATTAGCTTAGATTAGCTAGTTGATTCTGTATTATTTATTCTGACCATCCACGAGAGGGCGAACTTTGTAATAAGTGTGCGTGTGTGTGATGCATGTCTTCCAACCCCACATCTTTCTCCCTTTTATTTACCAGCTTATGATGATTAGCTTTAGGGCACGTTTCAATTAGCATCCTTATGCTCATATGTTTGCATCCATTCATTTGTTTTGCATGCATTGGGCTCGGCGCATCATACTAACTGCATTGTATTTCAATTCGAAGTTGAATACATGTTATCTGTAACATCTCATATGCCATCTTAGAATAGCCGAGCCTATCTTAGTTGCATTCTGCATGTGTTGCATTAGCCATCTTAACATGAACTAGGATCATGCATTGATTACTAACTAGTTTCTGTTTTGGCTTGGAGTACTCGGTGAGTGTTTATGCTTTAGCATCCTTGCATGTGTGTGAGTGACTGCCATGATAGCATGCTTGCCATGAGGTTAACTGCTTATGTGACATAACTGCCTGAATGCCTGTGGGTAAAGGTTAGGTTACTTGAATTGGGACAATTCATTGATTGCGAGTTTCAAGCCCACTTGAGAGTGGCAAATCACCATGTTTTCTAAGCCCACTTGAGGGTGGCAAAATCCGCATTTTTAGCCTACTTCTGAGTAGCAAACCGCTTTCAAAAACAAACATGAGATGTTTTGTTCCAACTTAGGCAATCCAGTCTATACTTGTATGTTATGCGCATCACGTAGGAATTCTAGGCTAATAAACCGAAATAAGAGTACATATGTTTTCAAAAACAAGATATCATGTTTAGTAGTGGCCGATCTTTGATCGGGCAAGCGGGGGTGCTCATTGCATGACCTTCCCCAATCGTACCCAAGTTCCCGAGCCGAGGCAACTTTGGTGATGACGAACACGTGGCCTTAGGCACGAATTAGGATTTCCTAAATTTCCCCAAAATAAAATATTTAGGTGGCGACTCTGTATCTGGCAAAGCAGTCTATGTTTGGCATTTCTTTCTAAAAATCTGTTTTTCAAAATGATTTGCCGGATTTGGACTCTTTGGTGATTTATCGGTCTCGCATTGCACTTTGCGGGATTAGATTCAGAACCATGACATTTGAGTCCAAACTGTAGTAAGCCCAATGAACAAAACGGGATTTCTCCCGAGACGTTCGGGGACGTCTACACTACCCTTTACTGTTATATGAGCGCGACCTCCCGCGGGCGAGGGAACATAGTAGGTGGCTACTGCAGAGCCTGGGAGGTACATTCTGCCCTCTTGATTTACATTTCCGCTTTTCATTATCTATACACAGCACAACCGACACATATTTCATTCTGTATCCTATATTCTGCACTTATCATTCTGTATTTTCTGTACATTCTATATTCTGACAGCCACTGTCTTGTTTTTTCACAGCTATGGGTTTATGCCTACTTTCCGACGCTGGCTCTTGAGCTCGAGGTTGAGGTACCTCTGGAGATCCCCTTCTCTCGCAGATTAGAGGGTCGATGCCGGCCAAGGCCCGGGAGACTCTACCATACCTCCGGCAGTTTTTCGACACTGTACGGGTGATAGAGGTAATCAAGAACTCTCAGTTCTTTATGCTTTCAGCTTTAATTCATCTTGCGCATTCATGACATCTAATCAGTTTATCCACTTGTTATCCGCAGATCACTTGGCAGCCCTGGGCACCCTTGTCAGGAGATGCCCGGTTCTGATTCCCTGGGGCATGGGCCGCTTCTCGATACAGGACTTTATTTGAGGGGCCAGTTAAGAGGGCCTGGTTTCTGGGGGATCGCTTCATGTGTCAGACGATGGGTGACCCTGATCAGGGTATCCCCTCAGCACTTCCAGAGGACATGCGATCCACTGAAAGACTCACTCCCTAGGAGGTCGAGGAGCTCATGTTGGGTACTGATGCAGTTCTATTGCTAGAGGAGGGAGAGTACGCGACCTACTGCCGTACATACTTGATGCCTCCGCTATCAGATGTCCGAGCCCCCAGGAGGAGAGCTGCTGACGTGCCTTCCTCGAGTCATGCCCGAGCTAGAGACATTCCTTCGACTAGTGGAGCCGGCACATTGAGGGGTGGGGCTGGATGGATGCCCTCTACTTACCAGTATGCCTGATGGCCAAATCTTCCGATCGGGCTGACAGGTTGGGAGTATGGGACACCATACCAGATCCCACTAAAGCTTCCACGGCCAAATCACCGATACGTCAGTGACCCTGACTGACCACCGGTATGCTTCACGGTTTTCATTCATCATTCAGATATATACTTAGACATTCATTCATTCACTGACGACTTGAACTTGCGTTTGCAGCCTCCCAGAGAGTACACTGATGGGTTGCTCGGAGTGGTGGCCTCGCTTGAGGGCATGGTCCTGCAGAGGGAGACACTGTTGTTCATCGCCAGCGTTTTGGTACTTTTCAATTTTCTTGCATTTATCATACTTCTGATGACATACTGAAATTGAATATTTCACTACACTGGTTGACTGCATGTGTAGAGCACATCTGACACACACCACATTCATATACTGTATCTGCAGGCACACACTCTATGTAGCATTCTTGCATCTGCATTTGATATACAAACTGGCTAATGCACTCAAATTGTCTTTTTCAGGTCCCCGCACTACAGGCCGGGCCATCCAGGCCTTCTCGAGGGGCTGGGAGAGGGGACTCGACTCACAGCCGAGGCAGGCGTAGAACGCCTATCAGAGATGATGGGGAGTCCAGCGAGGAGAAGGAGTCTGCGCATCCTCAGTCGAAGACATCCGCAAGCAGAGAGGAGGACTCTGGCTCCGGTTCTGAGAGTGGAGGTGATGCCGGGGAGGCTTCCAAGGATGGCAGCTCCGATTCGGATGGTGGTGCTGGTGGAGGTGGTGCAGAGGCTACTCAGCCGAAGAGGATGAAGAGAGCCTCCCGATCTTAAGCCTGGCAACATTGATGCAGATGTTCTTGCTTTATTTTCTTCTTTTTTTTACTAGTAGTTGTAGCACATCAGCTTTAGGCAGTTTTTTTTGCTTTAAAACTTGTACCCTGTTGTAAAATGTTGTAACAAAAGAAGCTATGATGGAATGAAATAGCTTTTGTTCAAAAAGTGTTGTATTTTGCATTCTTAGCATCGCATCGCATCATTTTGTACAAAAATGAGATTGAATGGAAATCGAGCATTGTACATTGCCAAGTCAGGTAACGAGCCAACATAGCAAACTAAACAGCTTAACTTACTAAGAAACAACAAAACCTCAGTAAGTTTACAACTCGATAAACAAATTTTGACAATGTTGATAAACAAAGAGCAACAATTCGATGAACAAAACTCGATAACTCGATAAGCAAAACTTAACAACTCGATAAGCAAAACATAACAACTCGATAAGCAAATGCATTTTGGACAAACAGGGCGACGGAACGCATCCGAAACAGAGGTAAACTCGGACCTTCAACATTCCCAATACATGGAAAGGCTAGGAGCTCTCTTCTGGAGACGAGGAAAAGGCTAAAAACCAATTTTTCTCAATGGCCGACCACCAAAAGTGGCTGGCCAACTAGTTTTTTGCTCAGTAGACCAGTTATGTGGTCGGCCGACCAGAAAAACTGGCTGGCCTACCAGAAAAAGTGGTCGGCCGACCAGTTGGCATGGTGACCTCCAGATTTTTTACACTTGTCCTCCAAACAGTGCCTTATCCTCCATAAAAGTTCCAGCTTCGTGGTTCTCTCATTCCATCTCAGTTTTACATCAAAATGGAGGCATTTCTCATCCAAAATCTCACAACTTGGATTGCTACCTTAGACGGCTCGGAAAAGTTGAACTTCCGAGGCTTCGGCATAAATGCACTATTCACGCTGAGTTGCACTCCACTGCACCTTCCGTTTCTCCATGCCGCGGCAAGGTTTTGGAAGCCGGTAACACATGTCTTTAGTTTTGGCAGGCAAGAGATGTGTCCTACCTTCAAAGACTTCTAAGCTTTGATGGAATCCAAGCGCAACGAAGAAATCTTGCCCCAGCTTCGCTTCGGCCACGCCCAAGCCTTAGGATGAATGTGTGGGCTCACTATGCACGACGCTTGGTCTTTGATCCGTGATGGAGAATTGGACATCCTCAGCTTGATTCATCGTTTTTCCAATGCCGATGACCGCGGTGATCACCACTGGCAAGGTTTTCGGCGACATGCCCTTTGCTTGTGCATGTTGTCTCACTTTTTTTTTGCCCCAGGCTTCAGTGGGCCTAGCGTTCATTTGATCGAAGTTGCCCAAGGCTTGAAAGAGGGCAAGAGCTGCATTGCCATGACATTGGCCGAGACATTGATAGGCTTGGATGCTTTCCATCGCCGGGAAACGACCAGATTTGCGGGAAGTCCACTACTGTTGCAGGTAATGTTCCCACCCTTCCTCACATATATTACTCACATCACTCGGCCCTCAAGCTCGGTTTTTCTCACAAAACCCTTTTCTCACTTTTCTCTCAACGTACACCTCTTTATTCTTTATTCTCTCATTTTCCATCCCTCCCCAGGTGTGGTTGATGGACAAGTTGTGGGTTGTGGACTCTTGCCTGGCATACTCAGCTCGCGGCTACTTTTTCTGGCGACGTCTAGTTGATGCCCTTGATAAGGGATGGTGGTTCGACTGGATGTGCAGTTTGTCTGCAGACCGTATTGCTTGGCGTTGTCCTTGGCTCAATCTACCGGCAATGAGCTACAGCATGTCCCGGCAGACCGGGATTCCGTTGATTGGCCTGACACACTGTGTGTTCTACTTTCCTTTTCGGTTTCAGCGTTAGTTTGACCATGATCAGATTTGCCCGGCAGATGAGATAGAGTACCCAGCTGCATTTCCAGTCCGAGGCACATAGCTAGCTCGGTATGCCACGGCATGGAGGACGATAGAGCTTCTGGGCCCCGCTCCCACTTTCAGTTACACCCTTTCTAATGAGTGCGTAGATTGGCTCAATGAAGAGGCACAGATTAGGCCCACCTTGGCATCAGAGGCTTTGACCAGCTCTGGGAGGGGATGCGGGAACACCTGACTATGCCCCTGATTTATTTGCTTTAATCAGAACTTTCAAGTTTTCTTTATGAGTGTAATAAAAAATCAACTTCAATTTGTATGCAAAAGTAGGAGAACTCTCTCTATTGAAATCAATAAAATTGAAAGTTGTGGATACTGAAAATTTCCCGTTTGGTCCAAAAATGGTCTAAGTTGTAAAAGATTAATTTGAGCAAAATCAACTTTTATTAAAACTTTTCAAAACCATTTTCGATATGCATCAGAACTGGACACGCTTGAGATCTGTCACTGAGATGTACAACCCCGGATCCCAGCAACTGGAAAGTTGCCCCTAGTCTAAATAGCATTGTACCGGAGATCATAACCGAAGCTCTTGAATGCGGAACAGACAAAGATGACCAAACACGATCAGATGGACAAAGTTGATCGGGGAAATGTTTATGGCTAGACTTCAAGATGAAGTTGCCTACGTATCCCAAAGATGAGAATCAAGCCTTACGTAGTTCGGCTCGGTTTCACTCGTGTATTAGCACTCTCCTTTTGCGCTCTAACTTTTGCTATGGCCGCCCTTTGCAGGTTTTCAACCTTGAGAGCTCAGTTTTTATAATTTCAAATTTTTCATGCTCTAATTTTTGCCTAGGCCGCCCTTTCGGGTTTTCGGCCTAGCGAGCCACTCAAGGATAATATTTCTTCAACTTGTCCATGTTGATCGGCTGTGAGAACTCTAGGCCATCTAGGTCCATCAGAACGACAACTCCACCCGACCAAATAGACTTGATGTTATAACGACCAATCCAATTGGGTCTGAACTTGCCCCTAGGGTCATGAATGGGAGCTCGGTTGTCTTTGAGCACCAAATCTCCTTACTTCAAATTTCTGGACTTAACCTTCTTGTTGAAAGCCCTAGCGATTCTTCGTTGATAACCCTGAACATGGTACAGTGCTTTCAGCCTTCGCTCGTCAAAGATCATGAGTTCTTCAAACCTGCTCTGTTGCCAATCTGCCTCAGCTATCTGGCACTCAGCTAGTACTCGTAATGACGGAACCTCAATTTCGATAGGTAGAACGGCCTCCATCCCATAAACCAATGAATACGGAGTCACCCCAGTAGAAGTTCTAATTGAAGTCCGATAGCCCCACAGAGCAAATGGCAACTTATCTGGCCAGTTCCGGTAGGTTTCCACCATATTCTGCAAAATGTGTTTGATGTTCTTGTTGGCGGCCTCAACTGCTCCGTTGGTCTGCAGCCGATACGTAGATGACTTATGAAAAGCCACGTTGTATTTTTTCAACAAGTCAATCACTTCCTTCTTGAAGTGGGAACCGTTATCTGAAATAATCTCGTTCGGGACCCCGTAGCGACAAACGATGTTGTTCCTGATGAACTTCGCAACATGTGAAGCCTTCAACACCGCATAAGATTGGGCCTCAACCCACTTTGTGAAATAGTCTATCGCGACCAGAATGAACTCATGCCCATTAGACCCCTTCGAAGTGACAGCCCCGATCACATCGATTCCCCAAACTGAAAAAGGCCATGGCGAAGTCATATTGTACAGCTTCGACGGCAGGATGTTCATGCGGTTTACATGGGTCTGACATTTGTGGCATCGCCGAACAAAGCCGATACAATCCTCCTCCATGGTGGACCAGTAATAACCTTGTCTAAGGATCTTTCGGGCTATTATCACCCCACTCATGTGCGCTCCGCACTCTCCTCCATGGATGGCCTCCATCAAGTACTTCGATTCCTCCACATCAACACACAGTTTATGCATTCCCAGATAACCTCTCTTATATAGTTTACCTCCACAGATGATGAATTGAGCAGCCATTCTTCTGATTGCCCTTTTATCCTTGGCATTTGCCCCTGGTGGATATGCTTCTTTCTCCAGGAAGTTCCATACATCGTGATACCAGGGATTCTTATCTATGACAGTAATCAGCTAGTAAGCCAGCACAAATTTCTGGTCAATGATGATCAGACGCATTCGGACTCCAAAAGGGATGTCTATCATGAAAGATAGAATTGCTAGTGAATCTGTGAACCTATTGTTCTCTCTTAACAGATGAGGGAAGTTCAGCTTCTCAAACCGAGGAATCAACAAGTCTAAGGTCTGATGATAGATTCTCATCTTTTCTTCTTTGACTTTCTAATCTCCTTTAGCTTGAGATACAACTAGGTTTGAGTCCCCGATGACGTCCAACCGTTTTGGCCCTTGTTCTAGGGCGACTTCTAAACCAGCAATGCATGCTTCATACTCTGCTTCGTTGTTCGAGACTTTGAACCGGAGTTTAAATACTAGACGGATACGGGAATTGTTAGGTGCCATCAGCAACACCCCTATCCCATACCCGTATTGGTTTGACGCTCCATCAAAGTACATCGTCCAAGTTTCGTCTTCAATGTGCAAATTAGCCTCGTCTGGGAATAAGTACTCATCTGCTTCATTCCCTTTAACTGGGTGATCGGCTACGAACTCCGCTACTACTCTCCCCTTTACTGACTTGCGAGTAACATACTTTAGATCGAATTCGGAAAATAGAAACAACCAACGGGCTAGCCTACCCGTAAGTGCTGGTTTCTCGAAGAGATATTTGATGGGATCTAATCTTGAAACCAACATTAAAGAGTGAGCTAACAGGTAGTGCCGCAGCTTCCTGGTAGCCCATACCAAGGCCAAACAAGCCTTCTCGAGTGAAGTGTAGCGGTTCTCGTAATCCAGCATCTTTTGGCTCAGGTAATAGATAGCTCTCTCCACCTTGTCCTCAGACTCCTGTGCAAGCATGCAGCCTATTGTAGTTTCAGTTACTGAAAGGTACAAAATCAACGGTTTTCCCGGCTCAGGTGGCGACAACACGGGTGGGTTCTGTAAGTATTGCTTGGTCTGTTCAAAAGCAGCTTGGCATCGACCGTCCCATTAGAATTTCTTTCCTTTCTTCAGGAGACCAAAGAGTGGTTCACAAGTCAAGGTTAATTTTGCAATAAATCATCTTATGAATTGCACTTTACCCAGAAAACCTCGCATCTCCTTTTTAGTCTTTGGTGGTGGCATTTCTAAGATGGCCTTGATTTTGGAAGGGTCGACTTCGATACCTCTCTATGTAATCAAGAACCCCATCATTTTCCCTGCTGTAACACCAAATGTACACTTCTGAGGATTTAGCCGCAACCGAAATTCCTTGATCCTTTGGAAAAAATTTTGTAAGGCGGTGTAGTGGCCCTCTCTTTCTTTGGACTTGACAATCATGTTGTCCACGTACACCTCAACCTCTTTGTGGATCACGTCGTGCAATATCGTGGCCGCGGCCCGTTGATATGTAGCTCCAGCATTCTTTAACCCAAATGGCATCACCCTATAGCAATATGTCCCCCACGAGGTGGTGAAAGTGGTCTTCTCCTGGTCTTCGGGTGCCATCAATATCTGATTGTAGCCAGAAAAGCCATCCATGAATGAGAGCAACGCATGCCCTGCAGTGAAGTCCACTAATTCATCGATATGTGGCAGAGGAAAGTCGTTCTTCAGACTGGCTTTGTTCAAATCCCTGAAGTCCACACATACCCGAATTCTGCCGTCCTTCTTCAACACCGGAACTATGTTGGCCATCCAAGTTTGGTACTCAAATACCAACAAGAACCCTGCGTCAATTTGCTTGGTAACCTCTTCTTTAATCTTGAGAGCCCAATCTGGGCGGATCCTTCTGAGTTTCCATTTAACAGGTCGGGCCTCTGGGTCAAGAGGGATCCAATCCTGTACAATCTCAGGATCGATTCCAGGCATGTCTTCGTAGGACCACGCGAAAACATCTTTGAAATCTTTTAATAAAGTGACTAAGCACTCGCGCTCCTCCGAACACAACGTGGACCCAATCTGGACTAGCCGCGGGTCCTTCTCAGTACCAACATTAACTGTAGTGATTTCATCAACCAAGTGTGTTTAACAAACCTTTCCTGCTCTTGATCAATTAATCGTTGTAAAACCGGAGGAATTTCTTCCTCGTCGTTTTCATCAAAATTTTGGAAGTCCTGATTAATACAATAAATCAAAGGAACAGAAAAGTACTCAGAAACCACAGCCATTCCATTCTTATTAATCACTTCCAAATCGTCTGATTCCTCTCTTACAACAGACTCAAAAGAGAAAGAAAAAGATGACCTAGACAGGACTGTGGCATCAAGTTGTCACCCCCAGGAATACCGGACTCAGACTCGGACGAGCTGGAACTTGATTCTGACTCCACAGACTCGGTGAAATCAGATTCTGGCTCACTACCTGACCCGGTGCTGCTTGATAAAAATCCCTCCTCGTATTGCCAGATGAGGGAGGGTGCGATGGATGCATCCAAAATGTTTGAAGGTGGGCTCGCAGCCGTTTCATTCCCAATCATGGACACCGAGAAGTTATCCCCCAAGCACTTCTATACGATCGGAGGATCTGAAAGTAGACAAGCCAATGCTACCCCCATTTCAATCTTGGTGTTCTCAGAATCCACTTTCCCACACTGCTCACTTTAGCTGATGGGTCTGTCTACTCCTCGGCAACGTCATCCCCAGGTAACTGCAGGTCAAAGAAGATCTCAAACCCTGGCAAGCGACGCTACTTTGCGTTCAACCATGGCTCTGGGAAGTCGCAGAATGGAAAATCCTCCCCCTTCCAGACAAAGCGTCCGTTTAGGGTACCCTGGATGGGTCGGTGCATTAACTCATAAGGTTTCCCCGCTTGCTTTCCTCTGGCTCTCCTAGCCATCTCCTTACTTTTCCTCACCCAGTCCTCTTTGGTAGGCAGATAACCTAAGCCAAAGGTATGCGGGTTGTGCGGCACTTCAGCCGATACTGTAATGCCCTTCCGGCCACTTCTTCCTAGTCTCATCCCAGGGATGTGTTGGAGTTTGTTCATGAGGTATACTGACTGAGCGCTAATAGCTAAGATGTTCTGTACAACCCGAGCCTCGACTAGGGTAAATCCCGATAGGAACACATCCTCCATGCCATGCTCGATTTCCAAAATCAGTGTAGACACTTATGGTAGCGGATGGATTGACGAATTCCCAAAAACTATAGCCACCCCCTTCCCGTGAGGGTATTTCAACATCTGATGCAGGGTGGAAGAGACTGCCTTCACCTGGTGCAGCCACGATCGCCCCAGGAGTAGATTGAAGGTTGCGGGAACGTCCAAGACATGAAAGTCAATCTCGTGTTGTCCTGGACCGACCTGAGTCTGAATTTTCACAGTCCCCATTACCTCTCTGCTTGTATTATCATATGCCCTTATCACCTGGGCTGTTGGCACGAAGTCCGCGGGCTTCAACCCGATTGCATATGCCGTCCTTGACAGGCAAACATTAATAGCGGATCCCGTGTCGACAAGAACCACCGGTATCCATTTGCTTCTACATTCCACTGAGATGTAGAGCGGTTTGTTATGATTCGTGCCCTCAAGCGGCAGTTCCTTGTCGGAAAAGGTCAACATTGGGAAAGCCCCTCCCGAAAAAACACATCCCAGCAGCTGTTCAGGCGTGGTGTCTATTGAGAGTTTGGCCTTGTCCATTGCCGATAGGAAAGCTTGTCTATGAACACGTGAAGCGATAAGCAGTCCCCAGATGGAGATGTCTGCTTGTATCTTTTTGAACTGCTTCGGCACGGCCTCTTCTTCAAGTAGCTTCTCTTTCTGCTTCTCCGACTCCTTGTCCTTCCCGGACGCCTCTGGTTGATCTAGGTACGGGGGCTTGAAATACCGCCCACTCCTAGTCATATGGTCAACTTCACCAATATACCAGGTATCATCCGGTTGGTTGCTCCCCCAGTCCTCATCGGTGTGGGTGAGACATAGGTCATCGTCTTTCCACCACATTCCATCGGCAGCCGACAGACACCTGTCCGACTCCGTTACAACTATCCTTGTACCCACAGCACCTTCCGTCCATGTGCTTGCAGCACGCTCTGTTCTTGTGCACACAACATATTCAGTCCCCATAGGGGCTTTGGCCTTTTTGGCTCTCTCAAAATCTTCGATCCCTTCCCGTTCAAACTGCTTTAGTGTAGCCTCTTATTCAACATCTCTTGTACTCAAAATACCCAAATCCCAAGCGAAATTCTTGGCACCGGCGCTCTCCGACGATGCATTCTGATTTCTGGCCCTTCCGTCCACAGCTGATGTCCTTGTCCCTGACAGGCCCTGTTCTAGTTGCGATTCTTCAACAACATCTAGTTGGTCGTCAAGCCACCCTATAACCTCTGCTGACCCATCAAGATCAAACCAGTTGACTGTCATGTCTCATGTGTCTTATTCATTGAAAAATTGAAGGTTAGCAATGCCCCCTTCTAGAGTTGCTAAGTCATCTACCCTCTGATCAAGCCCGTCCCCTCGTACAACACAAATCTTTGCCCTCACTGGCAATTCTACATTCGGCCTAACCTGGCCTGTTGACGTAATGTAATCACTCGGATTATATACCTCCTCAACACAGCTCCCAATTTCCTTAGACCCTGAATCAACAGCCCCACTTTCCTCCGAAATCATCCATGTTCTATCTTCGATAGTCACCATCATTGGTTTGGATTGGGTCCGGGAGATGTCCAACATACACAAGTCAGTGTTGTTAGGAACGAACACCTCCGGCTTGGGTAGGTGGGACGGGGTGATATATATGTTGGGGTCGTACGACATAACCCCAATTTAGATTGAGTTGATGCGTTTGGGAGGTGGAGCCTGGTTGTATGGTGGGAGAGGGTTGGTTGTGATATTCGGTTTTTCCAGGGGCATGATCACCCTGTTGTCAACAAGATCCTGAATCTCGTGACGCAATCTAAAGTAATGGTCGATGTCGTGACCATGCTGTTGGTGAAAGGCGCAGTATTTGGCTGGGTCATGGAAGGGAGGAAGTGTTTCTGGCAATGGTCGCGGCTCCAGGGGCTTCAAGTGCCCTTTCCTGATTAAAACTCCCAGAGCTTTGGAGAGGGGCATATATAATGGGGTGAAGGTTTTTTGGCCTCGAGGTAGGTACTTGGTTGTTTGTGAGTTGCTTCCGGATACACTGGTGAATGGTGTAGCTGTAAGGGTTCTTGGGGGTTGGTGGTGACCATGGTTACTTCTGAGGCTCTGGCAGTTGCAGCATTACTCGTGCATGTATTCGTGTTGCGATTAAAGGTCCTCCTGGGCTGCTCTCTGTCATTGTCAATCAGACCCTGCTTCAAAGCGTACTCAATCTGCACCCCATTCTCATACAGATCTGCAAAAGTAGGGTAAGGGAGGACGATCATCCTCTGCATGAGCTTGGGCTAGAGATTGCGCACAACCATCCGTATTTGATCTTTGTCAGTCGGCCTAATGGTCATCATCGAGGCCTTGGCCCTCCAGCGGGTTACGAAGTCAGAAAAGCTCTCCTTCGGCTCCTGTCTAGTCATCTCAAGATCACGAGTTATAATCTCGATCTGTGTATTGTAAGAGTATTGAGCTACGAAGGCCTCGGCCATCTCCTCTCAGTTCCTCTTAACGGAATCTTCCAATTTTGCATACCAAATGGCCGCTACACCCGACAAGGTCCGGCCGATCAAAGAAAGCTTCTGTAATCTGGTGTGGCCCATCGGCCTTAAAATATCTGAGAATAGCCATAGGTGCACCATGGGATCTCCAGATCCGTCAAAGCGGTCAATATGTGGCATTTTGAATTGGTCCGGCAAAGTTACAGCCGCATCGGTATACCCATCCTCAATGTCCAAAATGGACTTCACACCTTGAGATTTCTTGAACAGCTTTTCAAGCTTGCTTACTTTTAATGTCGTGGGGTCCACCTCAAACTCGAAGGGAGAATCTGGTAGATTAATAGGCGTGGGTGCCTTGGATAGTTGAGGTAGAATCGGGGGTGGAGGTGGCCCCATTGGGATGTCTGTATCCTCTTGGACATTCTGGACATTCGTCATCTCCCCAGGTATCGGGACTCTTGGTGGGGGAGGAGCTTGGTGTGAAGCAGATGCTCCGGCTTGCTGCTGTAGCCTAGTACTTAACTCTGCCTATTGGGCCACGATCTTGGCCTGTTGTTTGGCAAATTTTGCTTGACGAGCCGCGTCCTGCTGCATGGTCTTCATACTCTCTTGGAGTCAACGCATCATCTCCTCCATCCCTACCATACTGCCCTGATCTAACTGAACCATCGGTGTATCTGTCTCTGTAACAGACTCGAAAATCTCAGCCTGGCTACTCAAGGACCACTGATCTGGCAGTCGCGGTATCGATACATTGCACTTCACTAACCTCCGTCTGACAACCGGGGGTAAAGAATAGAATATTGGTTGTCCGTCTATAAGATCCTCAAATCGATGGAGTCTGTGACCTCTAGTCCAGAGTGCTTGGGGAATATCTGCTTCTTCGGAAGCAATTGTGCTAAACTACCCTAGCAAAAAGATAAATAAATCATAATAAGGAAACAGAAAAACGGACAGCATAACAGCTTAAATAAAGACAACACACAGTTGACAAACATATGCTAAATGAACCGTTCTCAAACACTGATCACTGTTCTCGAATTACTGCCTCATATCTGAATCTGATACCCGCGGATATAACTGATTCTCAAAACACTGATGCCCTCAGGCCTGATACCCAGACTTGCAAACTGATACATGCATTCCTGTAGAGACGCACTCTAAAAGCACATAGCAAGCAAGTGAGAGCCAAAACACCCCTATGGAGGGGTAGGGTTTTCCTGTCCTAGTTTCGTCAAGAACTAGGGTTTCACTACGCACACAGCGGTTTCAAACAACCTATAATCGGGTAAGCAACTTGTCCTAGTTTAGGATGGTCACTATGGATTCCGAATATGCACTAGGTCGAATCGTCAAAAGGGTGCCCCAGTAAAAACGGGGGTTTGTGTTCCCATCGTGGCAGAGACCATAACCGGTTAGCCTTATGGCACGCAGCCTCCGGCAAACCGTTCAGGAATAGCAGATGGCAAACACGGTGTCCTAGGTGCACCAATGCAAATGCAATGCAAAGAAACACATAAGTGTAATCAAAACAAGATATCATGAGATATAATGAGTTCGAGTAAAGTTCTCTAACTTCCCCAGCGGAGTCGCCAGAAACTATAGATGCGCCCGAACGTCTAGGGAAAATCCCGTTTTGTTCATTGGGCTCACTACAGTTCGGACTGAATGTCACGGTTCTTAATCTGATCTTGCAAAGTGCAATGTGAGATTGATAAATTACCAAAGAGTCCAAATCCGGCAAATCGTTTTGAAAAACTAATTTTTAGAAAGAAGTGTCAAACATGGACTGCTTTGCTAGATATAGAGTCACCACCTAAATATTTTATTTTTGGGAAATTTAGGAAACCCTGACTCATGCCTAAGGCCACGTATCCGTCATCACCAAAGTTGCCTCGGCTCGAGAACTTGGGTACGAGAGGGGAAGGTCATGCAATGAGCACCCCCGCTCGCCCGATCGAAGATCGGCCTTTACTATCATGATATCTTGTATTTGAAAACACATGTGCTCTTATTCCGGTTATTAATCTAGAATTACTATGTGATGCGCACATCATACAAGTATTCACTGGATCGCCTAAGTTGGAACAAAATATCTCATGTTTGTTTTTTAAAGCAGTTTGCTACTCGCAACTAGGCTAAAATGCGGATTTTGCCACCCTCAAGTGGGCTTAGAAAACATGATGATTTGCCACTCTCAAGTGGGTTTAAAACTCACAATCAATGAATTGTTCCAATTCAAGTAATCCAACCTTCACTTATAGGCATTCAGGCAGTTATATCAGATAAGCAGTTAGCCTCATGGCAAGCATGCTATCATGGCAGTCACTCACACACATGCAAGGATGCTAAATAAACACTTACCGAGTACTCCGAGCCAAAACAAAAGCTATGTTAGAAATCAATGCATGATCCTAGCTATGTCAAGAATGCCTAATGCAACACATACAAAATGCAACTAAGATAGGCTCGGCTATTCTAAAATGTCATGTGAAATGCAATTTGATACATGTATTCAAACAGGATTTGAAATACAATGCAGTTAGTATGATGCACCGAGCCTGGTGCATGCAAGACAGATGAATGGATGCAAACATGCGAGCATAAGGATGCTAATTGAAACGTGCCCTAAAACTAACCATCATAAGCTAGTAAATAAAAGGGAGAAAGAAATGGGGGTTGGAAGACATGCATCACACGCACGCACACTTATTACAACAGTTGTGCCCTCTCGAAGGAGGGTGCGAATAAATAATATAGAACCAACTAATTAACCAACCATTCTAATTAAACGAGTTATTACACAGCAAAATGAATGACAAGCTACAGCTAATTATTACACAACACTAACTAGTTAACAAATCAACCAAATTAGCAATTAAATTATAGCATGCAAACTATGTGAAGTGGGCTGCCTCAGCTCTACCTTGATGATAAAGGATGCATGCATGCTCGAATTGCCTTGTTCGGAAATCCATCGCGATGCCCCGACTTGCCTCTGTTTGCAATTGATCTCAAAACAATGCACAAAGCTCCAGAAGACTGAAACTCTACCAAGGGAACCTGTGGGAAGGCTGCCGACCAGTTATTGGCCTTGGAGACCACCTGCCGACCACTTTTTGTGGTGAAAACCAGAAAAAGTGGGCAACCAGCCACTTTATCTGGTTGGCCGACCAGTTTTTGCTGCTGGTTTTTGGTTTTCTGCAACAGAGGGCAAGAAAGGGGCATGGCAAAGTATTTGCAACACATGTATGCGCGACCACCCTCCCTATCATTACATAAGCTTAGGGGAGTGTAGGCCTCGACCCTCGGGCCACCAATCATGCATCTCGATGCATGATGGCCGAGGGGCCGAATTGCGCAACTCAATATGGAATGAATGCACATGCAAACACCTAAAGCCTAGAACTCCATCATGTATAGTCAAGAGTGTCGGCGACCGGGAATCGAGGTACGTTTCATCACTTCGAGTATGAAACGTCTCTCGTTTCCCGTGTTTGGAGTAACGCCTATTCCAAACTCAATGCAACAAACATGGCATGCACAATGCGACTCAATCATACAACTTAATGTGACACAACTTGGACATGCAAGCATGCAAGGGATGATCATGCAAACTAGCATACACGATACTATGAACTATATGGCATACACAATGCTCATGACACTAACATACACAATGCACGTGGTAACCAACATACATAATGCAATGAAAATGGCATGCACAAGTGCAATGATCAATCATGTAACAACATGGCATGCTCAATGCTACGAACTACATGACATACTCAATGCGCAATGGACTTAAACCGAAATGAATAGGCCTCAACCATGTCCCAAATCAGCAGCCATTGATGATGAAATCAAGGCACCAAAACACACACAAACATATATAATGCAATGGCCCAAGCCTAAGTCACAAAATACAACTCTCCAAGAGCATTGAAAAGATGAAACATGGAGTACAATGGCATGTGTTCCAGCACTAAAATGGCATACAAAATGACTTCGAATCATGCAAACAACTCACGCAATGCATGTTGAAAGGCTCAAGTATCGAAAACTAGTGAAGGATATTACACTAGAGGCATGCAAGGCGATGCTCAAATGACCAAACCAGCCCCAAACAGACCCTATGCAGGCGAAAACAGTAGCAAAATGAGTTGGGATGATGGCTTTGAAAGGCACAAAAATAGGGCTCATGCAATGGCTCACAAATAGGACATAAAAGCATAACTCTAAAGAGCACTTAAAGAGTGGAAAATATGGAAGTATAGCAGCCCTACATGCTCTGAAATAACATTTCCAAAGATGCCAAAACATGCAAATATCTCAAGTTAAGCATGCAAGAGACCTCAAAACTCAAAGCTAGTCAAGGCTATTACACTACAAGCATGCATGGCAAGCATCATTCGACCAAGGGGCCTCACAATAGAGCTAAGGCAGCCCAAAAATATGAACAAAACCATGTTGGAGCAAAACCAAAATGTGCTAGAATAAAGAGCCAAAACATCATGCGAACCAAGCTAGTAAACAAGATTTACTCTAGAAGCATATGGAGCATGTGAGAGGATACCAAACCAGCCAAAAATAGAACCATGACATGTCAAATGATGACCAAAAACCTACTGAAATGGAGCTAAAACATGCTAGATTAACATGCTACCTTGATGAGCCATAAGTGGGAATACACTACACATATGAGAAGCATGCCAAGGGTGACCAAACCAACCATGGACAGAGTCTAGAAAGGCCCTAAAAGTCACCAAAAAGTTCCTGAACCAAGCCTTGAAAGTATGAAAATGTATGCTCCTTTGATAGGCCAAAAATGCAAGTAAACAAGACAAAAAGAGAGAGGGTCACCCTTCTCTAATTTAGGACCTCAAAACCACATGCCACCCACTGAAAATCCATTGGATTTTAGTGGCTAAAAGGCCAAGCAAGGATTAGCTCAAAGGCCTTAAGACATGGCACAAAACAAGGCTAAACAAAGCATACAAGAGGGTAGAAGTCCCTCAGCACCCAAGAGGCCTTAAACAAACATGTTAAGTGCTCAAAAATGAAGCTTTTTTTAGTTGAAAACAAAGCTCAAATAAGCATGCAAGTATGGCTAAGAGAATGACCAAAACAAAGCTTAAAAGATGAGAAAAGAGATTACCCTTGAAGCACTTCAACGCCAGCAAGTTTCTCAGCCAAAAACTAGCTTTTCAACCTCCAAAAAGGTCCTTCAAGAACCTCAGTTCAATGGTGGGGTGTATGGTTAAGAGTTGTGGTGTAAAGGTGAAGAACAACACACACTTTTAGGCACCAAATATAGAGATATAGAGGGAGATATACACTTGTGCCTTAAGCCAAATTCAGAACCTCTGGAATGGAGAGGGAGAGCCTTTCTTATAGAAAAATAAAAGGTTCAAGCTTCTTGGAGAAGCTAAAACTTGGATGCAATCCCTCCATACACGTGTATGGAGGATACAGTCTGTGCCCTCCGGTTGGCACAACTAGCATCCACACAGTTTGCCAAAACAGGGAGAAAGCTGTTGACCAACTAAAGTGGTCGGCCTGCTACTTTTAGTGGTCGGCCGACCACCCAAAGTGGTCTCCCAGGTAAAAAAGTGGTCGGCAGGGGCAATTGGTGGTCTCCACACTGAAAGCAAGCTAATGGTGAGGTGGGAAAACCAAAAAATGTGGCCCACAGACCAAGAAAACCTGTTTCCCGACCAGAAAATCGGCTGGCAGGGAGAAAAGTGGTCTCCAAGGATAAAAGCTGGTCTCCCACCCTTGTACCACTTCCCAAACAAGGAAAGTAAGGTTTGTACCCAAGACAAACCAAAACAGATGCAAGACGAGGGTTCGGGAGGCAAGACGCGCGGCTGGGAGCCCCGAAAACCAGCTGCCGAGCATCAAAAGTGGCGTACAACCACAAAGGTGGTCTCCCGGACCACAGTGTCCCTCTAGATAGAGGAAACAAGGTGTGTTCCAAAAATCGTGCCAAACGGAGAATGTTAAGCAGTCCCGAGCCGAGGCGCACGGCCGACGGCTCTGAAAATAGGAAACTAGTCTCCAAATGGGAACAGTGGCCTGCGACCACGAAAAGTAGCCTATGACCACTGAGAGATGGTCTACAAGACCTCTCCCTCCCTTAATTTTTTTTGGTCAAGAATGAAGATGACTTGGCTTGTTTAGAGTTTTAAATTTCTAAATTTTTTGGCATTTTCTACCTCTTAGCATGACATGACCCAATAAACAAAGGCTAAGCTTCATCAAACCAACTCATACATGTGACCTAGCTTAGTTTTTTTGGTCAAGAATCAAGATGACTTGGCTTGTTTAGAGTTTTAAATTGTTATTTTTGAAAGCAATTTGTATTTTACAACTCCTGTTCTAGATTTTCAATCTGGAAATTGTGAAACCAAGGTTAACACGCAAAATTTACAAATAAAACAACCACAAGTACAACAACCGTGTTGCTGATATAATATCATTCAAGTTCAGGATGTTTTGAAAGTAGGTCACGGTAAAGATCATAGACACCAAAACTTATCAGATTCTTGAATACAACATGTTTAAGCCCTAGCTAGAAATCCTTTAAATTTGTATCTGCTTGGTCTCCAATCATGGTAAAAGTAACATACAGAAAGGCTTCGATTTCATATCAAATATACTAGATGTAACATGTCCATCGTTGTTGTTTTGAAAGTAAATATATGTATGTTTTGGTTTTTATACTAACCAGTATATCTATTGCACCTTATAGGCTTATAGGCTAGCCAAATATGGTATTTGAACCATGCATACTGATGGAAATTGTGTACCTTTTATAAATTCTAATGTAAGCATGGGATGTATGCCAACTATCTTCTAATTAGTGCATTTTGAACAAAGTTGAAGTGACCTGCCAAATTGTCAATCTACTCGCTGAAGATTTCAAAACTTAACTAAATTCATTTATAAAATCTTTGTTTATCTAAGTAGGACTCTTTATTTTTATTATTCCGATTTTACATTACTAGTGTTTTGATTATACCAAGCTAGTTTTTAATCAAACTTGCTCAAAACACCTCTTATTCCAATATTTATTGTTCTTGATTGCACTTGGTCAAGTGTGTTTTGGTATGTTAACTATGATGAAATATTCTTAATGTTATTTTTTTTTTTGAAATTTATTTAATGATTATTATTTATTGTCTTCTCATGTTTATTCACTTCATAATTTATGAAACCCTCTTGAAGGTTATCTTTTCAATTATTTGGCATGCATACTATCTCCCCTAAGCTTTGAACTAGAGGCTACATTGAAGTTGGCAAGACTTCTCTGCAGGTAGACTTTGCAACATACTATCATACTTGAATGAATTTAGCCTGTAGGAGTGGGATGATATCCCGGAATCTCTTTGATGGAAATGTGCAATCAATATATAAGTGTAAATTAATGACACTGTATTATTTATACAATGCTACCTACATCAATTTATTCTACATTTTATAAAGGTATGAATTGTACAGATTTCAATTTTGAGTTGTATTTAGAAATTGTTTGGGATTTATTTTTTTTAAATATTTAAAAATGTTTAAGAAAAATTTAATTTTTATTTTAAATATATAATTTTTATTTAAACATTTTTAAATTTTTATTTTAAATATGTTGTTTTATTTTGTAAATATTTTAAACTCACAGCACAACTCCACAATCATTGAGAACCATTAATGGGAAATTGAAATTCTAAAATACCATCTTAGTGTATTTGCTAATCATGTTAAGCATTGATGTATGTAACCAGTTTGAGCGATTTTTGTGGATACAATTTGTTAGCAAGTGGAAAGTTCAAGATGGATAAACAATGGGTACATTTTCCAAGATTTATTTCCAAACACAACCATAAATATGCTTTCAAATGTTAAGCTAGTCATTTTTATTTTTATTTTTTGGATGGAATTAATAATAATTTAAAATTTTCAGAGTATCGGATGAGTATTTGGATGGAGCGAGAAAATTTGTCAATATGGCTAAGGAGAATGCAAGGAATCATGATATAATCATATGCCCTTGTGGAAGTTGTCGAAACCTATCACAACAACGTTGTGATATTGTGTTCAAGCACTTGGTCATGAAAGGGATGGATCCTAAATATGCATCATGGGTTCTTCATAGGGAACGACTAAGTGAATCTATAGAAGTTCAAGAGGATGTTCAAATTCCAGAGACTAATAGGATGTTTAGAGATGTTTATGTACAAGATGATTTTCCGCAACCTACAAATGAAAGTAGAGAAAGGGAGTTCACGCAAGCATTAGAAGATGCTGAAACTCCTTTATATCCAAGTTGTACAAAGTACACTAAGCTCTCTTTCACATACACAATCTCATATAAAGGATATAACTTGATTTGGTTTTGTTTTTTCATTTTTGCAGGTGGAATTCTTTTATAAGGATTTAGTAATTGAAGTTGCCAACCAACAATATGTGGACAGATGTAACTTTATACATTATTTAATATAAAATTAAACTTCAAACAAGTGTTTTTTTCTAACTTATTTATTTTGGGTGCACATTTGTAACCAATTATTGGCTACCTTGTCTTTATTTTTTCATGTGTCATAAAGAGTTCTAAAAAAGTAGCGAAAAGGCATAGGAAAGAGCAAGAAGCTGTAGTTGCTACCATAATGGATGACAGAGGTGATAGACCCATCAGAATTTCAGATGAAGGTTCAGATACTCGACAAGTTGAATCACCAAATGTAGATGGAGCAGCTGACTCCAATCAAGAATCAAAGAAGAAAACTAGGGGGCCTTCAAAGTTAAAGATGCATGACAAAGGAAAACAAAAGTGTGATGAGATCGACTTCAATGAAAGGAACCAACCGACAGGACCTGAATCGATACAATTATCAACATTAGAAAGGATCTTAGCTCAAGAGTTGGTGCCAATAAACATAGATTATTGGGTTGATGTTCCAGTTGAGATTAAGGATAAGTTATGGGATTGTGTGAAGGTAATATGTTTATGTAATTAATTATAATTATTATACAACAATTCATAATTTTTTTCCCTCTTCTAATACTAAATGTTTTCTTTTATGAAAATGCAGCTTAGATACAAAATGCATGATATCCACAAGGCATATGTGATGCAAAAGTTCACAAAATTGTGGTGCAATCGCAAGTCTGAACTATCAAGAAAAATAAGAACTCTCGTTGCAACAGGTAAAGGTCATTTAGCACGTAATATTACCCTCACCAAACCTGATAACATTGGAATGGTTGAAGGGAAGGTGTTTGTGAAAAATCAACTTTCAAAAGGCTTCATTGTAAGTTTTCTTTTTCATAACAATTTTATGTAGTTGTAATTTTTAATTAGAAACTCATTTCTTTTCATAACAATTAACAATTAATAAATATTGACATTTCAAATGTTTACACTCAGGAAAAGAGTAACAAATTCAGAGATATGAGGGCAAAGCAAACTGTCTTACACACCATAAGTCGAAAAGGTTGTGCACGATTAGAGGAAGAAATGGTAAGTTTGACAATATAGGCAACATTTATTTGTAAAGCATTTTGATTTTGTTGCTTCTCATTTTGAACAATGTTTTGTTGTTTTTTTTTTATTTACTTATTTTTTTTTAATAGAAAAATCAGAGCCCACACCCAGATTCTATATCTAGAGTTGATGTTTGGATTAAAGGACATACAAGGAAGAAAGGAAAACCTATGAATGAAGTGCTTCAGGTAGCAGTGGTATGAATTAGCTTAATATGTATATTTTGCATTATAACTGTGTATTAAATGATACTCAACCTACTAACTTGGAGAAATTGTGTGAACTAATTTGTTTTTGATTTTATATGTTAGAAATGTGATTTAAAAGAACTTAGAGTGGAATACATCATATTCAATATCTTTGTAATTGCATATTTGTTGCATTATTTGTTGTCATTGTTGATATAGCATAGCATTGCATTAATTTTGGATATCACCATTTTATATATATATATATATATTGCATTATAATTTAATTTTATAATAAATGTTATATATTGTAGAAAAAGGTTGAAGAGCTTCACAAGCCTTCTACAGAAGAAGGCCCAATGTCTATCAAAGATGATGCAATTGTCCATGTGTTTGGTCCAGAATGCCGTGGTAACGTACGAGGGCTTGGATTTGGAGCGTTGCTATCGAAAGTTGATGCACAAGTGTACCAAAATCAAAATGTGAGAAAACTAAATCAACAAGTGTTGCTCTTACAACAAGAACTCTAAGAGATGAGAGCTGAAAGTTTAAAAGGAAAAAGGCAAAATGAGGTAAAAAGATTAAGAATGCGACAATATATGTTATATGTATTGATGTTTCATAAAAGTATTTAAAAACTTTCAATTAAAACTTGTAGGAACCAAATGAAGATACAATGGGTATGAAACATTCTCATGAAGAAACCCAGGTAAAATTACCTTAAATCATTTGAGGGAAAGTCTCTTTTTTTTTTTTTTTTTTGAAAAATAGCTTTCATGTCAGTTTAGTTTAAAAATAAGAAAATTGTGTTGATATGTATTGAGTGCATGGGAATTTAACAAGATTTCAATAAATCAATTTCTTTGACAATGAATCAAAATAAAGTTTGTTACAGATATTTACATCTTCTAATATAACTGAATAGTCATTAATTCTAACTAACTAAAATAGTATCTCATTAGTCACTAATACTAACTATATAAAATAAATCATATACATATACTATAATGTAGAATAGTATTTCAAGCTTTTGTCATATGTTTCTTTGTCTTCATATATAGCTAGATTTTAGATAGAAGGATATTTCACAAAATTTTTAAAATAAATTAATTACAGCTTGTAGGAGCCAAGCAAAGGGACAAATGGCTAGAAACATTCTTATAGAGAAATGTAGGTAAACTTGCACATTTCTCATGCTTGTACTTTTTCTTGCTTGTTTTTCTACTCAAGCTTTTGTCATTTTTGTATATAGATCCTATCATCTATTAAATTTGTAACACCCTCAAAATAATACATATAAACCTAACATTCAAGACATCCATAGACATGAGAGAGTAAAGCATATTTCTATTTATCAGGATATTCATTACAAAAGTATTACATGTTGACAACAAAAGTAAATGCCCCACGGGCTTTCAACTTTCCAAGCCAACACTTGGTTGCAAAAAGAGAGCACTAACTCAAATACACATTAAGCCCTTGGCTTGAATTTACATGTAATATCAAAAGAGAATAACAAAAAAGATCTATCAGCCTCAAAGCCTCCCAAGCTACGTCTTTGAAGGTGGCATATCACCTAAACCTGAAAATGATGTCCCATATAGGGTGAGCCAACGCCCAGTAGAGATATGCTAAACACAATATGAGCGATAACTAAAATATTGGCATTTGATAAATGTTTAACTCATATAAATAGACGTACATCTCTTTCATAACCAATCCACATTCACAGATATATATATATATATATCAACCCTTTTCACGTTCATTATCCAAACCAATTCATAGATATGGTTCTCTATTCATCCAGACAATTTATAATGAGATTACTACTCACATCATTAATATTTCAATACTTCCATTCATAATCACTTAATATGAGACTGTAACTCATATCAATAATACTTCAACACTTCAATTCATCTACGTTATGCAAACGTAATCAAGATTTCGGGACTTTCACCCTAGACACTCCAGCCAACTTAATTATCAATGGTGTCCATCTCCTATCTCCTCTCAAACAGGTTTGAGAGTACATCCTCTATCTCCTCTCAAACCTTGGAGTACATCCCATATCTCCTCCCAAACAACATACATACATATACAATGTATTTAAACACTTATCATATACAATGATCAATCAATACACATATTCGATGTATTATTCCAACCGACATATTCAATGACATATTCAATGTGATTAGTTTCAGTTTTCCCTAATCAACATACAATGTCTACAACAATCAAGACTATCCTCCACCAATAGCCTAAAGTAGTATCTCTAAACAGATAATAAATTCATTAGACAAATAAATTATCAACAATTTCATAGGTGAGTGATTAACTAATCACACCATTCAACCTTATAACTTCCCAATTTCATGGTTTATAACTTAATTTCATATTCTCATGATTAATTTCATTGATTACACCAATGACCCAATTAAACCCAACTAGGGCATTTTTCCCCTTTTCTCAACATTGACCCAAAGGTCTAAATATCATCAATGAACTTCAATAACTCATTTTAAGACCCATGTAAACATGTATAGTTCAAAAGGAACAAAACCCCTCTTTATACATTTCAAGTTTTGAAACCCTAACACCCAAAATTTTCCAACTTCAACATTAAATCAAAATGGCCACAAGTTTATGTCAAAGGCCATAAATATAAGTAGTTATCCCTACCTCAAATGGAGAGACCCAAAGGTGATGATGAGAAAACTCGAAGGTGCTCCAAACCCAAAGATTTTCGGATCCAAACATAGCCCACACTAAGCTCTACACTTTTTACAAAAGGACAAGGGTGGAAGATCACTAGAGCTAGATGATTTTGTAGAGAGAAGATGTATTCTAGAGAGAGGAGCTCCCAAATGAGGGTTTTGAAAAGCTAGAGAGAGACAGAGAGAGTCGAAAAAGTGATTTAAAATGACACAGTCGCGATCTGATATACGTATAGTCTGCTCGAGCAGAGAGTAAGACGCTCGAGCGTAAGACACAAAAAACTACACCCGCTCGAGCGCAAATATACCTGCTCGAGCACCAAGCCACAACAGCAAAGCACTACCCGCTCGAGCGCAAAAAGACCCGCTCGAGCGTAGAATACACTCCTCCAGTACTTTATAGACTTCGAATACCTGCTCGAGCGCCAAGATACCCGCTCAAGCTCAGACCCGCTCAAGCGTAAGAAACGCCGCTCGAGCGTGAAAAACACCTCTGCAATATATCTGCAGACGCACAAAATGCTGAAAGGATGCAAACTCCGCTCGAGCGGATCATCAGAAATCTGGGCAACAAGATTAGAGACTAAAACTCAACCAACATGTTCAAAACACGCTCAAGACATCCTAAAACTCAAATACAAAGAATTAAAGCACGAAAATAAAACATATACAACAATAGACATTCACGAAACCGAGTCCGGAATACAATAACCAATAAAGGGAAAATCGGGATCGCTATAAAATTTGAGCAAACAAATACTTGTTACCATTGTATTACAATTTTTTAGGATAAGGAAAACAGTGAAAGTGGTGAACATAGGGTGTACAGAAGTGGTGAACATAGGATGCACTCACAACTCACAAGAAAATATTTAAGTAAATTTTGTATGGCATTATTACTTACCTAAATTTTTGTTATGTTTGTCCTTTTGTTTGCTTGCTTTTACTCAAGAGTTTTTGTTAATTTTGCATATGGATCCCACATCATCTATTAAATTTTTGAGTAAACAATATAACTTGATATTGCATTACAATTTTTTTGGGGTAATGAAAATAGCAATGGCGGTGAAAATGAAGACATTTTGGTAAATTTTCTATAGCATTATTAATGACCTTAATTATGTCTTCAATTCATTAGCTTATTATTTTATATTTTCTTTCATGATAGTTGCATGATAAGAATGAAATTGGGAATGGTGGATCTAACTTGGACAATGCCAAATGCAAATTGTTGAATTGGGATGGGACAAAGGTGGTGGTTGCGGAACATCAACAGATTCTAAACAATTGGTACACCACGTGCCTCATGGCCCTGGGTGTTGGAAAGTGTGGGTTAATCATGTCAAAGTCAATGCACCATTGTTTTGACCTAATTGTGCGATGCTTGTGCTTGAGGATGCTATTGGAAGCACTATTGCTTGGCCAAACCATTTCATCAGCTTTGACGTTGAGTAGAAATTCCAATATCTATGGATAGTTTTTTATATGACTTTGATGGTTTTGGATATAGTTTTGGATAGTTTAGAAACTCTAACATCTTTATCTAGTTTTGGATTTTGTTTAGAAACCTGTATATGATATAGTTTTGGGATGGTCTAGAACTTTTTGGACAATTAGAAGTTAAGGATAGTTCTTTTTGGGTGGTTTTGAATTAAGGTTAGTTATTGGATGTTTGGAATGTATAGACAATTGTTGAATGTTCATAATTTATATATGGATATAGTTTCTTTTTGATGGTTGAAATAATATTTTGGTAGTTGATTGATATTTTGTGAAACTTGTTTGTAATGTTTATTAGATTGTACAAAACAGGTCAAATAGGAATTGCTAAATTAAAAATATATATATATATATACTACATATTCTACGGCAGGCATAATAAGTCTTTATATTATATATTTTACGACAAGCAATAAGAGTTGTGAATTGGCCAGGAATTAACGGCCTGCAAAAGTAGTTGTAGAAAAATAAAACACGACACACAAGATCCATTGTTAAAGGGCTTTTAACGGCATGCAAAAGTAGTTATAGAAAAATCAAACACGACGCACAAAATCCACTGTCAAAGGGTTTTTAACGGCGTACTACGACATGCTGTTGAAGTGAATGACTTTCCATGACTGGTCATAATACGGCTTTACCTTGCATGTCATAGAATCATTTCCACGACGTGCATTTGGTGCTGTAAAAATCCTTTTTTGTTGTAGTGTGTGCGAATGAATGTTGGTTGACTAATGTACGGACAATTTGAACAATATGGCATTGAGGAAATTATTCATTATGCAGATGGCAGTTGGGGTACGTTAGTTGGAATGGCGACGGTTGGTGGAATGTATAATAGTAAGAAGATATGCGAAAGCCAATTGTGGACAATGATTGATAATCAAGTGATAACAAGTTAACTAAATTGGATGTGCGTAATCAATTGGTAGCGAGTTGAGATGTTTAGTGTAGGGTAAGTGTGACACGGTAGTGGGTGTGTGAACATTGGTTGGACATCGTGTTGACGACGATTGTACTGAAGTATCAGGGTGGATGAATAGGGTAGGCGGCGTGTGTCACCTATTGTGGGGGGAATGTAGTTATCAGTTAGTGGCGAATGTGTCTTCTGTGAAACATGTTCGGTGAGGTTGGCGTAGACTATGTATTAGGTGTGGATAGTAATATGTTTCATGCGTGAATGCTAGTGGTGGTGAGTACATGTAAAATAATGTAAGTTGTACTGATAAATGAGTATGTGGTTAGCCACAATGCGATACATACGGTCATTGACTGGCACAAAACAATCTGAATGCATGAGTTATTTTTTTTCTCATTAATGTGTAGTGTAATGTACGGATGAATTTTGGTTGACTTGTATAAGAAAAGCTTGAACATGTTTGGATGGGTTAGGGTGATACGTTGCAGGTCATGGTAGGCGTGTGCTAAATTGTGGTGGAGGGTGTGTGACATTTGTAAGGTTGGCAGCGTGGTTGTCATTTAGTGGGGCTTGTGGGAGTCAGTTATGCTAAGGTTGGAGTAGGTTATGCGTGTGTTGTGAATGCTAGTATGGTTGAGGCATGAATGCCACTGGTGATGAGTACATGTAAATTAATGTAAGATGTGCTATTAAAACAATTTATTTAATGGAAAGTAAAATATAACAAATTTGCTAAACAATCAAGTAGTAGTCGTCGTAGTAGTAGTAGTAGTAGTTTTGGTATTGTTGGTGTCGTTACATTGTGACGACTTATTATAAAAATTTGCATAGTGTAGACACCCCATTTTTGACCGTCCTCAAGACTTGGACGTCACCGCTTGAACACTCGGTGATTATCCATGTTTGTGTTTGTTTAGAGTTCCCAGAGTTCTCGGCTCGCGCGCCTTGCCTCGGGACTTCGAACTCGGACGTCTTGTCTGGTTTTGCACCAAACACTTGTGTTTTGCCTTGGAAGGCGAGGAATGCTTTGTGAGGCACCCCATACCACCCCGTGGCTAGGGGCCACGGTTGGTTGGTGTGTTCATCGGCACTTTATTGTGTCGGCGGCACTCTTTGTGCCGAAGCACTAAGTTTTGTCAAAATGACACTCTTTGCCGGCCGGACACTGTGCAGTTGCTTTATGAGATATTTTCAGACAGCTGTATAGTTTTGGTTCCCCTCCATACACGTGTACGGAGGGATGACCCTCTTAGTTAGCTTAGCTTGTAAGCTTTGCAAGCTTTGCTTGCCTATAAGAGGACCACTCCTCTTCTTGGCTTAGGGTTACAAAATTTTAGACATTTTAGACAGACCAAGCTCTAGTTTTTAGGGTTAGGATAGATACACATCCTATCTCTCTTCTTCCCTCTTGTTTTGTACACTAGGTGTTTGTGTCATACTTTTGCTCACTAACACCTAGTGTTTCACCTTCCTTGAGTTCTTGAGGGTCCAGAGGTTTGTTTTGGAGCTTTGGAGCTGGTTTGGTGCTCAAGGAGGCAACCACATCACCATTATTGAAGAGGTCCACAAGGGTAAGCCAACTAATCCTTTTTTTCCCCATTTTTGCACTCCATTTTTGACTAGTTTAAAACAGTTTTTGTGCTTAGTCTATAACACATAAAAGTTCTGTTTTGTAAGCCTCTTCATTGTTTATTAAGAGTGCTTGGTGGTTTGGGTAGGTTTGACCACCCTTAGGCCTTGAAAGGGCCACTTTTTGTGCTATTTTGTGAGGGATCCGAGACTTTGGTGTTAGGATCTCTTCACCACTGAAATCTTAAGGGATTTCAGTGGTGAAGATGATGCCTTAGAGTCTCAAGAAGGAGAGGACCACCCCCTCTCCTTGATGTCCTTGAAAAGGGCAAGTTTTGGCCTCTTGAGGAAGCCTATGCTTGAGTGTGTGTTGAGCATGTTTGGACTGCATTTCATGCTTATATTGCCATGATATAACATGATTTTAAGTTGGTTTTAGCACTCCTTGCATGCTTTGCATAGTTGCTTTGTAATGCCTCTTTTGGTCCCTTAACATGCCTAGGTTGTTAGCCCTAGTTTGAGCATGTTTTAGGCTTAGACTTATGAATGTTTTATGCTTATTTTGACATGTTTTAGCTCTGTCCATAGTCATTTGGGTTGATCTTGGCATGCATCATATAGCCCCTTTGCATTTTAAGCTTGCTAGCCTTTGAGTATGCATGTGTAGCATGTGTTGCTTACCTCGTTTTGATGGTTTGGAACCATTTAGCATGTTATTTCAGACCTTTTGGTGTGCTTGTATGCTCACCTTAGTTGCCTCTTTAATGCTTTAAGAGTATGTGTTAAATGCTCCATGTTTTGGCCTCTTAGATGCCATCTAAGTAGCCATTTGGCTTTGTTTTAACATGCTAAAACTTTGTTTTAGGTTGTTCAATGCATGCTATATTTGTTTTGCATAAGTGTAGTTCAATGCTTCCATGACTTGCCTCAAGTGTTGAACCTATGTTGCATGCATTTGTTTATCTTGCTTAACATGATTTGGCATCATGTCATAGCATGATTTTCAAAGCCTAAATTGCATGCTAGTTGTCCATTGTTATGCCCCTTTAAGTGTGCTTAAGGGTTGCTTAATTATGCTTAAGTGTTGGTGCCTTAACTTATGCATGTGTGCATGTGTGTTTGGCCCTCTTGACTTAGCATTTTGGCCACTGATTTTAGGACTATTTGAGTTGCCTAATTCATGTATAAGACCATCCTTCCATTGGTTTGCATGCTTACCTTGCATGCTTGCTTGAACCCTTTGCATGAACATATTGCATAGTCCATGTTGCATGCCTAGTTGACATGTTTAGGGTTGCATTTGTATTGTGCATGTTTGGCCTCTTGAAGTGAAGTATGATGGAGGTTGAGCACCCTTGTTTGCTTGTTTGCATTGCATGCATTTGAAATCAAAGTTGCATTCTTGGTTCTTAGGGCCATCATGCACGGAAATGCGCGATTGGTGGTCCGAGAATCGAGGCACATGCCCCTTTGAGTCAATAACATGATAAGGGATATGTATAGTGCATACATGCTTTGAATTACATTGCCATGCAAGTTGTGTCCTCTCTTCTTGTGAGTTGCGAGTTTCTGCGAGCATTTTGTAGCGAGCACGGCGTTTAGTGCCGACCCGGCGAATGGCCGGCCGATGGGGCTGATGCGGTGGCCACATCCTTCACCGGTGGTGTCCCGGTGGTGTGGTGATCTCCATTGCGAAGTATTCCTAAGACTTTAGCGATCTTCGAGATGAAGCGAGGCAAAATCCGAATCCGTGCATGGCGGTGCGATTCGAGCGATTAAGGCCTTGCATTTGGCCCTCATCCCGAGGTTTCTTGTTTAATTAGATTAATTAATTTATTTGGTTAATTTAGTTAATTTGTAATAATTAATTAACTTGCGTGGTTAATTAGTTATTCGGTTTTGTATATTCTTTTGGTCCCTCTGAGTGAGGCCAAAACTGTAATAAGTGTGGGTGAGTGGGTGTATGTCTTCCAACCCCCATTTCTTTCTCCCTTTTATTTACCTGCTTACGATAGTAGATTAGGGCACGTTTATTTTAGCATACCTTATGCAATGCATGCGTGCATTCATGCATTTGTTTACATGCACCGGGCTCGGTACATCATACAAACTGCATTGCAATTTTCAATTCCAAATTGAATACGTGCTACTCGCGCATTTCACATGCCATGTTTAGGGTTAGCCGAGCCTACTCTAGATTGCATCTATGCCTGTGTTGCATTAGCCACTTAACATGAACTAGGACATGCATGTTTGCTAACTAGTTTATTGTTTTGGCACGGAGTACGATGTAAGTATTTATGCTTTAGCATCCCCACATGCGTGTGAGTGTTGCCATGACAGTATGCTTACCATGCGGCTAAGTGCTTATGTGAGGTAAACTGTTTGAATGCCTGTAGGTGGAGGTTGGATTGCTTGAGTTGGAATAACTCGTTGAAATCCGTATTTTAGCCTACTTGCGAGTAGCAATTTCAAATTGTTTTCAAAACAAACGGATATGCAATGTTTGTTTCCAAATTAGGCGATCTAGTCTATACTTGTTTGCTGTGCGCATAACATAGTAATTCTAGGCTAATAATTGGAATAAGAACACATAACGTTTTCAAAAACGGATATCACGGTTAGTAGAGGCCGGTCTTGAATGAGGCGAAAAGGTGCTCATAGTGACCTTCCCGATCGTCGCCAAGCTCCGAGCCAAGACCACTTTGGTTATGACGGACACGTGGCCTTCGGCACCGAGTCAGGGTTTCCTAAATTTTCCATTTTAAAATATTTAGGTGGCGACTCTGTAATCTGGCAAAGCAGTCCATGTTTGGCACTACTTTTCAAAAAATCTATTTTTCTTCAAAACGATTTGCCGGATTTGGACTCTTTGGTTCAAGATTAAGAACCGACACAAATCGAGTCCGAACTGTAGAGTGAAGCCCACGGGCGCGTCTACACATAGTACGTAGCTGTGGCAACTTGAAGCAAATTACATTGGCTCATTGCATGTCTTCCTGTTGTGGTCACCCATGCGACCACAACGGCCACAACAGATTTGTTGGACGTGCTTCTCCTTTGATAGTATCTGTTTTTTCTTTGGCTTACCTAGGGGACGTTTCACAGCGGGGGGTTTAATCAAGTAATCAGTCGAATTGAATGGTGGTTGGTCAACAATAGGGATGAGGTAAATGGTAGGGGCGTATGTTGAATGGTATGCAGACACATGGAAATAGGGTTCGACCATGTCGTTCACATCCCTACCGCTTTTGCGGACAACAACCATAACATGCGCACATAGGAAGCCATTGACTTGCCATTGGAAGCACGAACATGTATGTTGGCCAAGGTCGACAGTGACTGATGGGAATGAGTGGACCTTGTACACGCCTGCGTTTGACTGGATGACATTCCATGATCTACCTTTATTAAAAGCTTTCTCTAAATGCGACTCCATTTTAGGACAGATTGAACCGGTCCAAGTCTGGGATACCACCCTACATGTTGACATTTGACGCATGATTTTGGCCCTAATGATGTCAACCATACGGGTGATTGGAAGGTTATGTGCCTCACGAATCCATATGGGTTGCAATTGCCCCACTTGATTTGTGAAATTGTTCAACTTTTTGGTTCAACACAACGACTGTTGGTGCGTATGTGCAATGACTTAATTTGCTTACCAAACCAGCACGATGCATACTGTTGGAATACCGTAACTTGTTCCTGAGGTTCCTTTGTAAATGTTGAAGGCAGAACACATGTTTCGGATTTGGGAAAACGATTGGCATGGCCACAAGTAAACCTAAATTTTGATCTGAGATTAATGTGATTTGTCTTTCCATGTTTGTCTTTCCATGTTAACCATCTGTACAAGATGGCTGAGGAACCACGCCCAGTTTGTAGTATTTTCATAATCGACAACTGCGTAAGCTAGTGGGAACAATCCTACGCACAATGATATGAGTGAATATGAATCATGGGGTATTATGCAGTGTATATGCTGTGTGGGAAGTGGTGTGGCAGTGGAGTATGTGTGTATTTGTTGAAGACATGTTAAGTTCAAACTGCAATGATGTGTGGGGAGTTGTAAATTTGATGTGCTAACCTTGGTTTCCGTCCTTTACAATGGCCGCAAGTAGGAATCCTTTGAACCTTCCTTTGAGGAAAGTAGCGTCGAGGAAAAGCAATGGGTGACAATGGTTGAACCCATCAATACATGCTTTGAATGATATGAAGTAGCATGTGAACTGGCATGTTCGATCATTGTATTCAATATTGATGTAACTGCCAGGATTGTGTTTCATGACAACATCACCAACGCAACTGATCGAACGAAATTGAATGGGCACCAAAGAGTTTGCCTCTAGCTTTGTCGACACCTAGCCACGCGACACGGTAGGTAATTTCCGGACCGTAATCTTGTTTGAAATCCATAATGACGTCAATGAATCGAATAAGTGACCTATCGCGGACCTGTTAGGCAATAATGTCGAACACTAAATCCGACCCAACAAGAGGGTTTTATGAAGTACGTATAGCAATGCAAATGTGTTCACCATTCCACTTGCAAAGGTAAAAAAAAATCCATTTGCTTCCAACTTTCGACCATGGGCAAACCAATTACAACCTTTAGTGTCTTTCATTGCGCAAAAAGTCGTTATGCGGATGGAGTCATTTTTAAGGTACTTGAACTGGGACCCGCATTCGACAACATATTTTCGTAATACTTTACGAAAATTCGAAGCTCCACCTTCAAAATGTTGGCCTGTGTGAGTGAACCCGGATGCCCATGATGCCGACAGGAATGTCTTCTCATTGTGTAGGCAAAATGTTGGTAGCAAATCAACATCGTCATCAATGTCCAACTCGTTTCCTACCCTTCCCTGCTAGGAGGTATGGCCCTTATGTTGGACTGATTGTCAACAGGGGAAACATCCCCTTGAATACACTGTTGTTCGATGATCAAGTTGACAAGTTGTAAGCGGAATGAACGGGCAAGACAGATCATATTCTTCATGTCGACATCGTTCTGTAACGCAAAATTGTTATATCCCAGAATCTTCGAAAACAACTGTACTTTCCCTGGTAACAACCCATCATATTTGGTACATACAAAATCAACAAGTTTGTCGAAATTGTATGGCGGTTGAAGTTCGTACGCAACATTGATGGAGTGGTAACAACACAGAAACATGAAAAATGAGTCCATCTGCACGAGACAATGCATTTGTTTAGAAAAAATATGAACTATTGTAAAAAGGACGTTGTGAAATAATCACAGAGCTTCATCGCATGGTGTGTGAATTGTAATTAACAAAACCTGGTAATACGTTTGAATACACTAACAAAACTTTCATTCCACAATGTAAACGGACCACATTTTACAATAGTTGATATGTTGGATGTGACAAATAGCCGTACAACCAACGTTGTCACATCATGCGACAGAACAAAACGTAAAACGGGGAGTGTGGCATACCTAGGAAGCGGCTGACAATAGACAATGTTCACGTCTTCTGCTACATCCCTCCTCAACCCACACACAAGATCCAAAACCCTAATCCCCCCCTAAAACCCTTTGAAAACGGTATGTGTACCCTCTCCCCCAATACGTGGGATTACACATTCCAAAAGTAAACAAACTTCCCCCATAAACAAATGGGGATATATCCATCCACCCAATATATATCCACATTTAAAAAAGGACTCAGGGGTAACAATTTCCACCCTATTAGCACTTGCCAATCAAACACATTAAATGTGGGACCAAATGGTCCAACAGTTCCCAAAATAGGATTTTCGGATAAATTTCCCTACATATATTTTAAGGTATTATTTTCTATTTTCACAAAAATATATATATATATATATATATATTACTAGTAGAGGTGTACGTGCTTTGCACGTGGTAATTTTTCTTATATTTCTCTTTGTGATTTTTTTTATTTTTATTTTTAAGTTTTGTAATAGTTTAACCTTTCAAGTATTTTGATTTTTTTTTTTTGTTAATATTTAATATTTATGTTTAAAAGTCTAAAAAGTCAAAGTATTAGAAGTTTTGAATATTTGATCGTTGATATATTTTTACACTTTTAGATAGTGTTTAGTTAAATAAAATAATTGTAGAATGAAATTAATATTATTAGACAATATATATATAATAATTTTTTTTTTTATTTAAATTACACACGTCGCGCATGTAAATGGCTAGTATGAATAACATAAAACACGCAAATTTATGTATGGTAATTTTTACGTAGGCGTTGTATGTGTGGTGATATTCAAAGTATGGATATGACTCTATGTTGATTCTATGGAATAGTGTATTGTTTGGTTGAAAATTGGTAGGTCGGATTAGGAGTCCGACCGAACTCCATGTCCTTCATATGTAGCATTTTTTTTGTCAATTCAAGAAAATAATGTATCATCCTACGTATAAGGGAGCATTTGTATTTCTGTTTAAGTATTAAAATTCAGCAAATAGATTGAAACAATCACATAAAATAATTGTAATCCATATCACATGGTTAGACTTATTACTATTAAATATGTAATTCACCAAGTTCTCTCACTTTTGTTATGTATATGTATGTAAAAATTATTTTGTAATTAAAAGATGAACAAATAAAATACCGAACTAACATTGTAATGTTATTATTATTTAACGTGAATAAATAAAACATCCAACTAGTATTGTAATATTATTATTATTATTTTGAAATAAATTAAGTAAAGGAAATTGAAAGATAAAAGTATTTTTATAAAATTCATTCCTTCTCTAGTTTGATACTCTTTGTGATTAAACTTTGAAAATTTGTTGTATTTCTATTTTTCATTTCATATTAATCTTCGTCATTTTGTACTTGTTCTGCTACAATCTTTTTAGATGTGCGATCCTTATCATTCATCTTGTGTAGCTTTGTGATAAATATGTATGTATGTCTAGAAGCTAGTTTTAGCGTCTTATAAAATGCTATTATGTGCTCGAATATGTCTATGAAATTCAACAGCCTCTACAGCTTGAGAAGTGAACAAGGTTCTTAGACATTTTGAAACTTCGGGGCTTGCAAGAACTACTTCTCCTTTACAGCAACAAAAGCTCAGAGGTTCATATTCAATCCTTTTAGCCTTACAAAAGGTACAATGTGCCATTTTACGTAATTCATGTGTCAGTGAGCAAGCAATTTGCAATGATATATCACCTATTTTTTATATATTAAACAAACTACAGACATTAGAATCAAGTCTATAGTAAAAGATGTCGAAAATAATAATTAATTCTATATGTTTACCATTCGTTGAAGTTGTCTCGTCATGCCCTTCCAAAGGGTAAATTGTGTTGTCAATGTGTTTGGGCCATTGCGTTTTCTTTTCCTATTATTTAAAATATTTTTAATATATTCTTTTTGCTGTTCCGGTATAAATTTGGCATATTGATTGCTTTGTCGAGCACGACATTCTGAGATTACATCTGTGATAAATCCTTTCATTAGTAACTGTAACAAATCATGAATTTTTTTTTTTTTTTAATTCATCGAAATTGACATACAAGTTCATACCATTGGTATTGTCTATCTCTTTTTATTGGTAGAGAAGTATTTTCTTTCCATGTTCTGATCGATAATCTGAAGGAAAAAAAAAAAAAAAAAAAAACAGAAGACTGAAGACTGAACTTAGATCAAAGCAAAAATTAGTTATTTTGCAGGAAAATCCAATCAGTTCGTATGTATTAATATGTGAGTTTGAAAAATCATAAAGTAGAAGGAAAATTACTCTTATATATATATATATATATATTTAGATGTTTAAACATTAATTAAATGTTACTGTCACGCTTTTTTGTTGCTGGTGACTTTTTCCAATGACCTTGTCCTATTTGTCTTTACTACCAATCAAGATTTTACTTTGAATGTAATGATTTATATCTTTTTGACATAGACTTTCACCAATTTTCTCTAAATATATATATATATAGAAAACCAATGTCAAATATTCTTTTTATAAGGTTTAAAATTGCACACAAGTTGAGTATTCAATTAATTTTCTTCCAAACTACGGTTGACAATGTATTAGGAAAAAAAGAATTACACTTAACACCTCTTATCTATGCAACCAATACGGCATTCAATAAAGTTGAATTATATTTTTTTAAGCTTTTTTACATAATTATTGGATTGGACACAACTCTTTCACATTCGATGATATTTAAATATTTTAGATTTAAATTATAAATTTTGATAACAATTTGAAAAAGAGAAGGAAAAATATAAAAATAATGCGAATAAAATTCAAACTAATTTTTTTTTCTCTCATAATATTGTATATGATTCTATAACTAATTCTATACAACTAGAAGTTTTCATTTTTATTTGAATTCGTTGAACATGAAGCAATGTTAAATTATAAGTTATTAATTGTGCAGATTAGTTGGACCAGAAATTTCATGGAATCATCATGTGAAACTTCTTTCTCTTCAGCATGGTAATAACTTGATCAATTATTAAAGATGATACACTCAACTCAAAATTGTAAATTCATCTAATTAAATTCATTTAAATTCACTTAAAATAATAATTTAATCTAATAAATTGCATCTTATAAATCTAATAAAAATTTAATTTAATCTTATAAATCTTGTCACCGTTGTATTTTCTGTTTTTCTTTATCTATAAATTATGTCCTCTCCATTTAAAAAATAAATAAAAATATAAATCTTTCAATTTTTTAGATTGATTTATACACAACTTTCATTATATCATGGTGATGTGATCATTCGCTAGCCCCCAAAATTTACTTTCATGTGGTTCCAAAATTTGGAATACGAAACTTCTTTTAAACTATTATTTTTGTAAAAATCTCAAAATTTTATTTAACATGGTTCCAAAATTATAGTACCAAACTTCTTTCAAACTATCACTTTATGCATCTTAATATTTAAATGAAGCCTTTTTATATATTTTGTTAAGGATAAAGAATCTGCTAGTGCAAGTGCATCTGCAACAGAACCTTCTAGTGCATCAGTAGCATCTTCTCATGCATCAGCATCAAATGCCATCACAGCTCTCAACTATTTCTCACATATTTCCATAATTGCTGGGAAGTAGTTAGCAGTTATTAGAAGTAGTTAGAATCTATTATTCAGTTACATATCTCTTGTATAAATATACTCTGTAATCTAGATATTCATTAATGAGAATTGAATTCAATCTTTCATCATTTTTTTTTTTTTTAGTGCAAGTGCATCTGCAACAGAACCTTCTAATGCATCAGTAGCATCTTCTCATGCATCAGCATCAGATGCCATCACAGCTCTCAACTATTTCTCACCTATTTCCGTAACTACTGGGAAGTAGTTAGCAGTTATTAGAAGTAGTTAGAATCTATTATTCAGTTACATATCTCTTGTATAAATATACTCTGTAATCTAGATATTCATTAATGAGAATTGAATTCAATCTTTCATCATGGTATCAGAGCATATCTGAAGCTCTCACGAGCACAACTCTGGACCATCCATGGCTTCGTCTGATTCATCTTCTTCTTCTTCTTTGTCATCTAATCTCAGTCTGTTGATCTCTAATCTCAGTTCACTGAATCTGAAAACTTGATTCCACAAATTTTCTAATCGGTTTCAAAATGTTTTGCGAGCAACTGAGTTGTTTGATTTTGCAACAGGATTAGTTCCTTGTCCACCATTGCAGATTAAAGATTCAAATGGTGTTGAAGTGTTCAATCCAGCTCGAGCACAGTGGAACAAAACAGATGCTCATCTACTAAGTTGTATTACAGCTACACTTACACCTCCAATTTTTTTCTTTGTTCTTTATTTACACCATAGTTTTGAGGTTTGGAATGCTCTCTGTAAAAGATTCACAGTGTTATCTAGATCTCATATTCATGAAATGAAGAACCGTTTGAATCATCTAACAAAAGATTCATTGACCATGCATGAGTATTTGACTCAGATAAAAGATATTTCTGATCAATTAACTCTGGCCTCTTCACCTGTTGATGAAGAAGATCTGGTACTTCTCACTCTCAATGGCTTACCAGATGAATTTGATGCTCTCAAAACCACCATTCGAGCACGTATTGAGCCTATTTCTATGGCAGAGTTAACATCTCTATTAAATTCTGAATCCATTCACATTGAAGCTAAACAGAGAAAGGTGCATTCTCATGAACCTTTAGTTGCGTATACTGCACATACACAGCGTGGTTCATTTAGTTCTGCTTCTAGAGGAGGACGCTTGTCCCTTCGTGGTTCCAGAGGTGGTTTTAGAGGTGGTTTTCGTGGTGGCAATACCCGATCTACTTCTCGTGGCAGAGGTCGATATTCCTCCTACAACTTAGCCTGTCAAATCTGTGGAAAAACCAGTCACACTGCTATTGACTGTTGGCATAGACTGGATACTACTTTTCATCCATCCACTTCCTCTAATTTTGCTTCTACATCTCCATCAGCATCTCCTTCATCTGGCTATCCTTCTCCTCGTGCTTTTTTGACTTCCACTCCATCCACTGTTTCTGCAGAGTTTTCTCCTTGGTACCTTGATTCTGCCGCTTCCGATCATATTACTAATGATCTTTCTAATCTCCACATGTATCAGGATTATCATGGCCCTGATCAGATCACTGTAGGTAGTGGTAAGTCCATTCCTATTCATCATACAGGTAAAGGCCTACTCCCTACTTCTATTACTATTCTTCTAGTATATGTTGATGACATTCTTCTTACTGGTAATAATCCTTCTCATCTTCACACTCTTATTCACCATATGCATTCCGCTTTTGCCATGAAAGAGTTAGGTGATATTTGCTATTTCTTCGGCATTTCAATTCAATCTCTTGGGGATTCTTATTTCTTGTCTCAACAAAAGTATGCCTCTGATATTCTTGTTAAAGCTGGTATGACTTCTTGTAAACCTTGTCCAACACCTAGCTCCATGAAACCTCCTCTTTACTCTACAGCTGCTCTTCCATTTGATCAACCTCAGTTATATCGCAGTCTCGTTGGAGCACTGCAATATCTTACAATTACTCGTCCGGATCTTTCCTTAGCTGTTAATCACGCATGTCAATACATGCATGCTCCTACCGATGGTCACTTTGCTTTGGTCAAACGCATTCTTCGGTTTGTTAAGGGCTCTCTCTCGCATGGGTTAATTTTTCGTCCTAGTTCCTTCACCCTACAAGCATTCTCTTATTCTAACTGGGCTGGGGATCTCCTAGATCGCAAATCTACTTCCGGATATTGTGTCTATCTTGGTTCAAATCTTATCTCTTGGTCTGCCAAGAAACAACCAACTATTTCTCGATCAAGTACGGAGAGCTGGTTACAAATGCTTCTTCAGGATCTTGCCATTCCTATTTCCTGTCCTCCTATTCTTTGGTGTGACAACTTATCCGCCATTGCCCTTGCTTCTAATCCGGTATTTCACACACGATCAAAACATATTGAGGTGGACTGTCATTTTATCCGAGAAAAGGTTGCTGCGAAACGGCTTGTTCTCAAGTACATTCCCTCTGAAGAGCAGATTGCTGATATCTTTACTAAGCCTCTGTCAGCCTCTCGGTTTCAGTTTCTTCAGTCCAAGCTTCTGGTCTGCTCTGCTCCCATTCGCTTGACGGGGGCTGTTAAGGATAAAGAATCTGCTAGTGCAAGTGCATCTGCAACAGAATCTGCTAGTGCAAGTGCATCTGCAACAGAACCATCTAGTGCATCAGTAGCATCTTCTCATGCATTAGCATCAGATGCCATCACAGCTCTCAACTATTTCTCACCTATTTCCATAACTGCTGGGAAGTAGTTAGCAGTTATTAGAAGTAGTTAGAATCTATTATTCAGTTACATATCTCTTGTATAAATATACTCTGTAATCTAGATATTCATTAATGAGAATTGAATTCAATCTTTCATCATATTTTATATATCTTAATATTTTAATTTAAAATTTATTTTCTGATTTGTATGCAATATTAATAATTAAATTTTTTGTAAATAAATCATTAAGTGAATCAACTATTTTTAATTATATGAGAAACACTTTTCAATGAATAATTTTGATCATTTTATTGTTGCATAGAAGAGTAGTTATAAATATATATATATATATATATTTTCTGTTTGTTTAGTTAAATTAAAAAATTAAACATAGAGTAGTAATAATGAGAACTTAAGTGTTTCTAACATTAAAAGCTGAAACTCTTATAGATGAGTAGATCAATTACAAAAATATTTATGTTCTTTATATATTTTCATGACTTTTCTTGATTTGATCTAACAAAATTTCTCTTACCAACTGTTCACGAGAAGGTAGTGGATGACACAAATATTGAACATGTCATGATAATGAAATTATTAAAAAAAAAATAATCATATTAGGATGATTGAAGGTGTTTGATATTTGAATGCTCACTATTCATGATAAGGTAATGGAGAAGGCAAAAAATTTACTTGCACTCACCACTAGTAATAATATAAAATTTACTTGCATTGTTCTGGTAAATTAGATAAAAATCAATTGTTTTATAGGAATACGATATATATATATATATATGATCAAAACCAAACGATGTATAGATAATTAAAAAAAAAAAACACAAAACAAAGCAAAAACAAAAAGATGAGGGTTTGAGGAAGAGATGAGAAAGAACAATACAACAATACATACTCAAACCTGATGCAAATTGAAGACCAAGTTATAAACTGATCAACAAGTTCTAGAAGTAAGATGCATGATCTAACTCTAGTTTCATACTTATTATTGTTTAATTGGTCAAGGTGTTTGATTGATAGTAATTGTAATGTTTCAATGTGTTTGGTTATTTTAATGTGTTTGATGTTTGAAGGTGTTTAAATTTCAAAAAATGTATATAGTTGTCTGTGATTTTAGGAGTTTTCTTAGGTGTGCAACCCACAAAAGGTGTAAGTGGGTTGCACACCATGTGCCACTCACACAAAAGGTGTAAGTGTAAGGTGTAAGTGTAAAGTGTAAGTGTAAGTGGAAGGTATAAATGAAATGTATAAGTTGCACACCATGTGCCACTTACACAAAAGGTGTAAGTGCAAGGTAAAATAGGTGTAAGTGTAAGGTGTAAGTGAACACAAAAAGGTGTAAGGTGTAAGTTGCACACTATAGCATTACCCGTGATTTTATTGATATTTAACAAGTTTGGAAGAGTATTTTTGGAATACGTAAAAAGTAGAAAACATGACAATTATTCACACTTTTATAATAATAGTAGATTATTTCTACTTTATGGTGTTACTTGTTAGCAATTCCTTTTTTATTTTTATTTTGAACTTCATCTACAGGCAGATCGGGTTCATGAGGGTACGAGATGGTTAATCCGCCATCCAAACCATATTAGTGGATTTTGAAATATTTCATCTGCATCTATTCACCAAAAGACATGCATCCCTTCAAAATCAGTCAGGTTGAATCGGATCAGTCGGGTTAAGCGAGTTGGACGGATCTATGATCATCCCTAACTTGTATACTTCACCTCTATTACCAAAATATCGAGTATTTAAATAAATTTTACATTATTATAAAACAAAATGATTTAGGATAAGCGCAAAAATAATAATAATAATAATAATAATAATAATAATAATAATAATAATAATAATAATAATAATAAACTACTTCAAACTATCGGGGTATATGTTCAAATAAACACCCTCAATTTGGAATTTAAAATACATATATTTTAAGTTTAGGTTGCATTTTGAATATTCAACTTGCCAAGTTTGCATACTCAATCAATCCACTACTCAACCCATCTGTGCCTTTGATATCATTACAAAATTTAAAAAGGTATTATAAACTGAACAAAATTAACATAATATGAAAAAATCAAGACTAAAATTAATGCAACTATATCAAATTGATAATATTTTTTTTTTACGAAGACTGAGGACATAAATTATCCATCAGTAATGCCTCGTAGCTCGAATGCTACGAGGCTCGAAATGGCTCGAATGGAGAAAGAGGGAGAGAAGAGAGAAAACAGAGGAGGAAGGGAGGAAGGAAGTCCTCGCCGCAATTTCATTTCCGCCAGGTCGTCCGCCTCTCGCTGACGTCGATCGTCGCAGGAGGGCTCGTCGGGAGGAGAGCGACCTCGATCGCCTCGCCGCCGTCGTCGGCCAGCAGCTTCGTCGCAGCCTCGTCGCCCGCCGAGCCTGCTCGTCGCAGACCCCGCCGAGATCGCCCATCGCAGCCCCTCCTTTTCTTCCTCCATTTTTAGGCCCTCCCCCCCCTCCCTCACCCCTCCACCCTCCCCTCCTCCTCCTCCTCCTCATCCTCTTCTCCCTTCTTCTTCTTCTTCTTCTTCTTCTTCTTCTTCGTTCTGCAAAACGAAGCCAAAACCAGGAAAGAAAAGAAAAGAAGAAAAAAAAGAAAAGAAAATTGGAGACCCAAAACGACGTCGTTTTGGGTCTCGAGCCAGATTTCGAGCCAATGATTCGAGCTGCCAATCACTGCCGATTATCCATAAAATTAAAGGATAAACTACCAATAGGTCCTACTTTTGAGACTTATTACCCACTAAGTCCTATTGATAAATTTATTAAGTGATAAAGATAAATTTATCAGTCTTTTATTTTTATGAATAACTTTATAGTGATAAATTTATCAGTCTCTTTGTTTTTATGAATAAATTTATAGTGATAAATTTATCAATCTCTTATTTTTATAGTGTTAAATTTATTAATTAGGACCTATAGGTAAATAAGTCTAGTTAATAGGACTGATTGGTAAGTACCTCTAAATTAAAGGCTATCTCTTATGTAATCTCATCAAGACTGAACAGGTGTCAGTTACTTGATAGACTAGCAATGAATTTGTATAGGGAACTTTTATCTAGACTTGAACTCCCATTGATTAAAACATTTTTCCAAACTTGTATCCTCTCAATCACTGCACCCTATATATATATATATATTACTTTGGTTATTAATTCATCTATCTTGGTTTGTTTAGCCATTGATGAGTTCCACTTCCTTCAAATTGGCATACATGTTCTTAAATGTAGCAAGTCTAAGGACATATAATGGATTATAGAAAATAATATTGGCCAAACATATGGATTTGTTTAGTTTATTGGTTTATTATGTGTCCTTACATTTATTATTTTAAATAAGTAGTATAATAATACCTTAAAGTAGTCATGGACCTGATAGATAGCCCGCCTTAATTTTTAGAATTTAGAGAAAATAATTAACTCATATGATCAAGTTAGGCTAAGATTTTGAACTCATCTAATTTTAAGATTGGGTTTTGAATAAGAAGTTTAAACCCATCTAGGCCTGGCCTCCACTTCTTTGTAGAGCTTACATTATCACATTTGTTAAAATACTAAAAAGTTAAGGTTTTAGAAAATAAAATCTAGAGACAAAATTATTTTTTAAGAACTAAATATTTTTGTTGTGAAAAGTGTCGTCATTATATTTTTAGTAACGAAAATTAGACATTAGTGATGAATTATTATCATTTTCGGACCAAATTTTTTGTGTCAAAAAATAAACTATTTTGAGACCAAATTATTTTGTCTCTAAAAATCTATTTATTAGTGATATTTTCAAAATTTTGTCGCAAAAAGCGTTGTTTTTGACTTTTCGAAATGACCTTTTAGCGACTATCTTCATGACAATAGAAATTGGTCCTTAAATGCCTTTTGTAACAAAATTTTTACTTGTGAAAACCAAAAAATTTAGTCTCTAAAACTCTTATATGTTGTAGTGAAAATTATTTTATTTTATATTTAAATTTAATTAATGTTTCAAATTTAAATAATTATTGAAATAAATAATATAGTTTATTAGCCCTTTCGCACACAAATAAATAAATAAATAAATAATAGCTCATATCTATTAGGTTAAGTGGGTGAGCTTATGATTGAGAAGTTCTTTAGTGTTGAACTTGGAATGGCTAGGCTTGACATCAAGCCAAACCAAACTTAGAATAACACGGATGCTCTTATTATATAATACAAATTTGATCTAAACTCGATCATTTAGTGAGTAGTATAATCAAATTTGAATGGTGGAAGATGTAAATACTAACAATTTTTTTTTTCTCTCTCCCACTCCCTAAAAAATATTGAAAAATATTAATAATAAAAAGGTATTAAGGTGATAGTCCAATTATAATAAACATGACCACCAACTTGAATTCATATTGTTTATTAGTATTTTCACCAAGAAAAATTGAACCTAAAAACCTACCACTCATTGCATATGCCTTTTACCTTCCATGCCACAACATGGTTCAATATTTTTTTAAGAGTCATCATTAAATATTTTTCAACACTCTTTCTTATTGTCTAAATGCAAAATCAATAGTTGATCTACTTCTAGGTTGAATTTGGTGGTTTTGGGACAATTTAAGAGTCATTGATGAAATAACTTCAATACACATCTAATATTTTGAAAACAAAATTGAAATCAATTAAAATATTAGAACCAATTAAAATCACACAACTTGAAATTAAAGTGCTACACATGGGACTTGATACTAGCATTATCTATTTCACAACCTTCAATCAGAATTTCATTTATTTCTCTAACCATATGTATGCAAACATTATTCCAATAAACAGAGAAAATTCACTAGCCATACTACAATTTACATACCTAATTTTATCTTTCGTTGCCAAACATTGTCATTAATTCATTAAAACATTGTTAAACCCTCATTAACAATCGTAAAACCTCCATCAACTATTAAATTATGCCCGCTCACATACTTGGACTCATCACTAGCTAGATAAAGAACAGCTCGAGCTACATCCTCAGGCTTAAGAGTCACCCCAGAGAGGGTAGAATACAAATTGTCCAACATATCATCATCTTCCAAGTTCAAGAACTTCCTCGACATCGGTGTTGGGACGACATAAGGCGATACACAGTTCACTCGAATGCCGAATTTTCCGAGCTCGACAGCAGTGTTTCGGGTGAGCCCTAATATGGCGTGTTTGGAACAAGTATAAGCATGGGTGGCTACGCCACCAAACACCGAGCAAATGCTAGCTGTGTTAACTATGCTTCCATGCTGCACCGGTTGCATCACGCGAGCTGCGTGTTTTGTGCCTAGAAATGCACCTGTTGGTGTTCGAGAAATTGGTGAAACTAGTAAACTGATCAGGACCGCATCAAACTTAAAGAACAATTAGGTTTCATGTTCAAATAATTATATTGGTTAATGGGGGTTTGGTTCACAGATTAAGGAATGAATTTTGAAAGGAGTGACTAGGCTCTGGTTCCAAATATAAAACAACAGTGCTAGAAACACAATGAGACACAAAATGGTTCACAGAAGATGTAACGGAAGAGTGAGATTAGAGGCAGTTATGCAGTGGCGGAGCCAAAAATTTAATGTAGAGGAGGCACATACTAATCACAACATTGAATTTTTTTTTTCCCCATAACAAGTGACAACGAGATATTATTTAATTTATACATTTTTTATTTTTATTTTTATAACAATTATCTTAAGATTTACATTAACTTGACTTATAAATCTACAATCAATAACTAAATTCTATTAACGAAATAATCAATAAGTTAAATCCTATCAATTCAAAAAAAGTATCCCACAATGTGGAGAAATAAGCAACTAAACAAATCATATAATAAGAAATGAATTATTAATTGATTTCTATTCTTGTCTTGACCTATCAATTAAAAGTGTACAAGAATAATAAAAATAATAAAATACAGAAATTTAAAATTTTAAAAATATAAGAAATTTTACATAATTTAAGAAGGGTCACTATTAAATTTTATAAAAGATAAATAATACATAATTTTTATTTATATGGATAATAGTGTAAATATTGAAAGTTTAGAGAGGCACATGATCTCCCTAAGCCTTACCTTACGTTGTGTTTGGTTAGGGGATTTGGGGAGGGATTCGGAAAGGAAAAGGGAAAATGTGTGTGAAACTATGTGAAATGTAGGTATATTTTTTTTCACATTTCACCTACCTTTTCCATTTCCTTTTCCAAATCTCTCCTTAAATCCCTCAACCAAACACAGCATTAGTTGGCTCCGCCCTGCAGTTATGGAGGGTCAACATTCAAAACAAATTATAGTCAACCATTATGCTTTTTGTGATCCATTTTATATTTTAATTATATTATTAGCATTAGTGAATTTATATTTAAAAAAATAAAAAAAAATAAAAAAAAACAACAACAACAACTTTTTTAGTTCTTAGTTTTTTTCCTTTTTTTTTTTTTTTTTTTTTAGTGAACTTTTGTCATTTTTTGTTTTGTTTTTTTTTTTTTTTTTTTTTAAATTTTCAGGGTTGAGTATTTTTTTCACTATTTATATGATTTTTTCCACTTCGTATAGTATTGGAAATTGTTTCCATTTAATAATTAGTAAAAACAATGAATAAAGAATATTCTTAAAATTTGAAGTATTCTTGTGGTTTATTTTATTATATTTTTAGAATGTTTCTATAAGCATAACCAATTTTGATCGAAATTCAATACTCCGAATATAGTGATCAATTAATTAGCCTAAAACCATCAAACCGAACTGAAAACAAACTAGTTTTTGCACTTTTCATTCAGTTTAATTCCTAAATTTTTGGAATAGTAGTAATTGATTTAGTTCTTGATTTATCTTAAAACCGAACCAAATTATTAGATTGTGAACACCCTTTACCTATGAGATTAACGCGAATGACATTCTCAAACTCAGCTATGTCATTTTGAAGAATGCTGGATCTTCTGGAATCCACGATTCCTGCATTGTTGAACATTATGTCAAGCTTGCCATGTTGGGCCACAACATTGTTAATGGCAGTTTGGACATGGATCTCGTTTGTGACATCGCAATGGACAAAGGAAGCATGAGTTGTGCCGATGTCATTGCAAATCGAGTGGCCCTGATCGTCTTGTACGTCGGCAATCACGACTTTGGCACCCTGTTCGCAGAATAACTTGGATGTGCAGGATCCAATGCCCCCAGCCCCGCCTGTTATCAGGGCAACTTTTCCTTCCAATCTAATGTTGCAAAAAAATTAAAAATAAATGTAAAATGTAAGAAGTTGAAAGTGTTGGTGAAGATTCTCATCCTATATAGTGGGTTTGTTTGATGCAATTATTGTAAAATTAAAAATTCATAATCAAAAAGTTAGAAGTTAAAAATACCTCTACTCTAACTTTTTTTATAATTGACTCCAACTTTCTTACCAGCACTTGACACATTGAAGGTATACTATGATATAAATTGAACAACTAATTTGGTATTGCTTCTCTTCATGCCTTGTGGCACATTGAATTCTCTATTTAAAAAATAAATAAAAATTAGATAACAAAGTGCACATGACTTGAAAAGCCTTCTTTTCCAAGTTCGAGGTCTAAGGTTCCTTAAGTTCTTTACAAAGAAAGGGTAATGCTATGATACATGTATGACCACGAAATATTCGTTGCAAGTATAATCTTGATAACCAAATTTGCGATCCTCCAAATGTCATCATTTCTCCTCAAATCACAAGACCGTGAGCTTACCGGCGGGTATGCGCTAGAAAACCCCTTCGATGCTTAAATTAGCACTCAAGATCAATATGGATATAGCGATCCCTGTTTTCCTCGTTATATATTGTGTTCTGGACTTAAGTTCCGTAGTGGTTGGTTGTTGTCTATATCTTGTTTCCATCCTTTAATTCCTTGTATTTGAGTTTTAAGATGTGTTGGGTAAGTTTGGAACAGGTTGGTTGTGAGTTGAAACAAATGGCTGTTGTCCAGAAATTAGCATCTTCGCTCAGCGAGGCTTTTTGCGCTCGAGCGAGCCTTGGGTTTTTGCTTTTTTGCTCGAACAAAGGTTCTTGCGCTCGAGCAAGCTTTCTTTGATGTGTCCTTAGCTCGAGCGAGCACTTTTGCACTCAAGCGTGCGTCTGCGTCTAGATTGGACCTGAAGGTTAGTAATATTCGCTCGAGCGAGCGAGCTATATGTTTTGTGTTTCTTTGTTCGAGTGAGAACTCTTGCGTTCGAGCGTGCTTCTGGGTTGCAGACCTGAAGCTTCGTATTGTTTACTCGAGCGACGCTTTTTGCGCTTGAGTGAGGTCATTTTGTGTCTGGTCGCTCGAGCGACCACTTATTCGCTCGAGCGAGCCTCAAATATATTAGTTGGCAGTAGCGTGTTATACATCACTTTTTCATCATCTTTTTCATCCAAACCCTAGATTCGGCAGTCTCTCTCTCTAAATACTGTCTCTCTCTACAAATACTCCAAGTTCTAGGAGTTTTCTACCATAATCCCTTTGTAAGAAAGGTAGAGCTTGGCTTGGGCTTCCCTTTGATCCAAAAATTTGTAGATTTGGAGCATCTTGGGTTTTTCTCTTCTTCTCCCTTGAGTCTCTTCATTTGAAGTAGGAATAAACTACTCTTTTTTTTATGAGTTTTAACATAGACATTAGTCATTTTGTATAAATGGTGAAGATTTGGTAATTTGGGAAGTTATGGTTTGAGACTTGTAATATTTAAAAGAGGGGTTTTGTGTTTTTAAGCTCCATATGTATATGAGGTCATGAAAATGAGGTTTTGGTGGGTTTGATAGGTAAAATTTGGTCTTAGGATCAATGTTTGAGAAAAGAGAGGAAAATGCCCTAATTGAATTTAAATAATTAATTTGTATAATTAATTTGGTAATTGTGAAGAACATGAAATTGATTTGAAAACCATGAAATTGGATAGAATTGGGACTAGTTGGTGTAGTTAGATTGATGAATCACTCACCTATGGAAAATGTGGTAGTTTATCTGTGTGATGATTTATTTATCTGTTTAGATATAACTGTTTTGGGCTATCGGAAGAGGATAGTCATGATTGTTGTAGAACTGCATGATGATTAGGTTAACCGAAACTAATCAATTGAGATATGTCATTGAATATGACAGTTGGAATAACATATTGAATATGTGCATTAATTGATCATTGTATATGATGAAGTGTTTAAATACATTGTATATGTATATTTGTTTGGGAGGAGAAAGAGGATGTACTCCATTGTGTGGGAGGAGATAGAGGATGTACTCCACTATTTGGGAAGAGATAGGGGATGGACTCCATTGATAATTAAGTTGGTCGGAGTGTCCAAGGTGAAAGTTCTGAAATCTTATATACGTTTGAATAACGTTGATGATTGAAGTGTTAATAACATGAGTTGTAGTCTTATTTTGAATTATTGGTGAATTGAAGTGTTGTTATTTCTATGAGTTGTAGTCTCATGTTGGATAGTCAATGAATTGAAGTGTTGTTTCTATGAGTTGTAGTCTCATTTGAATTACTCGAATAAATGAGCCATGTTAATAAAGTGAATTGGAATTAGAGATGAAACCGGGTTGAATGATGAATATCTATGATGATGGGTTATAGAAATGATGTTAATCGATGTACATGTGTTGAATATTTATTAGATGCTAATGTTTTAATTATTTCTCATATTCGGTTTAGTATATCTCTACTGGCTTTGGCTTACCCTATTTGGGACACCATTTTCAGGTACAGGTGGCATGCCGCCTCCAAGGTCATAGCTTGGGAGGTTTAAGGGCTAAAGTCTCTGTTTTGTTGATTTACTTTCATGTCTATATGTTTTTATTTCCAAGCCGAGGGCTTAAATTGAAAAGGGCTTTTGACCGTCTTTTGTTATAACCAAGTGTTAACTTGGAAAGTTGTAAGCCCGTAGGGCATCTACTTTTGTTGTTAACATATAACATCTTTTGTGAAGAACACTCTAATGAATGTAATTAAAAGGTTTCTCTTATTAATTATGGATCATGTGAATAATTAATTATGTTTTATTTTGAGGGCGTTACAATGGAAGAAAAGCTCTGTGAATTCAAGAACTAAAGTTTCACTATTTGATATTAGGTTAGTTTTGAGCTTTTGTAAGTTTCACACAACAAAATCGTAATAGGACTCTAATTCCTTACTTAGAGTCTTACTAGGAATAGCATTCCTAAATGATAATACTTATCCTTTCACACCCTTCTCACTACAAGCCAAGTGTGATGGCACAACTATTGGCGCGGCAACCAACCGAGCAACCATATCACTTAACCCTTGTTGGTTCTTGAGACAACCATGCAACGCACAACGCCATGTTGGGTCGCGCAACGCGTCACCATGCTAACACTGTGGGACACTTCGTCTAGCTTGGCCTAAAACCATGCTAAATTTGCCCCGCCAGATATCAAGGCACAAATTCCCCCATCAATACACATCCTCACAAAGAAATGTGTCATATGCAAGTTATGCCATTTGTGAGTTTGATTATCACAAATGGCATAACTTAACACTAATTGAGCCATAACTTAAAAAAAATAAATAAATAAATTGAGTTATAATTAAATATCACATGAGGTATAACCACATAATTCTTAGATCATAGCCAAAATAATGTTACAACTAACATCACAATGTGTTATAACTAACAACAGAATATGTTATAACTAGAGATACAAAAGTCGTAACTAAAGGTGCATATGGTACACACTTCAATAGAATCCTCCTATAAAGAAGAAACTATAAGTAACTCAATAAATTGTATAAAATAAACCTTACTAAATGTCAAATCTAGAGAATATATCAATATCGATTGCGGTGTAACAATATTGGGAATTGTGTATCATAGTTGTAAACTTTTTAAAATCATCAATGGCAGAAGAGGAGTATTGTGCCCTTTGGTGGCTTACTTTCATCCAAATTATTTGTTTTGTAGGGCTTAACAAGTAAATTATTTGTATAAAAATTATATTGATCAAACATCATGTGATAAAATTATATTCGTCTTTAAAAATATAAACCGCAAATGTTATTTTTAAATAAATAAAAAAAAAGTCTATATTTTACTGTGGCAATTCTAGGAATTTTCATGGATGGGGTCACTTACCAAATTTTATAAGAAAGAAAAAATTCAACTAAATAACATTCATTCTGTTTGATTTTGAATTTTCAAAAGTAGTTTGAGATTTTTATTTTTTTGTGTTTTGCTGTATTTAGAATTTTTTTTTTCACAATTTAGTCTCTTTTTTTTTTTAGATGCACCTTGTATAGAAAATGTAAAATATTTGTAAAAAAATCTAAGAAAATTTTTATTTTTTTTATTTTGAGAATTTTTTAAAACAAATCACAAATATATTTTGTTTCTTGTTTTTTGTTTTTTTTTTTTTTAAACGTATCTACATTAACTGGATCTAAAAAGTGAAATAATTTGCTTAAAATATTTAAAAAGTTCAATAAAAATAAAAATAAAAATAAAAAATAACTTTTTTTTAAAAAACTAAACAGAGTGATTTAAAATTTGTAAATAGTCAATCTCTATTGGTAGCTGTCCCTCTTTGATGATGTCCTTTAATTTTTTAATAGAATTAAACGATATTAAGTAAAATATTAATATTGTAAATATAAAAATAAAATAAAATAAAAGTGAAGGTTTTTGACAGCTTGATGGGATCCCATGACCCTATCACTACTCAGTTGGGCTCTTATTTTTTTTAAATAAATATGATCGGATTATTTAACTATTAATATTTGGCTAACATTTTTTTTTTTTTTTTTTTTTTGGGTATGAATGGTTTTTTTAACAAATCTTATAAAATAAAGATTCGAATAATAAAATAAATTCAGGACATGCTCACTAAAAATCACAACAATTCTAACGGATTCAAGGCACAAGGACCCCTCTCCCTTTACGCTGTGTTTGGTTTGACGATTTTAGAAGGAAATTGGAAAGGAAAATGAAAAAGTTATGTGAAATGTGAATAAAATATATTTATATTTTACCTAATTTCAGACATATTTTCCTTTTTCCTTTCCAAATCCCTCTCCAAATCCTCCAACCAAACACAACATTAATCTCACAGCTACAAAGCCTTTGGCTTAAATTTGGCCAATTAATATCATGAAAAAGTTTAGAAATACAGAAATCAATTACATAATTAGATACGAAATCAATTACATAATTAGGTACAATACTAAGGTGAGTCTCATCTTTTTGTGAATCCCATATCATTGTAAAAAGAATTGTAATTAGTTTTGTGATTGATTTCTGTATAAACAAAAGAGAATTGCAGTTTTAAAGAGGGGTTTTACATACCTTCTGGTAGCAGTAGAGAGTACTGAGAAACCTCTCATGGTTGGTTTTGAGGACTCGTCAAATCTCTTAGAAACACTGCCAAAGGTATTAATAAATAGGATATATATATGACCTATTTCTACTGAAACATGAAGGAAATCAAAGAGAGAAACAACGGTAAAACAATTGCAATATTTGCAAAGAGAAACAGAAACTTATATATATGGGGAATTGAGTTCAAATGAGAACTAGTTTCACCCTACAGAATAAATAGACTATTCTTGGAACCATTGGGTCCATCAAAAGACTTTGTTAGAAGATATTTTTTGCGTGGTTGTGGCTTGCACGTCAAAATCTCTCTCTCTCTCTCTCTCTCTCTCTCTCTCTCTCTCTCTCTCATCCATGACCACTGGAGCTCAATCTATAATTGACAATGTTGAAGGCTCCTCTCCATACTACTATCATCTATATTCCTTCATATTTTATTTTGGGAGTTCCATTTTGAGTTCACAACATCATTCATCTTTTAAATCTTTCTGTTAAAATTATTTGTGCAAAAAATTAATTTGATAAAAAATCGATAAATAGATGAACAAGTTGCATTTTTGTTTCATAAAATGGACTATTTAAATTTAAACTCATAATTATCATTCATTTAAAAAATAAAATGTAATTTGATCATGTGTCTAATGATATTCGATGAAATTAATTTTATACACAACTCATCTTTATTGCTGAATGGTTCGAATCATCGTTGTAAGTTTGGAATTAGACCTATAAAATAAAGTGTAGAGAGGTATGGAGGGGAACAATTCCCTTGAAGTAGTTGCTTTAGACATGGGTCTTTCCTCCCCAAATCTTTCTCTTTCTTTGTATCAAAATATTTATAATTGTTAAGTCATGTCTCGAAATTTTTGCATAATTCAATGGTTGTGATTTTTTTGAGACAAAGGATAAGGAAATTTAGAGATAAAAGGTAGTGGGAGCCAAATAAATGGATTCCAAATCGGCAAACGGGGCACATGGGCGCATCAATGATGGGCCAAATTCAATCAAGGCCCATTGGGCTTAAGCAATTCATTGTCGAGTGGACCAAATAGGTTGAAACACATGATGAGTACAAGATTTAGGGGTTGTTTGGGATGATCTATATAAGTGTATTTTTTGCTTTTTAGCTAAAAACGTAGAGAGAAAAAAAAGATGTACGTTTAGGATAACTTTTTGACTTTGTACGAAAAAATGTGTAATAAAGAATTATGTCAAATATTAAAATTTTGACTTGTACCCTTCCAGACACATACTGATAGGTCCATCAGTGCATGTCAAAATTTTGTTGACTTTGGGAATTCGTGGCTTACAATTAGCCACGTCAATGCCTTTGGTAAAATTTGTAAAGATAAGTACATTTATCAGCACTGACATACACTCAAAAGTGTTGAATTCAAAAGAGCAAATTCGTAATTGTTCCCTCTATCTATTCAGTATTTTTTTTCCACCCAAACTTGTGAATAGTATTAACTTTTTTTACTTTTTTAGTGACTTTTTGACTTTTTTAAGAAATGCCAAACATCCACTTAGGGTCGAGTAATGAAGTGAGGTGGGCATGATAGCCCACTTTGTGAGGGCCCAAGCTGTACCTTTCTAGGAAGTGTAGTAGGAGGATGGGTCCTGACATGGCAATGATGAGAAGCTACATGAGAAAATATATGGAAAAGTGTCTCTATAAAAGGAAGGTAATGACAAATGAGGAGGTAGGCTTTAAATACTAAAAAACTCTAAAACCTAAGAAAACTCTATCTTCTAATCGAGGGACTAACTTACCCGTCAGAGTGCTAATTTGCCCGTTAGAGTACTAATTTCGTCGCACCTGACCTAACTGTTTTCTTATTTCAGGCATCAGAGTTAGAATCTTTTAAGGACTTGTTTGAAATGAAAGAGTATTGTAAAATCACCCCTCACAAAGGTCTTTGGTCATTGCTTGAAAAAGTCACACCCAACTCAAATCCTTCTAATGTGGAATCATGTGAGTGTGTCTCTTCTGTCTGTTCTGTATGTATTACGTATTGTCGTCTTACAATTTGTTTTTTGGGGCTACGTCCATAGGCTCTATTTGAGATTTACTCAATCTACATAAAGGGGCACTTTGCGTGAGTTTCGGCATTAGTCAAGGTGCACGTAAATTGGCTCGAATACCCGATCATCAAAAATAAATAAATAAATAAAATAAGGGCAAACTTAACTTTACACCCTTGTGGTTTGGGCTGGGTCTGGATTACCCTACTGACATTCGAAAATTACTACATAACTCCTATATAGTTTATAGACTAAAACGCACACTAACTTCTGTTAACAGAAAGTGTAAATTTACCTTTATACCCCCGTCTTCTTCTTCTTCTCTCTTTTAAACCTGCAAATATACATACATACATATATATGTATATACACACAGACAGAAAACAAGAAGAAGAGGAATTTTTGTTATGTTAAAAAATTTAGGATTATGTTAAAAAAAATTTGTTATCTTATAGCTATTTGAGATCCAAACTCGATTGAAGCTCGTGGTTTACACACACACACACACATATATATGTATATACACACAGACAAAAAAGAAGAAGAAGAGAAACTTTTGTTATGTTAAAAAAATTGTTATGTTAAAGTTGTTTGAGATCCAAACTCGATTGAAGCTCCTAGTTTATATTCGAGGGCAAGTCATTCACAATGATGGATACATGGATTGCTCTGTTTTTGTATCCAACTTGGAATGTGATAAACATGGCAGTCTGGTTTTGGAGGTAGAGCAACAACCCATTAAAGAGGATTAGTTGAATTCGATCATGGAAGATTTATGTTTTGGTACCAAACAAGTTCCATCTATTGAAATTCATCCTCAACATTTGGAGTTCTTTATTAACCATGATGGTTTTGGGTTGATTCCAGTTGAAATGTTCTATTCAACTCGGGTTTGGCTTCTGTGATGTGGAGATTGATCTATGTTACAATTGATCTGCTCTCAATACAAATTATGTTCAGTCTTGATTTCGATTCGATGGCTTAACGAGGTAGAGGTCGACGGGGTAGTCATGAAAGAACTTTTGCTACAAATTTGGGGAAAGAAATTGAAATGAATCATCCAATTGGGACAAATAATAGCAACCAAAATGGGTTTGGATTTGTATATGTGAACTGGGTTTGTATATGATCAGAAAAATGGGTTTGAATTTGTGGATTTGTTTACAACAAAAATGATCTCTCTCCATAGTAGAGACCCAAATTGGATTGGCCGAAGATCATAAACACTCCTAATCTAGAGTTGGAGCCCATTGATGGAGATGGGACATCTTGAATCAAAAAGCATCTTTAGCAGCTTGATATCAACATTTTCTTTGCTATAAAGGTTAGTTCTAATTAGGAAAAAGGGAGGGTTGGAGAAGCAACCTTGTTCGTTCTGTGAGAGAGCAGGAGGACGAAGAATGGCAAGCTTTTGTAAATTTAAAGATGTGTAGGGGGCATTTTGGTCATAAAACATAGCTTACTCTCTTCATGGGCGTGTGAATCTCACAACCCATTAATTTGGATGGAAAAGCTAACTGTGCGTTTTAGTCCACAAATCACGTGAGGATTATGTGGTGATTTTCGAATGTCAAGGAATAATCTGCACTCAACCCAAATCAGAGAGGGATAAAATGAAGTTTGCCCATAAAATAAAGGGGTACTTACGTATGGGTCCTATTAACTAGACTTATTTATCTACAGGTCCTAACTAATAAATTTAACACTATAAAAATAAAAGATTGATAAATTTATCACTATAAATTTATTCATAAAAATAAAGAGACTGATAAATTTATCACTATAAATTTATTCATAAAAATAAAAGACTGGTAAATTTATCTTTATCACTTAATAAATTTATCAATAAGACTTAATGGATAATAAGTCTCAAAAGTAAAACCTATTAATAGTTTACCCTAAAATAAAGCACTCACATGTTTGTTGTGTTTGTCCTGTAGTTGTATGTATGTGACAGCTCATTTTGCGCATGCGAGTAAATAGTAGTAGTGAATAAAGGTATTTTGTGGTCTGAAAAATGCCTCAGACCCCCAGTGGGGGTCACTGGGGGTCATCTGTGTAGCCCTCCCATTGGTCAAAAAAAAAAACTGTTTTTTTTTTTAAGTTTTCAGCCAATTGTCGCCCGCCACCTCACTGGGGGTCGACCCCCAGTGGGGGTCTCTAGCATTTCCGCTGGCCAAATCACACCATGTGATCCTCGTATAGATATAGTACGTGTAATTGTCTTAAGATGCTCCCTTTAATTTATATAAGAATATTATAATTTTAAACTACATCTGACTAATGAAATATTGTGTTTAATATATAAGCATTAATTTGATTGTATCTCCTTTACAATTTAAAAACTTTCAGGTTATGTTTGAACAATAAATTTTGAAAAGGAATTTAAATTTACATTTCACTCACTTTTTTTCTTTGCCTTTTTAAACTCGTATCCAAACACAGTCTATGTAACTTTCAATGAGTCACGCTCGATTTTGTCTCGTTTCCATAAATTTTAAATCCTCACGTCTCAATTATACATGCCACCAAATTAGAGTATACATCGAACAGCTTGAGTTATGCTAACTCCAAATGAATATTCTAAGTCTCGTTTATTAAATAAATAGGTTCAAATTTTAGTTTAACCAATTTTTTTTGGTGAATAGTTTAACCAATCTTTAAGAATGAAATATTGATCAACTATACATAATAACACAATTTTTAGGAGTTAAATATTGATCAAATATAAATTGATAAACAAAATAGGGGTAATTCCATTTATACAACAAAAACATCTCATTACACAGTCAATTTTTTGAGAAAATTGTTAAAAAGTCTAATTTAAAGAGAGTATAAAGCATTAGGTCTAGTTGATATTTTTTATTAGTGAAAACGTCACTACTAAAAAAAGTACTTTTTGCGACCGCTACAAACCGTCGCAAATAATAAAAAAACAGTCGCGAAAGACTTTTTGCGACGGCCCATGCGACGGCAAATGAGGGTCGCAAATGTAGGGGTGGCAAATACTTTTATGATCAAGAAAATAACAATGCAAACTATTTGCATGCTTAACCTACTTATAGCGACTGATATTTGCCGTCGCAAAAGAGTTTAAAAAAGGCCTACAATGTATTAGCGACCATCTTCTTACCGTCGCAAAAAATTTTAAAAAAAAATTTAAAAAATACCTATATCATATATATATTCAAATATTATATAAAATAAACATAAAGACATATTTGCAACAATCTTAACATTCAGGCATTATTTCCATTTCTTCCCTTAATAAAATTCTCTTTCTTCAAAAAAAAAAAAAAAGTATGCAACAATAACAAGGAGTTCCTGAAAGAATCCTACAAAGGTTTTTCATCTCTTGCAATTACAAAGAACATTTGAGGTTACAATATTTCTAATTCTAAGAATTCTTCACAGTCTTGTTACAGAGTCGGAAAAAGCAGCAACTCTTGAGATACAGACATCTTCTGATTTTGTCATCTTCTTTAAGAGAGAGAGAGAGAGAGAGAGAGAGAGAGAGAGAGAGAGAGAGAGAGAGAAAGAGAGAGAGAGCAAAGTAGCTCAAGTATTGACCCGGGAAACAATGGAGCTCAAGAACGCTTTAAAATAGCAACAATGATCTATATAATATCTATAAATTCATTTTAAATTCTGACAGATGATAGTTAGGTGCTAAACAGTCTAAATTCACAAGCCCAAGCATACAAAGCAACACGAGCAATATGATTATGAGCAAAATAGAGACAAAATGTTAAGCTATGAAAATGTAGTACGGCACCTGGAGAGGAAAACGCGCCACTTCAACCTCAAACAACCTGCTTTTGGGATCAGCCAATCTACATTACCAACAAAGAAAATTTTCTTCTTGTCAGTTAAAAACAGGAACCACATGGAATCCTTACTTTGAAAATAAAATAAAACATAATTTTCATTCAAAATTTCTTAAAGGAAAACCAAACAAAAAATCAAATTTCAAGCAGTGAAATGCTAACTATAAATACTGTTGGCACCTAAGATTAGCTTTACAACCCTCCTGTAGAAGGCATGCCAACCACTTGTACCGTTCTGACTCTAAGTCTAGTGTTTAGATTAATTAACCGATTTGATCATACAAGCACTAGTGATGCTACACAGTAACCAAAATTGGGTATCAAATTTTTCAATACCATTTAAAATGTCACCAATTCATTTGTGTGAGACATGAAAGATGGGATCCATTAAATTAATGCATTAGTGATCCATCATATGGCATTCAAAATTTGGTTGCACTAAATATATGGTCAGATTTAGAAAGTTGCCTATACAATGTTCAATTGATGGTGTACCCTGATATCAAATCAATTTTAACAATACTAATATTTCAACACCCTGTGATTGATCAAACAAAAGCGGGTAATTGTTGTTTTCATATGGAATTCATGCAACTCTACTTTTTTTTTTTTTTTTTTGCCTTGTTCTCAAGATAGTTGGGAAAGCACACAAATGCAAGATAAACTGAAGGTGTCATCATCAAAATAGGTGTAACCACACAAGTCATGATCACTTAGTGATACATGATGAATGATGAACAAAATCCTGAAAGGCGATCCACACTCCATCGCTATACACTGCTAAAGTAAAAAACAAAGGAAATGCCAGATTATCTACGTAAACTCATCCAGATAAGAAATAAGAGAGCAGATATCATCATTGAGTGCTTAAGAGTTCGCTGGTTTTAAAAAAACAGAAATTTATACAAATAGTGAATTGTCTATATACCTTCCAGAGACAAATGTGAAAGAACCCTCAATGGAGCCTGAAGAAGATGACAAAGGTGTGCAATTAAGGACTGGCATCAACAATGGTAAGATCAGATACATGTGTGTTCCCATTTGCATCATGCTTAATGGCATATTGCTTTCCCACGCCACAATTTTCAGAGCGCACCAAATCTAAGCCACTTGACCGATTCGATAGCAAATCACAAATAGTTTCATTGTAAATTTCGGATTGATGCCTGTATATTTTTTAGACATATTAGAGTGCAACACAAGTTCCATCACAAACAAATTAAAGCATCAAATGGTTATACCAAAATTCAAAAATATATCAAAATTAAGCAACACTACCTACATTTTGTATTTCCAACCCTGTGCTTGAAGCAATTGACTAGTTTGGAAAATTTGTTCTAATGAACGACGTATAAGTCCTTTTTTCTCAAGAGCTTCTGGCATTCCCATCATCGTGTAAGTTTTCCCTGAACCTGTCTGGCCATAAGCAAATATACAGACCTACCAACAACAAAGGGACAACATTATGTTCGTATGATTACAAAAAAGTATATTTGTTTGATGGTGTAAAATTTGATGAAGAAGAAGAGGGCAGCAAGATGTAATCACCTTATATCCATCAAGAGCACTTTGTACTAGTTGTGATATTTCTACAAAAACGTCCTACTGAGAAGTCTCATGAGTGAACACTTTAATATGGGATTAAACTAAAGATGTGTAAACAGGAGAGAAAGAGAAGATAATTGAGGGTTTTAAGGTCATTTTTCAACTACCATTAACGGAGTCAGCATTGCAGTTTAGTCTAAAACAATATAGGGGGTATGTGGCTATTTTTGAAAGACTCGGGTAAGGGCTACCGAGTCATACCACAAGGTGTGAAAAGGATCTTGCCCCTTTTTTTTTCATGCCATGAGATTTTTGTAGTTCTTGACTACTTTTAAGATTGGATATCGTGATGCCCTCACAGCAGGAAAAGAATCTTCTGCGCAGGAGGGCTTCAACATAGGCTTTAAGGAATTGATACTCACTGGATACAACTGGGGCCTTGTTAGGTAAAAAACAGTTTTAATTTAATGATCCCTAACATGCAGATTTAAATTTTTATTTATGTGATCTCTTTTCATTTATGCTTATTATTTTGGTTTTAATGTTATTGTGTTTTTTAAATGCCCTTTTGATTTTCTGCAATCCCAATGAAGTGCACTGACTTTCCTTCCAGATGGATTGAGAGAGAAGTTGGTTGAAACACAAGAAGAGAAAGACAAGTTCCAGTCTTTGTATGAATATGTGCATGCACTCAAGTTATTTCATGATATATCAAAAATGTCAGTGGAACATAGTGACAGTCTGAAGCTTGATTCAATGTGGTAGGTTTACGAGATCAAAGTTTCAACATTCTGCAAAATTACTCTAGGGAGCTCAAATCACTTGTTCTCAAGTGTCCTGCAACTGAAGTGAATTTAGTGTTAGATCACTAGGTGGACTTCTCAACTTTTCCTTCTCAGATAGTTCATATGATATAAAGTTCAATTGTTTTTACTGAAGATTTACCCACCGTAGTTGTGGTAACAATTATTGCAAAACTCAAGTCCATTAACAAGCAATATATTTAATACAGTTCACCATTCAATACCCTTCCCATATGTATAATTCTAATTTATTGTTCTGGCTTGAAATTCTTTGTGCCTAAAGCCCTCTCAATTAATACAATAGATGTTGATTTTAACTGAATTTTTATGGGGAATTTGCATTTCAAAGGAACAATAGAGAAATAATTTCATTTTCACGGTGGTGCAAGTCTATTCTAGTGTGTGGGGCAAGTCTATTCGTTGGAGTTGCACCAAAAGAGATTCTCATCCATAGTGCAATTATTTTATGGCTGTCTCATCTATTTGCAAGTTGCCCTATTTTTATTTTTTCATTTTTCCGGTGACAAGGGAATACATCAATGATGAACATTCAGGATTAAAATGATTCATCATGTTTTAATTGTCTATAGGTCATATTAGTTGTCTGGGATGATAATGGTTTAATTGTGATTACATGTGTCAATTAATCTGTGCTTGTATAGAATGGGAAGGAAATTCATGGTGAAAACTTGACACAAAAAAAGGTGGAAATGAAAAAGATGATTGTGTTTATTGCCAAATATTATTGCATTAATGCCTGTTATTGTTAGTCATGTAAACATGCACCTGTGGATTTAAGACGTTGATTATAATTATAAGAAATTATGACCTTCTGCCACTGATTTCTGGACTTTCTTATAAGAGAACAATTTTATAGTTTATGTGATATTGGAAAAATAATTGCATATCAGAATAGACTCTAATGCATATAATACATAACAAACAGAGAGTGACCAAAAGAGTATTACCAAAATAGTGGTCTTGAGATTCCATAGACACAGGATAAGAAACAACTGGCATCTCTATTCTAGCACCATCATCAGGTAACAAGGGACGCACTCTGCAAAACACACGAATGTTCCCTTTCAATTCCTGCAACAAAAGACAATTTAATATCATCAAAATTCAAAACCTAACTAACAAAGAGTGAGCAAAAGAGTATTACCAAAATAGTGTTATGAAGCTTTTTCCGCAACTTCTCTCCTTCAATTAATTGAAGCTCTGCATCTGCAAGGCGATCTTGTAATTCGCTCATAACTCTCTTTTTCTCTTCAAATTCTGCCCTTGTTTCCAAAGCAGATAAATCAGACATCTGGAGAAAAAAAATCAACATCACTTAGGGTGGGAAATAAATAAGAAATACATATGCAAAGCACAATATAGCATCAACTCCATCAAATGACATCATAGCTTAACAAAATTATAGATTAGCAACTAGCCAACCTTGATATTCATAATATATATACATATACGCACATATATAATAAATAAATAAAACTAGCCAACCTTAAGCTTCTCAGTTGTAGGAGCTAACTGATGCTGCAATATGCGTATCTGTTCTCTTTGAGAAGAGCATGTCTCCTGCAAAAAATATCCAAAATATTAGAAAATATGTACGTATTTTGGTATATAATAAGCATGAAAAAAAGAAAACAAAAAAAAATAGTCAACGACAACGAACCTCCAGGGCATTTGATTTAAGGGTCAAGTTATCCAACTCTGCAACTGATTTCCCCATACTTTCTCTGTATCTTGCAATTTCAGCAGTTAAGGACTGCACTTGAGTCACTTGTCGATCACGATCTTCCCTTACTTGTTGCAATTCTCTTCTGAGGCAACCAACTTCTTTCACGAGTGTTTCTTTTTGCTTAACAGCCTCATCTTGAGAAGCCTATAAAGTGCCATAACATAAAACCAATTAGAGAACTAAAATCTTAAATAAAGAATAAACAATAAAGATAATTCACAAAATAGGAAGAAAAAATACCGAATGAAAAATAAATAATAAAAAAAATTATAAAAGATCTCAATTCGTCTCTTCCACATCTTTTCTTCTTGACTATACGACTAGAAAAATAAAATGAAAGAAAAACTCTCTGATCTAAAGTACGTATATGAACGTATATGTCAAAAAAGGACTTTGAAGCCATTATCACTTATCAATTGACTTCATAAAAAGTTAAATATTCATTTAACAACACAAAACATGGTAATCAAACAGCATACTCATACAATTTCATCTGGTTTATAAGAGATCCCATTCTCTTGTGCTAATCAAATCACACTGAAAACAGAATCCTAAAATTGACATTCTTATTGGACATTCAAAAGACAAAATAAATAAATAAATAAAAAGAAAAAAAAAGAGCTTAATTAGGTATCCAAAACACAAAGCAAAGCACTAATTCAACATAAACAATAAACAATTCATCACAACCAACCACACACAAGCCTAATTTATACTAAATTGAAGAAAAGAAACATCAATGGAATGGCCAAAAACCTAATAGCCTAAATTGAAGGATAAATATGCTGAGGCAATGTGTACTTTTCAAGAGATTGATTAAGAAGGTAAATGAGAAAGAGATGATGATGATCCTATTATTACCTCTAATGAAAGATTCAGCAGTGTTAGTTAACTCTCATCAAAGACCTAGTACAAAACGAGTGAGAGAGAAAAATCCACGAAACATCAGTCAACAAACCCTCAGCTATTATTCCATCTTCTATTGATCTATAACACACTCAAAAATCCCCAAATTTATCAAATTAAAATCAACAGTGACTCAATGCTTAACACAAAAACACACACACACACATATATATATATATACACACACATTTCGAGAGTAGAGATTTGAAGCAAAATTGCAAACCAAAGAAATATGAGATTGTCAAAGTCGAAGAGTTCAAGATCTTGAGGAAGTTGAGGACGTCTACTTCGATTCTTGCTCGGACCTCAACAGAATAAATTCAATTTCAAACATTGATATTCACAACATATACATAATATATAGAGGTACATATACATGTGTAGTAAAGGTGCTAATTTGAGAAGATCAAAGGAGAGAGCACGAGATTGAGAGAAAGAGAGAAAGCAAGATTGAGGAGGGGGGAGAGAGAGAGATTCATACCAGTCGTATTACTGTGAGAGAGAGAGAGAGAGAGAGAGAGAGAGAGAGAGAGAGAGAGAGAGAGAACAATCGGTGTTCGTGGAGGGGCTAGGGCAAGTATAAAGAATAGGGGAAAATAAATAGAAGAAAATAAGGGACTAGGGCAAGTATAAAGAAGAGGGGAAAATAAATAGAAGAAAATAAGGGGATAAATTGATTATTTGCGACGGCTAATCAGATAGTCGCAAATATATGGTAGCAAAAGGTCAGTTTTCTAGTAGTGCGTCCACCTTTTGTGAATTAGTTTGGTGAGAAGTCATTTTGTTGATTTTGAAGGACATTTTGTTTTTAATTTTACCTCTTATCTATCTATTAACTTTGTTTTGACTATTTGTTCAAATTTATTTTCTATCTGTTTAAATTTATATCTATCTATTCAAATTATTTTCTATCTGTTCAAATTTATATCTATCTGTTCAAGTATTTTTTTATCTGTTAAATTTTTATAACTTATTTTTTCTGTGAGGCCCTTGAGTTTTGTAACAAAATTAAGTCCCTAACTTTTGAATTATTATAATAAAGCCCTTAGTTCCTTGTTTATTCTCAAATTTAACCCTAGAACCGAATATGCATCGCAAACGAACTCGTACAAAACCTAATCGACCCCAATAGCTTAGTAATTGTTTGTACACTCTAATATTAATTATTTAACTATGAGGCCCCTAAATTTTGTAATTTATTTTTAGACCCTTACTTTTGAATTATTTCAATAAAGACCCTCGATGATTTCAATTTTAACTCTAGAGTTGAAAACGCATGCCAACCAAAAACTCGCAAACCCTAACTGAACTTGGGAACTCAGGAATCATTTCCGAATCCCTAATAATAATTAATTAACCCCCTAATTATAAATTTACTACTCAAAATCCTTGGTTTTCGATTCTCATTCTAATTTACTGTTTAATTCGAATCGAAAAAGCTTTAAACAAATTGAACTCTCAAATCCTAATTTAACTAAATACTACACTTAAATAAATGTTCCAATTCATAAATTAAGTCCTTAGCCCTCACATTTTAATTGAATTAAAAATTGGCCCCAAGTTAGTACCATTGTATATATATATATATGTGTATGCGTGTACCTTTCGACTTATTTAACGAATTGTGCAAAATATTTTCAAATAAATATCAAATTGTACACATAATCTTCATAAAATCACAATCATGGCCGGCCATCCCTCCTTAGGCTACAAATAGGGTGTACAAATGAAACACAATCCCTAAAATCATGAAAAAAAGATTTGTACAAATGGTACTAATTGAATATATTGATATATATATACATGTACTTGTAACTAGAATGAATTAAATTATATCGAAGCCCAACTAGATCAAAATTAAGTACATAATTAAGGTTTTAATCATCCATCATTCCATTATATTCAAACTAAATCGAAGAACTATTCAATTGAATTGGAACCAAGGACAAAATAATCTTGTTATCTCTTTTTTATTTGTATTTTTTTTTTATAAATATACCAATCCTCTTCACTTGTTGAACACATATACACATTCATAGACTTATCATACGGCTGAGAGGAGAAAAAGAAAGAAAGAAAGAGCTTGGTGATGGAAGAGAGGTGTAATGGCCCCGGGTCAGAAAATCGGACCCAGTTTGTTTTTGGATGGGACACGTGTTATCCTAGTTGACTTTGACCACATCTTGCTGAGTTAGACCTTGGGACAGCTCAGGTTGGCTTCTAGAATCAACCTAGAATCTGCTGCGTTAGCATGGCTGCACCCTCGACCAGTATGGCCCCGCCCGCAAGTTGGTAGAGTGGAGGTCTCATCCACGATTGGTCATGACTAGGCTGCGACCAAATGTAGCCTTCAGGTCTATTCGCTGGGGGTAAGTGAGGGCCTCGATGTCAGGCCGTGAATAAAAGGATCGCACTCGCCAGGCAGTTGGTCACGTCTGTGACCTGGTACGTTAGTTGGTCGTGCTTGCGGTGTGTTTCATCACGCTCGCGATGATGAGATTATATAAGTCATCAGTGCGCTGAAAAAGTCATTTTTTTAGATCTTTTCTCCCATTTCTCTCTTCCATCCACCATGGTTGAACTCCCAAGCTCTTTGGCCTTGAGTTTCATCTATTTTGAGTGATCTTCTACCCCTAGTTCCATAGACCAAATTTAGAGGGTCATGATGGCTTCAATTTAATTTAAGCGGATCGTGATTCCATCGCTAGTGATTTTTGCATGGTATCATCTTCACTTCAAGAGGTAGGGATACCATAGATGTGTGGTACTTTTTATTGCATTAGAAGTAGAGTTTCCATGTTTGATTTTATTAAAGCATGTGGGTTGGTTTGGGTTTAAACTTGTGGTTTTTTTTTTATGTTTATGGTTGATTTTGGGTTGTAGGAGCATATTTAGGATGTGGAGTTGGAAGGCTTGGTATTTAATTTAAGAATTTTGTATTGTTAAAAGAAATGGCTGACGTTGTGTGGCTTTGGGTTATATTTGATTATGTACAAATTAAGGGTTCATGATTAATGATATTGGGTATTGGAAAGTGTTGTGTATGTTAGGGATTTGGAATAGTGATGACTAGTTTTCAGAACAAGGTGTGATTGATTACCTCTTTTATAAGACTTGGAAAGGATTGGTACGTAGGAGATGCACATTTTTATCTTTATGCTTTTGGATTATGTTATCGGCATCTTAGAGTTCTGCCCTTAGAAATTGGTGGAAAATGGTATTGTTTGTTTCTTAGTAGATGCTATGCTTAAGTGTTATGTGTTGGATTGTGTAATGTAGGATGATTGGGTTGTTGATAGTTAAGTTTGTCTATCTGTTGTGCGTCAGTTGTTGGTAGTAGATGTTATGTATCTAGTTATGAGTATTGTGTCATTGGGATTTGTTGTGAATATGATTCGATTTATTATATTGTTGTTGAATAAGTGGTAATCGTTGGAGAGGATGGTGTTGTAATTGTAATAACTCACATCATATTACTTTGAAATGTTTTGATGAGGATTGAAAACCCTTTGTTGAACGGAGGTGCGTAGAGCACATTTTGTAACTGTTGATTAATGCATTTGGTGCATTCGATGTGATTAAAAATGACTTAGTTTCAATTGAATGGGTAGGGTGAATCTGGGTCCTGTATAGTTGTGTTGGGTTGGTGTTGGTTAGGCGGTGCTTAGCGATGGCCACTGGCAGAGTGTATCTTCTTATAGTGCACTAGTTTGTAGTAGTACTCACATTGACCACAGGATTGATGGCGCTCAACAATGGCCACAGGGTTTGGTGATCCTTAACGATGGTCACGGGTTATGTGGCTTAGCGATGGCCACGGGTTTTGGTGACGCTTGGCAATGGTCATGAGTTTAGGTGGTGCTCAGTAATGACAATTGGCAGATACATGGACTTGAGAGGATTCACTAGGTTGTAGTGTCGGTAGATTGGTAATGGTTTAAAACTAATAAACCTATGTTATGTGAGTTGTCTGGTATGTGACTTGACCATGGGTTATGTATGAGTTAAGAGGTCTTGGTGTTTGTGTATGTATTTTGAGGACAGTGTTGGGTTTGAATTGAGAGTTATGGTTAGTGGTTGTCTAAATCTTTTAATTTGAAACGGTGGTTGTTAAGAGAAAAAGTTAATGTTTCTAAAATGAACAAAGTAGGATTTTTAAAGGAAACCGTACTTATGTAAGTATATCTTTGATATAAAACATCACATTATATGTATATATATATATATATATCTTGATCTGGAGCATGCATAATCATTTTTAGCTATATGTTGTTATTGTTTAGGATCTTTGGAATCTCTACTGGGCTTTGTACTCATTCCACGTGTTAAAAAAATTTCAGGTACATGACTGAAAGATTGTTCTAGGCTTGAAGTCTTTTACTATGTTGGCCACGAGTCCTTTTATTTGTTGGTTGAATGCCATGTATTGTATAAGGGTAAAACTGTTTTATTTATTTTTATTCAATGTAAGCGTAAAGGCATTGTATCAAATTTTATTTATATATCATCACTTTCGTGAGAGAATGTTATAATTTATTTATTGTTTGTGTTGGCCTGCGTATGATATTATTGAAATTAGTATTAATATAAAGGATTCGGTAATGGATTCGGGTAATAAAAGTTAGGCGTTACAAGAGGAAAGGAAAATTGTGCAAATCATCTCACCTAGGCACCAAGTAAGCCAAATTACCACCCTTCCTTCTATTTCCTCCTTCAAATACATGTTTCAAGAGGTTTTAAATATTATTTTCAGAGGTGTTTTAGTGGTGTTCTTGTGTTAAAAATGAAAAGAGTTGAGCATCGTTCCACCCTTGTGTTTTGATGCAAAACTATTTTTTTTCTACACCTATCTCACATGAATTCCAAAGGCACACCTTGAATATAAAATTTTGAGTTTATGGTATATTATTTAGCATGTTTTCATCACAATAGAAGTGGAAAATTATCCATTGTTACCCTCTTTTCTTACTTTTTCTCTTATTTCAAGCTTTGTACACAAATAACCGGTATTTACAGCTCACTTCAAAAAATTCTAGAAAAACGCAGGCAAATCTCCTTAACCTCATTTTTTTTTTTTTTTTTTGTCAAAACCTTCCTTTAAGTGTTACTTTCATGGAAAAAATTTTTTATCAAAAAAGAGTGAGTAGTCTAAGAGAAAATCTGATTTTCATAACAGTCGACAAACTTGGATAACACTGGAGTATTTCTTAAGAGCCTATTTGGTAACCATTTCGTTTTCAGTTTATATTTATAAAAATTTAAAAATCTGTCATAAAAACTTGTTTGATAATTTTTTAGATTTATAAATGGTTGTTTAAGTTTATAAATTTGAGGAAAAAACATAAACTCATTTTGAGTTTATGTTGGTTTTGAAACAGAAATTTAAAAATTTGACTTACAATTTTTTTTTTCAATTAATTTTTTTTCATTTATTGTTTTCAATTAAATTTTTTTTTCAAATAAATTTTTTTTTCAATTAATTTTTTTTTTTGATTAATTTTTTTTTTTCAATTATAATATGTATGATCCCATTGTCATAGATAATAAATATATATATATATATTAGGCTTGATCAAACAATTTTTTTAGTTTATGTTTTAAAATTTTTTCAAACATTTTGTTCAAACCAAACGTGTTTATAGTTTATGTTTTTCTAAAAATAAACAAAAATCAGTTTATAAAATTTTTGTAAACATAAACCAAAAATGTAAACGTTACCAAAAGCTACCTAAATAACTAAAAATCTAGGAAAGCTATTCCACTTCTGAAAGATATTCTGAAAATTAGATAGAATTATCTACAAATCATGGGAAGGCCAATTTGAAAAAACATCTCAAAATGTCTCTTTAATAGCTATCTTTAAAGTACTAATCTAGAAATTATGTTTGTTGATGATTTCATACTTTTAATTTCATGAATGTGCTTCTTATATCTTCTTTGGGTCGTAGTATGCTATTTACATTGTTGTGCCTATATTTCTTTACCATGATGCTTTGATGATACTCATGCTAGTGTAAAAATTATTGTCTCAATAGCTTGTTTTGAACTTGACTTAAAAATACCTACTCAAGGGGAAACTAATTGGGGTGGTATTGGGTTTTCGATCACTTGAACAATGATAAGAATATAATGTGTGTTCCCTAATTGACAGAAGAAGAAGAAGGAAAAAAAAATAAAGTGTCTTGCGCAAGTGATTGTTTTGGAACTCTTGAATTGACTAGATGTATTCGGACCCTAGGTATTTATGACAGATAAGGTTGCAGGAGGTTATGGGCAAAGCCCTTATTTTTACTATCTCTTTTGAGATCCTTAGTTGGTGCTACGCGGTACATAACCGTTGTACGTATCTGGGGTAAGGTCTGTAAAGCAGCAAAAGATGAGGCATACCGAATAATCCGAGTCCAATTCTTATGGTTGAGAGGATGAAATCTCTTTGGGGGATTTCTAAATTGCTAACATCTAACCTTGTAATCCTTTGTTATTGACTTGATTATTATGCTTCATTACTTGTTTGTTATAATTGTGATTGTGTATTGGATTAGGAAAAAGAGACGAGGTGTGTGTGCTTTTACTGGACATCCAAACCTCAAAGCATTTCATGGCAAGTATTGACAAAATTCACGCAGACGATGACAGAGAAGAAATATTTGAAGACATATGGCTATCCTAGAATAATTAGGAATTAGTAATCATATTTTAGAATTGTAAGTGTGAAAACTCTTGTCATAATTAAAATATGATCTTGTAACTAATATTTTACTTATATATATCTTTTGTGAACTTATATTTATCGTTCCATCAACTTATGTAGACCTTGTGTTAATACCTTGTTAAGATCTGTTAAAAAAGTAACCTTGCTATCTAAGGAGATTGGACTTTGAAGGGAGGCTATATTGACTCCTCCGATCTTTTATAGGATCTTACTTGGTTATTGACTAAACGACTCATTAGTGACGTTTCCTAAACTTATAACCTTAGAAGAACCCTATATTTATTTGTTAACATATTTACTAATGTCCTTGATTTTGGGGGCATCATATTTTCTATGTGTTCATGAACACTATTTTCAAACTTTCTTTCCCTATATGTTCAAATTTTGAACAAATTTACAATATTATCTATTCAAATCCTATTGTTGTTCAAAATTTGAACAAATTTGTTCTATCTGTAAAAAAAATAAATAAATAAATAAATAAATAAATAAAAAATCTATTTCATCATATCATTATCATCAACATCATAAACATCAACAACTAACAACAAAACACACACACACACACACACACACACACACACACACACTCACAGTCATCTCCTTCTACAGACACCAATATAAATAAATAAAGTTGATCTGGATTTGAACAGTGGCAGAGAGACCTTAGAGCATCTCCAAAGGTTTATTTCTTTTTTCACCAAATCTGAGTAAAAAATAGGTTGTTTTCTTAATTTGATACGACTTCCTCCAATGGTGAGCATAAAACCTGTCGAACAAAATATATGCAGAATTGAGTGAAGGGTCGACCGGTTGGTCAACCGGCCAGTCCACCGGTAAGACTAATTTCTTTTTCTTTTTTTTTAACCTGTTGAACCTTTCGACCTATTTGAACCTACCTATTTGAAAGGGAACCAGTCGACTGGTTGGTCAACCGGCTGGTTGACCAGTTGGTCTCCCCCAACGGTCACGCACAGTAAAATGGTGAAACCTGGAGCCTGTTCTCACTTTGATGAATTTTTTGTCCCATTTTCATGTTGATACCAATTTGCTAAAACCATTGGAGCTCCAAAAAGTGACTTTTTCACCAAATTTCAAATCTGATGCAAGGTTTGATGAACCGTTGGAGATGGCCTTAGATCTCATATCTAGAAGAGATCCAGCAAATCCAAAGCCCCTCAGATCGACGGCGACATCTCCGTCAGGCAGTGGAGGAGATTCGTCATATAGATACATCGTCCACAAAAAAACACCCACACACAAAACTCATCATCATCATCAGATCCACCATTCACAAATAATATGAACCCTAGATTACAATATTTGATTTTTCAAAAGAAATTAGGGTTTTATGAGAGGAATTGAAAAATATGAAGATGAGAGAAATTCACTGAAGGATCTCTTTTTCAAGCCTTTGTTTGAGGCAACGACGGAAATGATGAGGTGTTATGGCAGACCCAGGCGTAATGGGCTACAGTAATGAAGCTGATGATATATATTAGGGTGCAAAGTATGAGGTAAGGATGATGACGAAGGCCAACTCGGCAACGCAATGGCCTCTGAGGGTTATGCCATCGTGATAGCAGAGGATGATGAAAATGAGTTGATGTCATGGTGTCGTGCTCTTCCCTCAGATATGATCATGCTCTTCTCTCAGATTCATAGGGAAAAGGCAGTGGTGACACCGTCTACGTGTAAGGGAAAGGAGGCGGTGGTGAGATGATGACGTTGGCAGCAAGTCTAGTAGCATCAGTATATATATAGAGAGAGAGAGAAAAAAAGTGACAGAGCGAAACTAAAATGAGAGAGACAGGATTCACCACCTGATGCAACAATATATATAGATGGAAATTTTGACCATTTTTTCTAACCATGTCCTTATGGACAAAGTATTTTAGAGTACGGGCTTTCAGTTCCAAAAAAAATCCAAAATTGGATTTATAGACCGAGTACCCTATTTGTTTTTTTACTCTTTTTAATTGTTTTTTTATCCCTGATTAAAATTATCAAAATGCACTCAAATGTAAAAAAATAAGATCCTAATTTTCTCTTTCAACCTAACCCCTGCATCTCTACCTGATGAGCTTACAATGGATGAGCTTTGTGATCACTGTATGTGGTGTAGCTCCATAAACTCATATTCATTGTCTTTAAGACAGCTTTTTTGTAGAAAACGTCTAGAGTTGTGTGGGATTACTAGATTGGATTCAACTCAAATATAGGGGTGATGTTTAAAAGAAATTGAAGTTTATCTCATTTTTCATTAACATTCAATTAATACAATTTGAGTTTTTATATACAATTTATTGCAACTGTCTAACCTAACCAATCATTAACCTAACTATGGTTATGTTACCACAACTCCCTAACTAACTAATCTAACAACCACAAGTGGATTGTAACCTCCTCAATCTAATACACGTGCTTAATTCTTTTGCACTAGCTTCAAATGACTCAACTGACTTGTTGAGCTATGGCTTGGGCTACAGCCTTGGCTGTGACTGTAGCTCTGTCTTGGATTGTGGCTATGATTGCAACTCTGTCTTGGACTGTGGCTTTTCTTGAGGTAGCCTTGGTTTATCATGCCCGCTCAAGCTTAGGGAAGAGGACATGATCATAAGCTTTGACTGTAAGTATTGAAACCTCTGGATAAAAAGAGGTTTAGTCAAAATATCAACCAATTGATCAGAAGTAGGAATATAACTAATCTTAAGCTTTTTAGCTACCACTTTTTCTCTGACATAGTGATAATCAACCTTTATATGTTTTGTTCGAGCATGAAAAATAAGAGTAGAGAAGAGAGAAATAGTAGATACATTGTCACACCAAAGAGTGAGAAAAAGAACTGAGATGCAGAGATCAGATAGAAGCATGGTAAGCTAACTAAGCTTTGTTGCTGTCTGAGCTAAAGCTTGATACTCTGCCTCAGTAGAAGAATGAACCATAGTGGGCTACTTTTTAGTAGACCATGAAATTAGATGAGGCCTAAGAAAAACACAATACCCTATTGTAGACCTCATGTCCAAAGCATTACCAACCTAATCTAACTCTAAGTAGGCTTGAAGAAAAAGAGGACCTAGGCTAAATTAAAGACCAAGATCAAGAGTGCCTTTAAGATATTGAAAAATCCTCTTGACATGAGCAAAATGGCTAACAAGATGATGTTACATAAATTGGCCAGCATACTTAACTGCAAATGCAAGATCAGGTCTTGTGATTGTTAAGCATTGCAGAGCACCTACAATGTTGTGGTAAAGAGTAGGATTAGAAAATGCCACATCATCAATACAATCAGCTTGCTTGAGAGCCATTGAAGAGGAATACAATTTACAATCAAACATGCTAGCTTTGGCAAGAATCTCATAAACATATTTGTGTTAAAAGAGGAAATAGCCTAGAGGGAAGGAAGTAACTAGTATACCAAGAAAGTAGTTGATAAAACCAAGTTCCTTCATGACAAAGGTGGAATGCATTTGCTCAGGATCACTACCAGTTAAAAGAATATCATTAATATAGATGAGTAAAATGGTAATAGAAATGGCAGTCTTTTTAACAAACAAAGAGGAGTCACAATGACTAGATAGAAAGCCCTTAGCTTGAAGAAATGTGGAAAATGTGGAAATCTAGGCTCTTAGGGCTTGCTTAAGCCCATAAAGAGACTTGTGAAGCTTGCAAACAAGGTGAGGAGAAAAGGCATTAGTGAAGCCTTAAGGTTGTTGCATATACACTTCCTCCTCTAAGACACCATGTAAAAATGCATTAGAGATATCAAGCTGCTTGATTGGCCATTGAAAGGTTTAGGTTAAGAATAAGAGAACTTGAATTATTGGTTGTTTGGCAGTAAGGCTAAAGGTTTCATGGAAATCAATGCCCTCTATTTGAAGAAATCCCATAGTAACCAAATGAGCCTTATACCTTGCAACAATGTTGTCTGAATTTTTCTTGATCCTATACACCCATTTACATCCCATAGCTAACTTTCCAATAGGCAATGCACAAGAAACCTGGTAACTTGGCATTTTAAAGCTTGGAATTCATCCAACATTGAAGCTTACCACTAAGGAGAAAGGGTTGCTTCTGTATATGTGGATGGTCATATGGATTCAATCCCAGCCATGAGACAAGTAGGAAGTGGTTTAGTCTTAGAACAAGTAAGCATGGGATAAGTATTTTGATAAGGCAAACAAAGAGGTAAATCTATAGAAATAGAGAAATAGGAACAAGAGATTAAGTAAAAATGAGGTAAAGAAGAGGAGGGAATAGATGAGGCAAGTGAACCAGATGAAGTAGGATCTAAGGAAATAGGTGCTACAGGTAGTGTAGAAGGACGGTCAGGAGTTATAGGTGGTGCAAATAGAAAGGCAAGTGAGGCAGGTGGTGCAGAAGGATAGACTGATAAAAAAAGCTATCTAAGGGCCAAAAAAAGGTTTGAAGTTAAGAGAAAGTGAGAGACGGGGAAAGAGGCACAGATGGAACTGTTCTAAAAAGGAAAGATAGTTTCATAAAAAATGACATGCCTAGAAATGTAGACTTGACCACTGGACGTATCTAGACATATGTATCCTTTTGCAGAAGGCTAATAACTAAGAAAAACACAAGGAAGAGACCTTGGTTGAAGCTTGTAGGTGGTATAGGGTCTAAGCCAAGGACAGCACCTACAACCAAAAGCTTTTCAAAAATTGTAATCAGGAGGTTGCTTATACAAAACTTCAAATGGAGTTAGATTATCAAGCTTAGAAGTAGGATGTCTGTTCACAAGAAACACTGAGGTAGCAAGAGCATCAAACCAAAATTGTATTGGAAAGGCTGATTGATGCATGAGAGCTATTGTAGTTTCTATTAAATGCATATGCTTCCTCTTAGCCATCGCATTTTAAGCAGGTGTATGTGGACTGTAAGAGGAGAGGAATTAAGGCGGTGTTTTAATTACTGAAATCACCTCAACTAAGAAAATTAATATCATTAATTGAATATAGGCTAAAACCCAAGATAAATGGGTCAACTAGGAGGCTGAACCAGATCTGACCCATTTGGGCCCAAATGGACCATGGGCTAAACCCAAGAGAAGTTACTGAGCTACCACTTACCGAGGTCCAGTTGCCGAGGCAAGCCTTACCTCGGTAACTACCTTATAGAGGCCTAACAACCTTTTGAGGCAACTCGCCTCCATACAAGATAGTATATGGCCACTTAGCGCTGATAGCAGGCACCAAGGCACTAGTAACCAAGGGTTGAAGGCAGGCCTGAGGCACTTCTAACTTGGCGCTACTAGCAGGCCCCAAAGGTTACTAGTTAGAGCTGACAGCAGGCACCAATAAGGCTAGTATACTGCGGCGATGCTGCAAAGAAGGGAGCAAGGTTGCTTGAAAGCAAAAGACTCACTTTCCTTTAACCAAGTCATGGACCTGCCTTGTTGCACAGGCAAGACCAAGGAAGCCCCCTTAGGCTTGGTATAAGGCATAGCCCTTGTTGTGGCCTGCGTCCTAGGAAGCTAAGGAATTTGTAGTTAGGTAGCTAAAGGTAGAGGAGTCATTACGGTACCAATATGGACGATACCAAGCCATAAGTCCTGAGAGTACATGTTTTAGGAAACCAAACTGAGAAGGCAGGTGTTGCGGTAACTATGACACCTGTTGAGGTTTGTACCAAAACAGTAGATGCTGAGGCTTATGCCAAAAAGATAGTACAGTGGTACTTACTGAGGCTTATGCCAAACAAATAGTACATGTCAAGGGACACATGTCCACCAAGGCCTGATGATTCAGGACAAAATATCTTGCGACACGTATCACTGTACTGTTTGGCCACTTGGTATATTCTGGTATCAAGGAAAAACCTATAAAATAGGGCCTAATTCCTAATGTTCAAGAGAGAATGTTTTGGGGATTAGGGGAAATGCTACCCATTTGATTGCACTGCCATTTCCTTCTTCTGGATCACTTGCTTCACCTTCACCTGGCCATTTACTCTTAAACCTTTATAGATTATTGACACATTAACATAGCTTTACCTTTCTTAATGATATTATTATTGTTATTCATTTTACCTCCCCTACATTCTGGCGATGTCGGTAGGGAGGCAGCTCTGTTAATGGTCAATACTCACAGTGGATTGCATACTATACAAGAAAGAATGGCAGAGAATGAGGTTCATCAGTAGCCTCAACAACAAGGGTCTTTTAACGACAAGGCAACACATATTCAAGACCATGACAATAGCATTGTCATTGAAGCAATTCAGTCCTTTCGAGACATACAGAAGGAGATATTGGTTGCCTTATAGAGTCTCGCAAAAGCCATTCTAGGCATAGTGGCCAAACCGGCGCAAGCTCCACCTGCTCAAGTTCCTTTACCTGTAGCGGCTCCTAACCAAGCAGTGAACTAATACCTTGAGAACCAAGCCCCGATCTAGGTGCCAAACCCACCGGTGATTCCTTAAGCGAATGATTCCACTATTGGCTCAGCTAATCAAGAACAGATTGGACCTTATCAGCCCAATCATTTTGTCACCATAGCAGATGTTCAGGTTATGCTCGAACAAGAGCATAGCAAGAAACAGTTACCATCATTTCCAGATTCAAATGTTAAGCCCCTATAGCACCGTAAGATACTGGCTATGCCATACCCAACTGGGTACACTGTCCCTAAGTTCATAAAATTTGATGGGAAACAAGGTAATAAAAGGGAGCATGTGGTACGATTTATTGAAACATTAGGCATCCGTGGTACGGACCACACTTTACGCCTTTGGGAGTTCTCTAAGTCTCTCACTGAAAAGGCCTATAGCTGGTATGTGAATTTAATACCTAACTCGATCAAGAGTTGGAAGGAAATGGTGAACAAATTCCATACAATGTTCTTCCAAGTCCAAGAAAAGGTCATAACTCTTACACTTGGCAGAGCCACTCAAAAGGAAGGTGAAGACATATTGGACTATATTAAACGCTTCTAGGATAAGGCCATTGATTGTCATGAGTCAGTGGATGAGGCTTGCCTAGTTAGCATATGTGTGGAAGGTGCCTTACGGGACTATAAGTTGTTCCTAGTGAACCACAGCTTGCTCACCTTTTCAGCCTTGATTACAACAGCTAGAAACCTTAGTACAACTACCCTCTCCCTAGGCATTGAGAAAGCCATTGCTACTCTCGTAGTAGCAGAGTTAATGCAGTAACCTCCTTTGGACGGAGCTGGTCATAAGGGGAGGTGTCAACGTCATGAAAAAAGAAAGGTTATGAAGATATAAATTCATACCCATGTAGTCTTGAAAATGTCAAAGTCGTTGTCAAAGAATAGGTAGCTGATGAAGAATTAGTCATGATGCCGGTGGATACTCTCCCAAGTAAGAGGGAGAGGGAGAGTGTTGATTACCATGTTTATCATCGCACCAATAAACACTCGACACGAGACTATTGGACATTAAAGAACATTTTTAAAAGGAAAGTTACTATGAACGAGTTAAAATTCAAAGATACCAGTAATCGAGAGATGAGAAAAGACTCTTATCCAGATCATAAGGAGAATGGGAAGAATGTAAACATCATGGGGTACCTGCACAAGATCAATCGCACATGGTATCTTATTATGATGAGTTGGAGGAGATAACAGTGAACCAATATCCTAAGATCATACCTACAGAGAAGTCATATCTAGAATATGCCCATGCTGCAGGACTTAGTAAAGTTTTGCACCTTCTTCAATCAGTTGGGATTGAGTCAAATTGCCAGGTTGGCGGCAACTAAGGCCCTTATTAATATTTCTAAGGTGCATTATGCCAAAACGACCGAATTCAAGGAGCATGTGCCTCAGCAAATCCAAGAAGATTATAGCTCATCATATTTTTTGAGGCTTACTGTGCATATCTATAAGCTCATAATGTCCATTGTTTGTTACTACTTATGTGAATGGTGTGGAGTTTAAGTAAGCCTTCCTCAATAGGGGCAATCCATAAACATCATCACTGCTGACACCCTAGTGAAACCCAATATTCCATAATCCAGCTTGGTGTATCAACACATTACTGTTACAGGGTTTGGTGATGAAAACAAAATTACTAAAGGCCACATTGTAGTGGACTTGGCAATTGGCAAGATACGCTCTGCAACATGATATTTGGGAGAGCCTGGATGCCGTATGGAGTTATACCCTCTAGCTATCATCAATGTGTCAAAGCTAAGCTAGGGAGGTGTGTGATAACTATTAGCTCCTCAGAGAAGTTGTTTGGCACCAATGAGGCACACCATTCTGATGATATCTTTTTCACCGAACCGTCGACTAAAGAGGCTCCTACAACTGGGAAAACAATGAGGGTAAAGTTGCCACAATGGGAGGATATCCAAGATGATGAGACTGCATCAGCAAATGATGGAACTAAAAGAAATAGCTAGTTGTCTAACCCCTCACTAAAGATTGTCAAAGTCCACAAAGGTGGAAAAATGGTATACTATCTATAACTGTGTTGGGGGCCAGATTTCATACCTTGGAAGGATGGCCCCGAGGCAAATGGTGTGATAGTATTGCAGACAAAGAATTAGTTAAAGAGCCTGAGCTAGCTCCAAAGTACATGCAGGACGACCAAACCGCAACAGGAAGAGCCCACTAAGGTTAACCTTAGTGGTCTTCTAGATCAAACTAAACTTGTGTTTATTAATAATTCCATGGCACCTAAGGCTAAAGCAGAACTAGTCGCACTCTTAAAGTAGTATAGTGATGTCTTTGCTTGGACTTATAGTGAGATGTTTGGCCTTGATCCATCTTTTGCCACCCACCATCTCGACACGCTCCCAAACCCCAGACCAGTAAAGTAACAGGCCAAAAAGTATCATCCTGATCTAGAGGCGAAGATCAAAAAGGAGGTGGAGAAGCTACAGAAAGCTAAGTTCATTAACCCAATCCAATACTTGACATGGTTAACAAAGCTAGTGCCAGTGAAGAAGAAGAATGGCCAAATTAGCATTTGCGTAGATTTTCATGACCTGAACAACGCCTGTCCGAAAGATAAGTTTCCATTGCTTTATATCGACAGCCTTATGGATTCTATCACGGGGCATCAGATGTTCTCTTTTATGAACGAATTTAGCTATTACAATCAAATAAAGATGGTTAGAGAAAATGCTCATAAACTAGCCTTCAGAACACCCCTGGGTAACTTCTTCTACACAGTGATGCCTTTCGATCTAAAAAATAGAGTGGAGGTGACTTACCATTGAGTCAAAACTACTGTATTTCATGACATGCTACATCACGAAGTGGAGGCATATATGGACGATCTGGTAGTAAAATCTACCAAGGTAGATAGGCACTTACAAGACTTAGAAAAGGTCTTTCAATGGTGTCAAAAGCTCCATTTGAAAAGGAACCCCTTGAAGTGTGCTTTCGGCATTGTTGCAGGGAAGTTTTTGGGCTTTTTAGTCCACTAGTGAGGCGTCGAAGCAGATAGCAATAAGATGAAGGCAATCATGGAAATGCCTCCACCAAACTCCTAAAAGGTGTTAAAAAGATTCCTAGATAGAGTATCGTATCTCAAGAGATTCATCCCTCCCCCTCGCCCTAGATAGAGTATTAATCTCAGGAGATTTGTCACCGCCCTCACCGAAATGACCTCTCCCCTCGGGCCACTATTGAAAGGAAATCATAAGTTTGTGTGGTCATCAGACCATCAACAATCTTTTGAAACAGTAAAAAGGGAACTCACCTCGTCGCTCACCATTATTTTCCTATAACCTAATAGGCCTCTATTGTTATATCTCACTTCTATCCCTCAGTCAATCGGTGCCCTACTAGTACAAGACATCGATGGCATTGAAAAGTTAATATACTACATCAACAGGAAAGTTAATGATGCAGAGTCACGATACACCCCAATTGAGAGGCATTGTCTTGCCTTAATATTCACCACGCAAAAGTTAAGACACTATTTTTTATCGCATCCGATCCAGGTTGTGACCAAAACTGATCCAGTTCACTACTTGCTGAGCAAACCAGTGCTAATAGGCCGAATGGTGAGGTGGCTACTAGAGTTGTCAAAGTATGATATCACATGCGTCATGCCAAGGACTATCAAGAGCCAAGCGTTTGCAGATCTGTTAACATAGTTCCTATCTTGCAAACATGAACCTACCGATATGGTTTTACTTGGTGAGGTTTATGCCTCAGTGGCAAAAATTGACACTTACTGGGACCTAAAATTTGATGGGTCCTCAGGAGCTGGCAAAAAGGGTGCTATTAACCAGTCACATGAGAGAAAGACAACACCTCTCATACAAGCTAGACTTCAACTGCTCGAACAATGAGGCCGAGTACGAGGTGCTAATATTAGGATTGATCGCAGCACAAAAGAAATGCATCAGGTAACTATAAATCTGGAAGGACTCCAAGCTAGAGATCACGAAAACATTGGGTGACTTTGCCTTCAAAGAGCCACTCTTAGCCACATATGACAACATAGTCCAGAAGCTACTTGTCCAGTTTGATGATATCCAAATACTACTCTACATGCACAGATCTTTCCAGATAACTTAGCTACACTGGGGAAAAAAGTGGATATCCTTCAAGATAGTATAGTCATCATCATCAAAAAGCAAATAACACCTACAATAGTAACTGAGGGGTACATGGAGCAAGACACTGAGGGATAGAAACATAACATAATTTAGCAATTAAAAATTGGCAAAGAAACCCTTAAAACAATGGAACTTGCACCATATATGCTTCTCGCTGGAGAATTGTACTTCCATGGTCTAAATAGTCTACTAGCAAGATGCATGGGCAGACAAGAGGTAAGTTACAAACTTAAAAAGATCCATGGCAAGTCTTGCGGAGATGCAAAGACAAGGTAATTACTAGCTAGAAATGAAAAAAGAAAGCAGTGACCTGTAGAGGCAATGTCAAAGATGTCAGTCTTACCCCAATGAGGAATAAGCTCATTTCTTGAATAATGAAGAATGGAGACAGCTATACATAGAATTTCTAGAGAACAACATACTCCTTGAAAATCTTGTTGATGCCATCAGAGTCACGAAACAAGCCAGCCGTTTCTTCATGAGTTGAGGGAAACTATTCCAGAAGAGCTTTGAAGGGGAACCTCTAGTTTGCTTGTTTAAAGATGAAACGATGGAAGTGATGCAGGAAGGTCACAAAGTAGAACACCAATGGGGCAACGACTGTGTGAACATCTAATTCATCTCGGGTATTATTGGCCAACGATGGAAGAGGATTCGAAAACTTATGTGAAAAGATGCGAGTCGTGCCAAAAGTTTGAAAATTTAATACATGCACTAGCTATTAAGTTGCACAATATTAACACACCATATCCATTCCACACTTGGGCATTCGACCTGATAAGACCAATCGTACAAAAGTCTAATGGTTACCGATGGATACTTGCAGCATTGAAATCAACACTATGTGGGTAGAAGCCATACTCATGAGAAATGCAGATGGAACGATAGTAGCCAACTTAATTCGGGAAAACATTATTTATAGGTTCAGCATACCTAAGGTGATAATATCCGATAATGGGACTCTTTTTGTAAATCGACATGTTAAAAGGTTGCTTAGAGCATATCAATCAAACATCATAAGTCCACACCCTATTACTCTCAAGGGAATGGACAAGCCAAAACAACTAATAAAACCTTCATAAGGATTTTGAGTAAGATGATGGATGAGTCTAGAGGTACCTAGTCTGAACAAATTCCCACAGCTCTTTGGGCATACAGAACGTCAAAGAGAAAGCCCACTCAAGCAATCCCATTAATCTTACTACTTGAGTTAGCACTTCCCTTAGCAAGAATAGCTCTGTCAATACACTTGGTGCCAGATTAAAGAGAAATTGACATAGAAGCAGCAGAAGAAATAAAGGATCGAGCTTCGCGAGCCATGGAAAAGTACCACCAGTCTATAGCCCGTGCTTATAACAAAACTGTACAGAACAGGGAATTCAAAGAATGAGACCTTGTCTGGAAGACAGTTGATGCGGTCATAAGAGGACAACCAATACCCAAGTTTTTACCAAAATGAGAAGGTCCTTACAAAGTGCCCGAGTCAAGTAACAGTGGCTATTACATGTTGGCCAGGGCTAGCGATGGGTTCAAAACTAGTCCTATGAATGATAAGTTTGTAAAGGAATATTTTCCTTAATTCTTCAAGAAAACTTAAGCAGTTAGTATTTTTCCTTGATTAAAAGTTATTATAAAAAATGGCATTTGTACTCAGTACAAAAAACAATTGAGAAAAAGTTGTGTTCATGTCATTTGCAACTTTATCATTTTGCAATGTCAAGAGATATGTCTGTTCTTTGTTATGCAATATGTGAAACATCAAGAGAAAAGATATAGCAAAATAAAATTCACAAATGTAATGTTAAACATCCATACCTCGTTCATTAACATAAAATGTTGAACTTCTAGAACATGAGCACAATGTTTGAAAGGAAGTTACAACTAAAAAAAAAAAAAGAAAAAGAAAAAAAAAAAGAAGAGAGAAAGAATAAGAAAAAAAATGAGGAAAACATCATGTCAAATCAGACCCATCATCAAGGAATCTGTCAAAACCACATTCTGAGGAAGTCGAGTTTCAAGGACATAATCCTTTTGCCTAAACCGGGCCAAATTTTGCCTATGTTGTTCCAAAGCACTCGCGCAGTCTTAATAGTTTCCTCCAAAAGAAGTAATCATGGCAATGTTGTCTGCATGCTCAAGGAAACTATTAACCTCCAGAAGCCTAGCCTTCATCCATGACGAATTCAAACTAGTCAATTCAATCCCGTTGAGATTCACCTTAATTAGCACCTTCCACAAACTTCCTTAAAGTAGTCAAGAACATTTTACCAACCAAGGATAAAACTAGCAAGAGACTCTAACAATGCTGACTGGACCATGGAGCCTGTAGGGAAGTGATTTTGGAAATACTCTTTTGATCCACGGGGACGCTCGAGATCCTCAGTTGATGACCTGGACGACTTGAAAAGAAACAAACACTCTGGTCAGGGGTGCCGGAATTAGCACTCCGATGGTCAAGTCAATGTATACTCTCTTAGTTACTTGTATTTTAAGTTAAGCATAGTGATTCTCACATTCCTCTTTCTGGCTGATGTTCTTCTATTTATAACTTTTCTTTCTTGGGCCTCGGGGTTGGGCCCACTTTCAATTTGCCATATGACTATTTATTCGGCTACTTTTGTTGCAAATCGCTTTCCACTCGGCTCCTTACTCAACCGGCTATTTAGCCGAATAGGATAGGATTTAAATGTGTAAGACGGGGCCGAATGCGATGTATATATTTCGACTCTCCAGGTCCAATTATTTGGCCTCTTTACGTCTCCCAATATTCGGCCCCCACAATTGCCCCCCAAGCACTCCACTAACGACAGTTAGCTGGAGTGTTTGGTTTTGAACTCGAAAAGTCAGAGCCGAAATTCGGTGGCTAACCTCATTCCAACGTGGATGTCAGAGCACACGCCTCTTGGTTATCATTTCAACTTCTCGCCCCTTCGTACGCTTCCATTTATTGTGATTTAAAATCTTGTCGTCTTTTCGAACACACATTTTTGGATGCTAGTTTTTGGACTGCCTTCCAACTCCCCTCTGTAACTTCCATTCATCCTTCATTGTCCTCTCCGTCTCTTGTAAGTTCTCTTCCTCTTTGCTTTAAATCCCTTTTCTTGGTTTGCCTTTAGTTTAGTACGCTCCTATAGGCTGACCGAAATGGCAAAGCATTTGAAAGACCTCCTCTCTGCGGAACGAATCTCTAGCTTTCGACGCCATTTTTCTATCCCTGATGATGTCGGTCTGTCACTTGTAACAAACGGCACCCTCGATATGGAGAAGGTTGATGAAAGCACAATCTTCTTCCCTCTCTTATCAATTGCTGAGGGCGGAATCTGTTTCCCGCTTCACCCATTTCTTAGGGCTATCCTTTGCCATTGGGGTCTAATCCCCTCCCAACCCAATGTCAACTTTTTTAGAATCGTAATGGGAATTGTAGAGCTAAACCATTGCCTTAGGATTAACCTCGGCATACCTGCTATTCGGCATTGTTATGCTTGGCCAAGTCTTCTGGTCGGCATGGACGCTATTTCCTTAGGGCCAAGGACACCAACTATCAATTAGTGACTATGCTTTCTAGCTCTGGCAAGCGAATCGATGATGTTATGGTCGTTGTCCGAAGTAACTGGGAATTCGGCGAAGGCGAGAATCACCTTGATCCTATTCCTAGACGGAGGGGCGAACCAGGTGGCCGTATAGCCTATTCCGTTTATTTTTCTTATATTTACAAAACTTCATTTTTGAGATCTCATGGTTTTGCTTGTGCAGGAAACGATTTGAAGAAAGTCTTGACTTCTACCGACAACGCCGTTCTTTCAGAAATTAACGTCGCGCTCAAATATTTCGGCCGTTCGAGTCTTCAGAAACAAGGGAGGGCGGCCCACATTCTCCTTCGGTACGAGCCAACATATACGACATTTTCGGCAGCAGAAAACATCCCAATTCCAAGGGGTGAAGAGTTTCTTACAGCTCTTGTTTTGATCGACTTCAAAAACTTGCGGCAAGTTGGTTTCGAGGGGTCCGATTCGGAGCAGGCGGAAGTAGCTGAGGTCGCTGAGTCAGACCAGTCCGAAGCCGAAGTAGATGAGGCTTTGAAGTTGGCCTTTGAGGAAACCGACCTCAATTCAGCCAACCCTCCGTCCACTTCAGGCCGAGGGGACCTTCCGTTTGACGACATTTTTACCGGTTTAGAAGATCTTCCCGGCGCATACCCCGAAGACATGGCTGGGTTAAACCTCACACGACTCGCCAAAAGAAAAATGCAGAAATAATGGCCGCACGGCGAAGTACAGAGGCCATTCGATCTGAAGTTCCACTTGTCGGCGAAGCTCAGCCCTCCCTGCTTGTTATCGAGGAGGAAACGGCTCAAACCCAAAGTGCCGAATTCGAGGCGGTTGTGCAGGCCAATCAAGAGGGAAAACGAAGGGCGGAGAAGCGTCCTGCTGAGGTCGAGGCCGGCTCTGAAGAAAACTGTGCTGACAAACGGCCACGTTTAGAGGAGTCGGATGTGATTGTGCCTTTTGTGATTCAACCAAAGATAAAAAAACACGCCGATCTCCTTGACGCGTTGGCTATTAAAGACCCAGCCGTGGCATTAAGCATGGCTATGTCTGTCTCATTACTAGCTGACAAGGCGGCTCACCGGGCAGAGCCGGATCTGCTAGCAGTAGCATTAGCCACTTAATTGGCTCTTCTGGTATATACCTTGACCTTGTCTTTCCCTTTTATGCAAATATTATTTTGGTTTTAATTTTCTGTTTTGCAGACAGTCAGAAGGATAGCTGAGATAGGTCGTTGCCAGCATGATGTCGTCGAACGACTTGGCCATTTATAATCGGAAGTGGAGGGCCAGAGGAGCAAGGCTGAGTTTGAAGTGGCGAGGGCGAAGATAGAAGGCGCGAGGGCCGAGGCCGAGATGGAGAGGGCAAGAAATTCAGACCAGTTCAGATTCGCCGTCGAGGAGAGGGCGAATGCGAGCAAAAATGCGCTCAAATTAGCCCGAGAGGTGATTGCCAAACTGGAGGCTGACTTGGAAGAATCGAAGAAGGCGAAGGAAGTAGCCGACTTCGAGGCTTCCAAGGGGTATGAGGCTGGGCAAAGCGCTGCCCTCGCAAGTTATGTGGAAGAAGTCCCCAAATTTGAAAATCGGGGATTCAAACACGGCTGGCTCAAAGCCCTTCATGATGCTAATGTGATATTGGCTATGCCAATTCCATACGAGCAAGTGGACGTTGAGCCGTTGGAGTCTGACTCCGATGATTGATTAGGGCGACATTTTAGTTGTTTTTGTTTAAGGATTTTGAATGTATTGTTGCAGTTTTTCGTTTATAGTTTTTATGTGCATAATTACTACAGGTTTTAAGTTTTTGCTAGGCATTTCCATGTGAACTTGTAGCTTTTTGTTTAGTAGTTTTCACATGTAAAATGGCTACAGATTGTGCCCAATTTACTAATGAAAATTTCCTTTGCACTTTGCTATTATTTGTGCTTGATTTTGCTACTGATGAATGGTATTGCTTTTGGCTATCTTGGATAAAACATTCGTGTACACTTGCCGATTAGATAACTAGGCAACTTAGTAATTTATTCTCGTCAAATAGCCGATCAGATTACTAAATCTGATCTTGCCGAATATTATTAGTTCATGGAGTGGCTGCGGCATAAATCGATTGGCATCGGGCTTAGATATTTGGCCTATCAGATTAATAAATCTGCCATTGCCCAAGCTAGTGCATGAGCTCCAAAAGCCGAATATTATTAGTTCATGGAGTGGCTACGGCATAAATCGATCGGCATCAGGCTTAGATATTTAGCCGATCAGATTAATAACCGCCTTGCCCCACCACCAAGGCATGAGCTCCAAAAGCTTAATATTATTAGTTCATGGAGTGGCTATGGCATAAATCAATCGGCATCGGGCTTAGATATTTGGCTGATCAGATTAATAAATCTGCACTTGCCCCAGCCAGTGCATGAGCTCCAAAAGCCGAATATTATTAGCTCATGGAGTGGCTATGGCATAAATCGATCAGTATTAGGCTTAGATATTTGGCCAATCAGATTAATAAATTTGTCCTTGCCCCAGCCAGTGCGTGAGCTCCAAAAGCCGAATATTATTAGTTCATGGAGTGGCTGTGGCATAAATCGATCGACATCAGGCTTAGATATTTGGCCAATCAGATTAATAAATCTGCCCTTGCCCCAGCCAGTGCATAAGCTCCAAAAGCTAAATATTACTAGTTCATGGAGTGGCTGTGGTGCACGTCGATCGGCATCGGGCTTTTGGAGTTTAGCATTAATGAAATCGCCTTGGGGGCGCTGCATGCATTAGGATTAAATGAGGTGGGTTCTTCGCGTCAGTCATTCCACTTATCGTGTTCAGATTCAATTTAAACCAACTTGTTGCGGAAGGTTAGATAAGTGCGAATGTCAAATAGACTATTCTTCAACAGCAGAGGAGAATGGCGAACATTGGCTGAGCTTGACATTGAAATGAATCGCAACAGTGAGCCCACATGCACGGGAGGTAGGCCTTCCAGGGAACAAGAAAAACGTCAACCCCCAAGTCGTTGAAGCAGATAACCCTAAAAGGAAAAATAGCAACGGGGAAGCTCCCCGTGACCGTGACCGAGAAAGGAGCCCGACACGACGCTGTGACCGTTGAGTTTTACGATTTTTGTGGGGAATAAACCGATGACAGAGGCAGATTCTATTGTTAACGACCCAGGTGTAGCAATCGAGTTTGCTCGACAGATTTTTTCACCGGAAGTCTACCAGTTGATGGTTGGTCGATAGGATTTCGAAGTATTTCGAGAGGACATCCATAGAGCAGTGAGAGGGCTATATACCGCCTATGAAGTCGGCATGCGTCTGCGTGCCACGCGGCGGGAGATAGAGAAAAAGGACGAATGAATTCGAAACTTGCAGAGAAGGCCTAGCGCGACCTAAGGAAGACCTAAACTGCCGAGCTGCGTGCAGCCGGACAGTCCAACCCGGTCGTGGATGAAAGAGTGACTCAACGGCTATTAAGCCATGCAATTGCCGATGGAGATATGGCAAGTATGTTCGAAGTAGAGAATGCGAAGGCCGCAGCCTATGAACGAGGCTTCCACGACGGCCGGAAAGTCGGGATAGAGAAGACCAAGGAGAAACTCGCAGAGAAGGTATGCCGATGCGAGAATTGGGGCTCTAGGCATGGGTGGATTAAGGCTCTCCAAGCCGCAGAGGCACTCCAAGGAGTAGGAGTTGAATCGGCATTGCTATTATATCAACGTCATCACTTTCCTTTTGGCACTTTCGAAATTGAGAAGAGCGATGACGAGGGTGATGCCGAATAGAATTGAATATATTGTAAACGCTCCAACACAGAGTGGGCGTCAGCTATGTATCTATTGGTTAACTTAATAAAATACTTTGTTTTAAATGTTTGCGTTTCATTTTGAATGTTTGCATACTTAATTAAGCATCTCATTTTGAATGTTTGCATGTTTTAATTTGTTTATACGGTTTGCGCTGACTCAACTTAATTAAGCATTTCATTTTCAATGTTTGTATGCTTTAATGTGTATACGGTTTTTGCCCACTCAACTTAACGAAGCATTTCACTTTGAATATTTGTATGCATTAACTTTCGTCGTGTAGGGCGCTCCGAATCCGGAGTCTTATTCGGCCCAAACGTGTTATACACGGTTGGGGCTCCGAATTTGGAGGCTTTTTGTCTTGGCCAATCGTGATATCTACAAAAGGCACTCCGAATCCGGAGTCTTAATTGGCCCAAGGTGTCATGCACCTATGGGGCTCCGAATTCGGAGACTTGGCTTAGCCAATCGTGATATCCACGAAGGGCGCTCCGAATCCGGAGGCTTAATCGGCCCAAAAGTGTCATGCACAAATGGGGCTCCGAATTCGGAGACTTAGTTTGGCCAATCGTGATATCCACGAAGGGCGCTCTGAATCCGGAGGCTTAATCGGCCCAAAGGTATCATGCACCAATGGGGCTCCGAATCCAGAGACTTAGTTTGGCCAATCTTGATATCCACGAAGGACGCTCCGAATCCGGAGGCTTAACCGGTCCAAAGGTATCATGCACCAATGGGGCTCCGAATCCGGAGACTTAGTTTAGCCAATCATGATATCCACGAAGGGCGCTCCGAATCCAGAGGCTTAATCGGCCCAAAGGTATCATGCACCAATGGGGCTCCGAAATCGTGATATCCACGAAGGGCAGTCCGAATCTGGAGGCTTAATCGGCCCAAAGGTATCATGCACCAATGGGGCTCCGAATCCAGAGGCTGTTTGGCCAATCGTGATATCCACGAAGGGCACTCCGAATCCGAAGGCTTAATCGGCCCAAAGGTATCATGCACCAATGGGTCTCCGAATCCGGAGGCTTTGTTTGGCCAATCATGATATCCATGAAGGCCGCTCCGAATTCGAAGGCTTAATCGGCCCAAAGGTATCATGCACCAATGGGGCTCCGAATCCGGAGACTTTGTTTGGCCAATCGTGATATCTACGAAGGGCGCTCCGAATCCGGGGGCTTAATCGGCCCAAAGGTATCATGTACCAATGGGGCTCCGAATCCGTAGGCTTTGTTTGGCCAGTTGTGATATCCACGAAGGGCGCTTCGAATCCGAAGGCTTAATCAGCCCAAAGGTATCATACACCAATGGGGCTCCAAATCTGGAGGCTTTATTTGGCCAATCGTGATATCCACGAAGGGCGCTCTGAATCTGGAGGCTTAATTGGCCCAAAGGTATCATGCACCAATGGGGCTCCGAATTCGGAGGCTTTGTTTGGCCAATCGTGATATCCACGAAGGGCGCTCCGAATCCGGAGGATTAATCGACCCAAACGTATTATGCACCAATGGGGCTCCGAATCCGGAGGCTTTTGGACTCAATTGCGCGATGAGAACACGGGAAACTTTGGATTCCAAAAATGAAATATGTACATGGCGAACTATTCAGAACAAGTATCATGCCCCACAAGTCGAGTCAATGATAGAATTTACGTAAATGCGTGGAATTCCAAGGCCGTGGCAGACTTCTCCCAGACATGTCTTTGAGCCGATATGCCCCTACTCCTGCGACTGAGTCGATCTGATAAGGGCCGTCCCAGTTAGGACCCAATTTTCCGTCGGCCGGATTCTTGGCAGCTGGAAGCACCTTCTTCAGGACCAACTCTCCTAGCATGTAGCGGCGCAGTTGAACAGCTTGATTATATGACTTAGCAAGTTACTACTGGTACCATGCCATAGATGCAAGGGCACGGTCTCTCCATTCTTCAATCAGAATCAAATCCAAGGCCAACATCATGTCGTTTCGGTCCAAATCAAAAACTCTTGATTTCAAGGTTGGGAGGCTGATCTCCAAAAGGATGATTGCCTGCATTCCGAAGCACAAAGTGAACGGCGTCTCCCGAGTGGACCGCCTCGGAGTAGTGCGATGAGCCCATAACACACTTGGTAACTCTTCTACCCATCTTCCTTTTGCTTTCTCCAGCCTCTTCTTGATGTCGTCTAAAATAGATTTGTTGAAGGCTTTAGCTTGGCCATTACTCTGTGGATAAGCCGGGGAGGAATAATAAGGCCGAATACCATACTTGCTGCACAGTTCCCTGTAGACACCGCAATCAAACTGGGTGCCGTTATCTAAAATAAGTGCTCTTGGAATGTCGAATCGTGTTATGATGTTTCTCCATACAAAACGCTTCACGTCGGTATCTCGGATGTGCTTTAGTGCCTCTGCTTCTACCCATTTTGTGAAATAATCTGTCACGACAATCAAAAATTGCTTGTTACCCGGGGCACGAGGTAGCGGTCCGACAATGTCAAGTCTCCATTGGGCGAACGGCCAAGGACTGGTTATAGAGCTTAACTCTTCAGTGGGCAGGTGGGTCAAAGGAGAGAACTTCTGGCACTGTTCACACTTTTTCACGTAACATTCGGCATCAGCTCTCATTATCGGCCAGTAACCTGTGTCACGGCTCGATGACCCAAACAGCGTCGGCCAGAATGGGCGCCACAACTACCTTCATGTATTTCGGTCAGAAGTGCTTCGACTTTGTCCGGATGAACGCATTCCAGGTATGGACCAGAAAGGGATTTTTTATAAAGTTTTCCTTGCGGATCCAAGTAGTATCGCAGGACTTTATTTCGCAGCTTATGCACTTCTTTCTTGTCCGCTGGGAGCTATTCAGAAGGTAGGAAAGCATCAATGGAGTCCATCTAACTCAGTCATGACTCTATGACATTGACCTGGACTTCCTCAGAAGGGCCAATGCTTGGCTCTGGGATGAAACCAACTTCAATGGTCCGTTTAATCACTAAGTTAATGGCAGAGGCTAGGCAAGCCAAGGCATCTGCATGTGTGTTCTGGTCACAGGTTATTTGGTTCAATTCATGATGGTCAAATTTTGCCAACAAGGAATTTGCCGTTTTCATGTAAGCGGCCATACGGTCGTTTTTTGCTGCGTACTCCTCCTTTAGCTGATTGATCACCAATTTTGAATCACAACACATAAGCAGATGCCAAGCACCTAGGAGATGTGTATTCTGCAAGCCGGTTAGCAGGGCCTCGTATTCGGCCTTATTATTTGATGCTTCGAAGCCGAGTTTGATGGCCTGCTCAATTATTGCCCCGTCGGGAGCCATTATCACTACTCCAGCCCTGCTACCTTATTGATTGGATGATCCATCACAGTACAACTGCCAAATGTCCCCAACATAAATTCTCTAGTTCGGCTTAGGTTGAATTTCATCAGACTTGAAGTCGGCAAGACCCCAGTGAATTTGGCCACAAAGTCGGCAAGCACTTGTCCCTTGATTGAGGTTCTAGGCAGAAACTGAATATCGTACTGGCCGAGTTCAAGAGCCCACTTTGAAACATGCCCTGATGCTTCTGCACTATAGAGTACTAACCGGAGGGGGTGGTCCGTTAGTACGCCGATGGTATGCCCTTGAAAGTAATGCATCAGCTTTCCCGCTACCATGACGAGGGCCAGAATGAGTTTTTCCAACAGAAAGTAGCGTGTTTCGCCATCAACCATTGCCTTGCTCACATAATACACTAGCTGCTGCTCCCCCAACTCTTTCTTTATTAGTACGGCGCTGACGGGCCGGTCGGAAACTGCCAAATACAAAATGAGCGGGTCACCTGCCGAAGGTGTTGTCAAGAGTGGAACTGATCAAAGGTAGGTCTTGAGGCCGTTGAAAGTGGCTTCGCACTTGGCGGTCCATTCAAAAGCCTTATCCTGCCGTAGTGTATGAAAGAATTGTTGGCAGCGGTCTGTGGACCGACTGATGAACCTGTTGAGTGTCGCGGCCATCCCCATCAACTTTTGAGCCTATTTCACTGAATGAGGGGAGCCGAGCTCCAAGATTGCTGTGATTTGCCTCAAGTTGGCTTTTATTCCTCGGTGGTTGACAATGTAACCTAAGAATTTGCCAGAGCCGATCCCGAACGCACATTTGGAAGTGTTCAGCTTCATTTTGTATTTGCGTAAAATGTCGAATGTCTGTTCTAGATTGGCTAGATGAGTTTGCTCTTCTTTGGACTTGACCACTATATCGTCAATGTACACTTCCATAGTATGGCCGAGTTGCTCCTTGAACATGGCAGTGACTAGTCTTTGGTAAGTTGCCCCTGCATTCTTCAACCTAAAAGGCATAACCTTATAGCAATATGTTCCTCTTGGGGTGAGGAATGCAGTCTTGTCTTGGTCCTCCGGATGCATGGCAATTTGATGGTAGCCTCTGTAAGCATCGAAGAAACTCATATGCTGATAGCGTGTCGTCGCATCTACAAGTTGGTCTATTCTGGGGAGGGGAAAACAATCCTTGGGGCAGGCTTTGTTTAGGTCCGTGAAATCAATGCAGACTCGCCAAGTCTCATTTTTATTCTTTACAACCACATTATTCAAGAGCCATGTAGGGTAGGTCACTTTCCTGATTGCCTCGGCATCAAGCAACCGGTCAACCTCTTCAACAACGGCGTCAGTGTGCTCTGCGGCTGACCGCCGATTTTTCTGAATAACCGACTTGCATTTAGGGTCAACATTTAAACGGTGCTGCGAAACAGATAGATCTTCACCCCGCATCTCATATAGAGTCCACGCAAACACATCAAGGTTGCCGAGCAGGAAGGAGATTAGCTGCTGTCTGTTGGCTTGATTCAGGGAGGCACCGACCATGAAGAACCTGTCTGGGTTTCCGTCAATTTCAACTCGATCTAGGGCTTCCATAGCCTTTTCACTTGGGAGCCGCCCAACATCGTCGAGGCTCTCTCGATCCGGCACCTCAATAGAATTCACTTGCAACTCTTTTTGGCGTCTTTCCAGCAAGGAGATAACATGCTTGTGCCGATTTCTGGGAGCCACGGATTTGCTCAATGCCACTCTCTCGATAGGTGCTTGGCACGGCCTGCATAGTATGCAACCAAGTTTGTCCTATGATGAGATTATACGGCGATGGCAGCTTGATGACCAAGAATTCCACATCCACTGTTCGGGAGCTCGCTCGAACGGGTAGTGTGATTTTTCCCAATGGGTATTCTGGATTGGTGTTGAAGCCGAATAGTGGACAAGGAGTCAGAGAAAGATCCAATTCGGAGAAGCCAAGTTAGGTGAATGTCTTGTAATACATAACTTCCGATGTGCTCCACGGATCAATGAGTACGCGCTCAACGGTGAATCGATTTACACGTAACTCGATTACCAAGGGATCGATGTGGGGAAGTGTCACTCCGGCCAAATCTAAATCATCGAAAGTAATGCTTACAGCTTCATAGGGCCATTTAGCTAGAGTTAGTTGATTTTGAGGGTCGGGATTCGAATGAATCGTATGCACCGCGGATGATATTGGCAGGCTGTATATCATATGGATCACATTGAGTGGAGGTGAATCCTGTCTTAAGGCTATTGCTTTGGTTGAGTTGCCTTTTCGGACGTACTGTTGTAGCCGACCATCTTGTACCAATTACTCCAGGTGATCCTTTAATGCATAACAACTCTCAGTATCATGGCCATGATCCTTGTGATACTCGCACCACCTATCCCATCTTCTCATGTCGGGAGGTCCTACCATTTTGGATGGTGTAGACACCCCATTTTTGATCGACCTTAAGACTTAAACATCATCGTTTGAGCATGCGGTGATCGCGCATGTTTGTGCTCGTTTCGAGTTTTTGAAGTTTTCGGCTGAGTGCCTTGCCTCCGGGCCTCTAAACTCTTTGTGTTTTGGCTCGGTTTGTGGACCAAGCCTTGCTGACCTTGCCTAGAGGGAGAGAGGGGTCTATAGACCACTTTTCCCTCTTGTAGACTAGTTTCCGATTTTCGGAGTCTTCGGCCGTACGCCTTGTCTCGGGACCGCTTAATGTTCCCCTCTTGGCTTGGTTTTTGGACCATGCCTTGTTGCCTTGGTCTAGAGGGACACAGAGGTCTTGTACACCACTTTTTGTGGCCGTAGACCACTTTTCCCTCCCGTAGACCATTTTTGGTGCCCGTAGACTAGTTTTCGAGGTTTTCGGATGCATACCTTGACCCACGGACTCTTGTCTTACATCCTTTTTGGTTTGTTTTTTACACAAACCTTGTTTTCCTTGCTTGGAGGGTGGAATAGGGATTGTAGACCAGTTTCTCTCCATGAAAACCACTTTTCCTACCTGCTAGCCAGTTTTCTGGTCAGCCAACTGGTCTTGGTGGTCTTTGGACCACCAAACGTGGTCGGTAGCCATGTTACCACCTAGCTTTCCTTGTGCAGACCACTCCACCCCCTTGCCGACCACTTTGTCTCCTTGGAGACCACTTTCACTGGTCGGCCGACCAATGTAAGTAGCTGGCCGACCACTTTAATTGGTCGGCAGCTTTCCTGCATTTTCTGCAAAGGTTGTGGATGCCAGCTGTGCCAGCTGGAAAGCACATATTGCATCCTCTATACACGTGTATGGAGGGATTGCACCAAGTTTCTAGCTTTTCCAAGAAGCTTGAAGCTTGGACTTCTATAGGAGGGATGCTCTCTCTTCCTTTTCCAGGTTCAGAAATTTGAAGAGCAAAAAGTTTACTCTCTCTCCCTCTCTCTCTCTCTCTCTCTCTCTCTGTATTTGTGTCTTAAAGTGTTGTTTCCTCATACCTTTGCACACAAACACCTACTCAAATACCTTCCTCTTGTTGTTGAGATACTTGGGAGCTTCATTTGAGTGGTTTTAAGCTGGTTTTTGCCTCAAAGCTTGCTGTTTTCCAGATTGTTCCTCAAGGGTGAGTGTTTTCCCTCATTAAGCTTTGTTTTACTTAAACATTTGGCCATCTTTGCATGATGTTTTAGGCCTAAATTTAAACTAAAAAAAGCTTTGTTTTCAAGTTCTTAACATGTGTGTTTAAGGCTTTGTTGGTGTTAGGGGTGGCCTACCCCCTCTTGTGCCTTGTTTGGCCTTGTTTTGTGCTATCCTTTTAAGCTATTGGGACCACCTCTTTTTGACCTTCTCACCACTGAAACTCTGAGGAATTTCTGTGGTGGAAAGTGTGTTTTCAGGTCCCAAATAGGAGGGGGTCATCCCATCTCCTTGTATCTTGGTTGCTTGCCTTATTGGCCTCATGCTTCAGCATGGTTTTCTAGCATGTGTTGGCTTGTTCTCAACTTGTTTTTGGTGTTATTTTGACATGGCATACCTCTGTTCTAGACTTTGTTTGATAGCCTCTTACATGCTTCACACACTTGTAGTGCAATCGTGCATACTAGCCTAACATGCATCATGCTTTTGACCATCATTCTAGCATACTTTTGGCTCTACTCTAGGAAGCTTTTCCTCATATTTTACCATACTTAAGCTCTTTTTTATTTTGTTTTGGTCATGCATGCCTTGCTTTGTATAGCCATAGTACATTCTAGCTCACTAGCTTTGAGTTTCCAAGTCACTAGCATGCATTGCTTGGACTATTTGCATGCTTTGGCCTCATTTCTACCATGATTTCAATGCATGTAGTGTGGTCATTCCCTCACATGTGTCACTCTTTCAATGCTTTGGAGGGGTTGTGCTTTATGCCTTAAATATGAGCCAATATGCATGCCATATTGCCTAAGCTTTTGGGCAGCCATATCAGTGTGTTTTTGGTGTTTTTTTGCCATGATACAACTCTGATTTTTGTTGATGAAGTCATCTCATGCTTGGTTTTGGTAGGTGTAGTGTAATCCTCCTTATTGGCCTTGCATGCTCCATGCTTCATGCCTTCATGCTAGCTTGTTTTGGCTATACTCCATACATGTTTTAGCATCATTTTGACATGCTCTAGGACTGTTTTGGGTTGCCTTGGCCTTTTGGTTCATGTATTGCATAGCTATAGTGCAAGTGCCTATACTAGTTTCAAGCTTTGAGCCTCCTAGCATGCTTCATTTGTGACATGTGCATGATTTGGCATCATTTCACATGATATTTCAGAGCATATAGCATTGTCATGTTCTCACTTCTTTCACTCTTTGAGTGTCTTTAAGGGTTATGCATTATTGCTTTGTTTGTGGACCAATGTGTGTGCATGCATGCTTAGGCTTTTGAGCTCCAATCTCAGCATGTTTTGGTCTTTGTTTTGACCTATTTGAGCTCTGTCTATGGCTAGTTCGGTCATTTGTGCCATGAATTGCATGCCTCGTGTAGTTCCTTTAGGTAGCCTTGTGCCTTGGGCCCTCTCGCATGCTATACTTGTGTTGTTTGAGTGATTTGGCATCATTTCATACATGATTTCAGTGCATTTAGTGTTGTCACACTTCCATGTTTATCAGTTCCTGATCATGTTTGAGGCTTGCGCTCTTGTGCTTAATTGATAGGCCATTGCATGAGCATCACCATCTTGCCTTCCATGCCATCATTTTAGAGTGTTTTGGCCACTATCTTGGCATGTATGAGGTCTGTCCAAGGGTGTTTCACTCCATTGAGCATTGCATTGTATAGCCTTAGTGTTGTGTACTTCACTAGCTTTCATGCTTAAGGACTCTAGAATGCTATGCTTGTGTTCCTTGAATGATTTGGCATCATTTCTTACATGATTTCAGAGCATATTTCATTGCCATACTCTCACATTTGTCACTCCTTCAATGTGTTTGAAAGTTGTGTCTTCATGCCTTGCTTACGGGCCACTGTGTATGCATGCTTGTATTACTTTCGGACTTCATTTTCAACATGTTGTGGCCATTGTCTTCCCATGCATGAGGCTTGTTTGAGGTTAGTTTGTTCCATTGAGTATTGCATTACATAGCCTTTGCCTTGCATGTTGTTTGTATGCTTGTGGTTTGCATTGTGATTGGCATACTTGAGTTGCATTGCATGTGTTTGGATTGGACGTCAATCCAAACGCGAGAAACGAGGGACATTTCATACTTGAAGTGATGAAACGTGCCTCATTTCTCAGTCGCCGACCCTCCTGATCAAGCATGATAGAGCTTAAGGCCCTTACTTGTTGTTTGTGCATTCATTAACATTGAATTGTGCAAACTTGGCTTCTCGGCCATTGTGCATTGAGATGCTCGGTTGGTTGCCCAAGAGTTGAGAACCGCACTTCCTTGAGCTTAAGAAATGATAGGGAGAGTGGTTATGCACACATACCTTGCAAATACACTACTGTGCCCCTTCTTATTCTCTGTTGCAGCAAAACAGAAGTGTGGCAGAATTTCTGGTCGGCAGACCAGTAAAAGTGGCTAGCCGACCACTTTTTATGGTCTGTAGCATACTTGGGTGGTCAGCAGGTGGTCTACACCACCCTTTACTGGTCGGCAGCCCTCCTGGAGGTCTCCATGATGGAGTAGAAACTATCTGGAGGCTTGTGCAGTGATCTGAAATCAAATGCAAACAGAGGCAAGTTCGAGCATAGCGATGGATTTCCGAACGAGGCGACCGAGTGTGCATCCTTTATCGTTCAAGGCCGAGCTAAGGCAGCCTACTTCATATAGTTTACTTGTTTATTTAGTTGCTAACTTAGTTAATTTGTTAATTAATCGAAGTTGTGTAATAATTAGTTGTAGCTAGTTATTCAATTTGTTGTGTAATAACTAGTTTAATTAGATTAATAAGTAGTTTAATTAGCTTAGATTAGCTAGTTAGCTTATTATTCGGACCCTCCGTCGAGAGGGCACAACTGTTGTAATAAGTGTACGTGTGTGATGCATATCTTCTAACCCCCATTTCTTTCTCCCTTTTATTTACCATCTTTCGATGGTTAGTTTTAGGGCATGTTTCAATTAGCATCCTTATGCTCGCATGTTTGCATTCATTCATCTGTCTTGCATGCACCGGGCTCAGCGCATCATTCAAACTGCATTGTATTTCGATACACTTTTTTGAATACGTGTTTCAAAGCATGTTATCAAGTGTGGCATTCATATGCCATCTTAGAATAGCCGAGCCTATCTTAGTTGCATTTTTGCATGTGTTGCATTAGACATTATTGACATAGCTAGGATCATGCATTGATTACTAAATAGCTTATGTTTTGGCTCGGAGTACACTGTGAGTGTTTATGCTTTAGCATCATTGCATGCATATAAGTGTTGCCATGTTTAGCATGCTTGCCATGAGGCTATGTGCTTAACTGCTATAACTGCTTGAATGTCTGTGGCTGGAGGCTCGATTGCCTGAATTGGAACAACTCGATGATTGTGAGTTTTAAGCCCACTTGAAGTGGCAAATTCATGTTTTCTAAGCCCACTTGAGGGTGGCAAATCCGCGTCTTAGCCTACTTGCGGGTAGCACCTTCAAACCACTTTCATAAACAAACATGAGTTGTTTTGTTCCAATACGCGTGATTGAGTCTATACTTGTATGCTGTGCACATCACATAGTAAGCTAGTTAATAAACCGGAATAAGGACACATGTGTTTTCAAAAACAACATATCTTGTTAGTAGAGGCCGATCCTTTGATCGGGCGAGCGGGGGTGCTCATTTCATGACCTTCCCCCTTCGTACCAAGTTCTCGAGCCAAGGCAACTTTGGTGATGACGGACAGGTGGCCTTAGGCACGAGTCAGGGTTTCCTAAATTTCCCAAAACAAAATATTTAGGTGACGACTCTGAAATCTGGCAAGCAGTCCATGTTTGGCACTTCTTGATAAAAATCAGTTTTCCAAAACGATTTGCCGGATTTGGAGTCTTTGGTGATTTATTTGTCTCACATTGCACTTTGTGAGATTAGATTCAGAACCATGACATGAGTCTGAACTATAGTAGCTAAGAACAATGATTCGCACCCTCGCGCACGGAGCGGAGTTCGGGCGGTCTACAGTTTCTGGCGACTCTGCTGGGGATTTAGAGAACTTGACTTGAACTCATGATATGTTGTTTTGTCTACACTTATGTGTCTCTTTGCTTTGCATTTGCATTGGTGAGTGTAGGACACCGTGTTTGCCGTATGCTATAATTGAACGGTTTGCTGGAGGCTTGCTTGGAAAAGTGTGCCATAAGGCTGACCAGTTGCGGGCTCTGCCACGACGGGAACACAAACCTCGGTTTTTACCGAGGCACCCTTTTTGACCATTCAACCTAGTGCATATCGGAATCGATAGTGACCATTCCAAACTAGGACAGATTGTTTACCCGATTGTAGGTTGTTTGAAACCGTTGTGTGCATATTGAAACCCTAGCTCTTGACAAAATAGGACAGGGAAACCCTACCCCTCCCCCCCTCCCCCATAGGGGTGTTTTGGCTCTCACTTGGTTGCTATGTGCTTTTAGATTGTGTCTTTACAAGGAATGCATGTATCAGTTTGCAAGTCTAGGTATCAAGCCTACGGGCATCAGTATTTTTGGGGAATCAGTTGTACCTGAGGGTATCAGATTCAAGGCAGTGATTTGGGGATAGTGATCAGTGTTGAGAACAGTGTGTTCAGCTTACAAATACCAACTATGTGTTGTCTTTATTTTAAGCCGAAATGCTGTCCGTTTTTCTGGTTGTTTGTTTCCTTATTATGCTTTATTTATCTTTTTGCAAGGTAGTTTAGCATCATTGCTTCCAACCAAGCAGATATTCCCCAAGCACTCTGGACCAGAGGTCGAAGACTTTCCCGATCTGAGGATCTAGTTGATGGACAACCAGTGTTTGTGTCATTACCCCCGATTGCTAGACGGAGGTCAGTTAGGCACAGTATCGCTGCAATGTTACGAATCACGGTCATTATCCCCCACCGGTGAGTAGTCAACCGAGGTTTCGCTTTACCGCAGAAAGAGATACACCTGTTATTCAGTTAGATAAGCACCTTATGGCAAGTATGGAGGACATGATGCGTCAGCTCCAAGAGACTATGCAAGCCATGCAGCGGGATGCTGCCCGCCAGGTAGAAGCTGCCACACGTCAGGCAGAGATTGTGGCTTAACAAGCAGAACTGATTGCCAGACTTCAGCAACAACAGCAACCGCAACCACAACAAGTCGGAGCATCTGTTTCGCATCCACCCCCACCCCCACCTAGAATTCCAACACTCGGAGATACTGCAAACGTCCAGGACGATACGGACGCTCCAACAGGGCAAGTCTCGCCACCGGTTCTACCACAGATTTCAAAGACACTAGCCTTCTCAACGGATACACCTTTTGAATCTAAGATGGACCCAACCACCCTGAAGGTCAGTAACCTTGAAAAGCTATTCAAAAGGGCTCAATGTGTGAATTCCATTCTGGACATGGAGGATGGATACACAGATTCTGCGGTGACTTTGTCGGACCGGTTTAAGATGCCACACATAGACCGTTTTGACAGTTCTGGGGACCCCATGGTTCATCTGAGGCTGTTCTCGGATATTTTACGCCCGATGGGCTTGACGAGACTCCAGAAACTATCACTCTTCGGCCGAACCCTGTCGGGTGTTGCCGCCATCTGGTATGCGAAATTGGAAGATTCTGTCAAGAGAAGCTAGGAGGAGATGGCTAAGGCCTTTGTAGCTCAATGCTCCTACAACATGCAAATCGAGATCACAACTCGTGATCTCGAGGCAACTAGACAGGAGCCAAAAGAGGGCTTCTCCGACTTTGTAACCCGTTGGAGAGCCAAAGCTTCTATAATGACCACCAGGCCGGTCGATAAGGATCAGATACGAATGATTGTGCACAATCTCCAACCCAAGCTAATGCAAAAGATGATCGTCTTACCTCTCCCTACCTTTGCTAATTTACACGAGATTGGGGTACAGATTGAGGACACCATGAAGCAGGGTCTGATTGACCACGAAAGAGAGCAGCCCAAGCGGGCATTTACACACAGTTTGAATGCAGGCACGAGTAGTGCTGCAGCTGCCAGAACTTCCGATGTGAGTATGGTCACCACCACCACAACAAAAACAGCAACCCCATTCACCGGTGCGTCTGGTACCAGCTCACAAATAGCCAGATATCCACCCCAAGGCCAAAGAACCTTTACTCTACTATACATGCCCCTGTCCAAAGCTCTGGGGGTTTTAATTAAGAAAGGGCACTTGAAGCCCCCGGAGCCGCGGCCATTACCAGACAAACTTCCTACTTCCTATAACCCAGCCAAATACTGTGCCTTTCACCAACAGCATGGTCACGACACCGACCAGTGCTTGAAACTGCGTTATGAGATCCAGGATCTCATAGACAATAAGGTGATTTCGCCTCCAGAAAAACCAAATGTCACAACCAACCCCCTCCCACCACATAACCAAGCTCCACCACCCAAACACATCAACCAGATCCAAACCATGGCCATTCCATATAACCCAAGTATAGACATCACACCCTCTCACCTACCCAAGCCTGAGGTGTTCATCCCAGACAGCATGGACTTGTGCATGTTGAGCACCTCCCAATCCCAACCCGAACCGGTGGTGATAACTATCGAAGATAGAATTGGGTCGACTTTGGAGGTAGATGGGGATGTTGATTCAGAGCCTGAGGGGTCTGGGAGCTTTACGTACAACCTGAGTGGTTATATCACATCAACAGACCAGATTAAGCCGAGGTTAAAGTTGCCAGTTGGGGCAGAAATCAGTATGGTTCGGGAGGATGGACCTAGTCAGAGGTTAGATGACCTAACAGAGGTGGAAGAGGGCATTGCAGATCTACAGTTCTTCAACGAGCAGGACTCAGGGGATGTAAACTTCAACTGGTTCGACTTTGACGGATCGACAGAAAATACTAGGTGGCTCAGCGACGAGCCGGATGTTGTTCGGGTGTCTCAGCCAGAATAGGGGCAATCAGAAGCCAGAATATCAGCAGTGGCTAGAATGGCCAAAAATCAGGAGAAATCGCCGGAAAGCACCGGTGTAAAGAATTTTGCTCAGGATTCGAGCAGTGTGACTACAAAAGCTACTGAACAGCAGGCTGCACTGAAACGGCTTGAGTAGGAAAAGATCGAGGATCTTGAGAGGGCTAGGAATGCCAAAGCCCCTGCGAGGATGAAATGTGTTGTGAGCACAGGAACAGTTGCAATGGGACCGGACAGCTGTCTGTCGATCGCTGACGATATGTGGTAGGAAGCCGACGACTTACGTCTTGCCTACACTGACGAAGATTGGGGGCGGAACCAATCGGACGACACTTGGTATGTTGAGGAGGTGCACCATATGACTAGAAGTGGGCGGTACTTCAAGCCCCCACATTGGGACCAGCCGGAGGCGTCCGGGAAGGACAAAGAGGCGAAAAGGCAGAAAGAAAAATTACTAGAGGAAAAGGCTGTACTGAAACAGCTTAAGAAAATCCAAGTAGACATCTCCATCTGGGGACTGCTTATAGCCTCCAGAGTTCACAGACAGGCCGTTCTTCCTGCCATGGATAAGGCGAAACTTTCAATCGATACCACGCCCGAACAATTGGTAGGGCTGGTTTTCCTGGGGGGAGCTTCCCCGATCTTGACCTTCACTGACAAGGAACTGCCGCCTGAGGGCTCAAATCATAACAAACCGCTCTATATCTCTGTCAAGTGTAGAGAGAAATGGGTGCCGGTGGTCCTTGTTGACACAAGATCTGCTATCAACGTGTGTCTGTCGAGAACGGCATATGCTATCGGGTTGAAGCCTGTAGATTTTGTGCCTACGGCCAAGGTGATACGAGCCTATGATAATACCAGCCGAGAGGTGATGGGGATTTTACCGATTCAGACTCCGGTTGGTCCGGGGTAATGGGACATTGAGTTTCATGTCTTGGATGTTCCCGTAACCTTCAATCTACTCCTGGGGCGGCCATGGCTGCACCATGTGAAAGTCGTCTCTTCTACCTTGCACCAAATGCTGAAGTACCCCCACGGGAAGGGGGTGGCCATCGTTTTTGGAAATTCTTCAATCCATCCGCCGCCAGAGGTTTCTACACCAGTTCTGGAGATTGAGCATGGCACGGAGGATGTGTTTTTGTCAGTATTTACCCTAGCTGAGGCCCGAGTTGTACAGAATATACTAGTTGTTAATGAGGGGGTATACGTCAGCGCACAGTCTGTCTACCTTATAAACAAGCTACAGCACATGCCCGGGATGGGCTTAGGACGAAGTGGCTGGAAAGGCATTGCAGTATCGACTGAAGTGCCGCACAACCCACATACCTTTGGTTTAGGTTATCTGCCTACCAGGGAGGATTGGGTGAGGAAAGTGTCGCGACCCCAACCCGCCCCTAGTAGGATGGTGCCGTGATGGCCAGTAATCCGTGATTACCGAAGGCCAACTTATCAAAATCCACACACAACCGAGTACACATAGGGGGCTTACAAATGCGGAAGCAATAAGTCAAAATACAAGTGGTCCATAAGAGCTGTGCGTAGATCAAATGAGAAGACATATACAATATGATCTTACAAACAATCCATAAATAACAAAATACAAATCACATCTTGATCAAAAGGCTTCTAAGCCGGCATGTACAAAATACAGGAAATACAAGCCAAGAAGCATGATTTTCAAGATTTGCCGACGTAAGTACAAAAGCCGACATAAACACAAAATGCCGGTGTAAAGCAACATCGCCGACAAGAATGCAAAACAAGGCCGACGTAAATTAGGAATCCAAAACAAGCTTGCAAACATATCTAGGCGTCACCGCCGTCCTTCTCATCACCTACATATATATTTAGAGGGTGAGTATGGAAACTCAGTGAATGGTACTAATAATAAAGGTTTTGCATGAATATAGCCGAAGTCTTTACGAAACAAAGCATGCCAAAACCATACAAATATTAGTCGAGATCCTCTCCAAGCAAAACACAACAAAACTTTACCAAGCCAAGGGATGAACCGTATTCATCTATCAAGTCTAACAAGTTTCCAGGGATGTTCACTGACATCGGCAAAACATAGCCAAAAGCTTTCCAAACAAATAGTCCGTGTAGTAATCCATTAGTGGCAAAACGAAGGACTGTACGATCTGTAATCGATTTAGACAAAATGGTGCTGCAAAAGTTTAGAGTCCTCCAGCACGAGGGACTTGTGTTACTTAGGCCCGTAGCCCCCTTTTAACACAATGGTTTTCTTCCAAGAAAGGACCGTATCCTTTTTAATACAAGAGACTGGTGTCACTTAGGCCCGCAGCCCTTTTTGACAAATGGTGCTGCGAAAGTTTAGAGTCCTCCAACCAAGGGACTTTTACGCTTAGTGCTGCGAAAGTTTATAGTCCTCTAGCCAAGGGACTTTTCAAGATAACATCAAGACAAGGCTTATACTTGATACATCGAAACAGGCTAATCATTCATGCTTAACAAATACTTTCATCAAAACAAAGCAAGACAAGATTTATCAAAACAGTATAACATAGCTTTATTAAAAGCACCACTCACCTAGCTCTTCTCAAGTGTCGGCTCAAAGCAAAGATCAAAGCCCTGACAAATCACATGGTAAATCACATTCTCAAAACAAGCTTCACATGCATGCGAATGACCTCGACATTCTCACCAAATCCAAGTCAATAACAAAGCAAAACATGCTGGGAGTTAAAACACTGTTTTCCACCTCATGAAAACACACTGGGTACCATCCAGGTCTTGCCGAGGTGTGGTCCCGATGGCCACATCCAAAGGCAGAGTCAGGAAAACCTGGGTTTCCCTTTGAAAAACATGAAGAACATGATCATGAAGGAGATGAATGCAAAGACCTTAACTTGTTACGAAGTCCAAGATTTCATGCCATGAGTTCGAAACATGGACCTGGGTACCCATGCAAGGAGATCATGCAAGAACAAACACGAAAACATGATTCTTGTTCCAAACTTTCGAATCAAAACGAGGCTTTCCTTCAAGAACACATAAACATCATTTTCTCTTTCAAAAATCAACTTCGAACCAATGCATGGCATGCAAAACAAATGCGATCGTGCAATGCAGCTCGGTAATCAATAAGAACAATCAGAGTAGAGCAAGAATCTAACCTCAAAACTCAAATCCAACGGTTCGATCCACAAAGATCAAGCTTGGAACTCTACTTCTCACTCTAAAACTCCTTCCTTCTACTTCTAGAGCTTCTCTCTATAAAACAAAGATTTGAGACAAAATGATTTGTTTCTAAGTCTGCCGGCTATCTTAACCTTCAGCTCGGACACGTGGCATTACCGGGTTGGTTCAACTCAAAAAGGTGACTGATTGATTAGACAAATCCCTGACAAAGCGTATTCAACAAGCTTGATGGCAAGACACATCGGCAAGTAACGACATCGGCTAAAGACAAAGCTTCGGTAACAGGTCAACAAAGACATCGGCTAGGGAGGACGACACTTGACTAAGCTGTGCCACACCTTGGCCTGGGTGTGCCACATCTCGCTCTAGGCCATACCTGCCCAAGGACAAGGATCACTAGTACAAAACATCTCGACCTTGGCTCTAAACACTCCGGCCCAAGGAGTGACATCTCAGCAAACATGCCGGGGTGAAGATGGAGGTCAACCGGGGTTCCAAAACGGTTCCAAGTACAAAGGTTCGAAGGCAAACTAGGTTAAGCTGACCTCGGCCACACACACCAAGCAAGGTACAAGATCAAGCAAGTAACACGTTACAAAGCAAGGCAAAACAATGATAACAAGATTTATAAACATGACAAGACGAGATCATACAAAAATGCATGCAAACATGGCTAAGTCAAGATGAGGGTTGTTACAGAAAGGAAGAGAGACGGCCGGAAGAGCCGGAGCCAAGCAGGCCGGGAAGCATTATGAGTTAATGCACCGACCTATCCAAGGTACCCCGAACGAACACTTTGTCTAGGAGGGGGAAGACTTCCCGTTCTGCAGCTTCCTAGAGCCATGGCTAAATGCAGAGAGGCGACGCTTGCCAGGATTTGAGATTTTCTTTGACTTGCAATTGTCCGGGGATGAAGTTGTCGAGGAGCAAACAAACCCACTAGTTGAGACTGAGCAATGCAAGGAGGAGGATTTCGAGAGCACAGAGATTGAAATGGGGGTAGCACTGGCTTGTCTACTCTCAGATCCTCAGATCGTACAGTAGTGCTTAGGAGATAACTTCTCAGTCTCTATGATCAGGAATGAAGCAGCTGTAAGCGCATCTTCAAACATTCTAGATGCATCCATCGCACCCTCCCTCGTCTGGCAATACGATGAGGGCTTTTTATCGAGCAGCACCGGGTCAGGTAGTGAGCCGGAATCTGATTCCACTGAGTCTGTGGAGTCGGAATCAGGTTCCAGCTCGTCTGAGTCTAAGTCCGATATTCTTGGGGGTGACAACCCGGATGCCACTGTCCTGTCCAGGTTGTCTTTTTCTTTTTCCTTTGAGTTTGTTGTAACAGAGGAATTAGGAGGACTGGATGTTATTAATGAGAATGGTACGGCTGTGGCTTCCGAGTATTTTTCTGTGCCATTAATTTATTGCATCAATCAAGACTTTCAAAATTTTGATGAAAATGACGAGGAAGAAATTCCTTCGGTTTTGCAATACTTGCTTGATCAAGAGCAGGAGAGGTTTGTTAAACCCTTGGTTGATGAAATCACCACAATTAATGTTGGTACTGAGAAGGACCCACGGCTAGTCCAGATCGGGTCCACGTTGTCTTCGGAGGAGCGCGAGCACTTAGTCGCTTTATTAAAAGATTTCAAAGAAGTTTTTGCATGGTCCTACGAAGACATGCCTGGAATCGATCCTGAGATTATATAGCACCGAATCCCTCTTGACCTAGAGACCCGACCTGTTAAGCAGAAGCTCTGAAGGATCCGCCCGAACTAGGCTCTGAAGATCAAAGAAGAGGTCACAAAGCAAATTAACACAGGGTTTCAGCTGGTTATGAATACCCTACTTGGTTGGCCAAATATAGTTCCGGTGCCGAAGAAGGATGGTAGAATTTGGGTATGTGTGGATTTCACGGATTTGAACAAAGCCAGTCCGAAGGACGACTTTCCTCTGCCGCATATCGATGAATTAGTGGACTTCACTGCTGGGCATGCGCTGCTCTCATTCATGGATGGGTTTTCAGGCTACAATCTGATTCTGATGGCACTCGAAGACCGGGAGAAGACCGCTTTCACCACCCCGTTGGGAACCTATTGTTATAGGGTGATGCCGTTTGGGCTGAAGAACGCTGGGGCTACGTATCAACGGGCTGCGACCACAATTTTCCATGACATGATCCATAAAGAGGTTGAGGTGTACATGGACGACATGATTGTCAAGTCCAAGTAAAGAGAGGGCCACTACACCGCCTTGCAGAAATTCTTCCAACGGATCAGAGAATATCGGTTGCGGCTGAATCCTCATAAATGTACATTTGGTGTTATAGTAGGGAAAATGCTGGGGTTCCTAATCACACAAAAAGGTATCGAGGTCGATCCTTCTAAAATCAAGGCCATCTTAGAAATGCCACCACCGGGGACTGAAAAAAAGATGCGAGGCTTTCTGAGTAAAGTGTAATTCATAAGACGGTTTATTGCAAAATTAACCTTGACTTGTGAACCACTCTTTGGTCTCCTAAAGAAAGGAAAGAAGTTCCAATGGGATGACCGATGCCAAGTTACTTTTGAGCAGATCAAACAATATTTACAGAACCCACCTGTGCTGTCGCCGCCTGAGCCGGGGAAACTGTTGATTTTGTAGCTTTCAGTGACTGAAACGACAATGGGCTGCATGCTTGCATAGGAGTCTGAGGACAAAGTGGAGAAGGCTATCTACTACTTGAGCAAGAACATCGTGGATTACGAGACCCGCTATACTCCACTGGAGAAGGCTTGTCTGGCCTTGGTATGGGCTACCAGGAAGCTGCGGCACTACCTGTTAGCTCACTCCGTAATATTGGTTTTGAAATTAGATCCCATCAAATATCTCTTCGAGAAACCAGCACTTATGGGTAGGCTAGCCCGTTGGTTGCTTCTGCTTTCTGAATTCGATCTCAAGTACATGACGCACAAGTCAGTGAAAGGGAGAGCGGTAGCAGAGTTCCTAGCTGACCACCCAGTTGAAGGGGATGAAGCAGTTGAGTATTTGTTCCCAGACGAGGCCATTCTACATGTCGAAGAAGAGACTTGGATGATGTACTTTGACAGAGCATCAAACCAATACGGGTATGGAATAGGGGTGTTGCTGATAGCGCCCGACAATTCCCGCATACCTCTAGCATTCAAACTCCGGTTCAAAGTGTCGAACAATGAGGCAAAGTATGAAGCATGTATTTCTAGGCTAGAAGCCGCCCTGGAACTAGGGGCAAAACGGTTGGATGTCATCAGGGACTCGAACCTTGTTGTATCTTAAGCTAAAGGAGATTGGAAAGTAAAAGAAGAAAAGATGAGAATCTATCACCAGACCTTGGACGTTCTGATTCCTCGGTTTGAGAAACTGAATTTCACCTATCTGTTAAGAGAGAACAACAGGTTCGCTGACTCATTAGCAACTCTATCTTCTATGATAGACATCCATTTCGGAGTCCGGATGCGTCCGATCATCATCGAATCGAAATTGCGGCTACCTCACGAAATGTTGCCGAGATGAGGTACAAGATGAGAATCCCAGGTATTTCGATGTCTGGAACTTCTTGGAAAAAGACGCATATCCACCAGGGGCAAATGCCAAAGATAAGAGGGCAATTCGAAGAATGGGTGCTCAGTTCATCATCTGCGGGGGTAAACTGTACAAAAGGGGTCATCTTGGGATGCATAAGTTATGCGTTGATTCTGAAAAATCCAAGCGCCTGATGGAGGCCATCCATGGAGAGTGCGGAGCGCACATAAACAGGGTGATGCTAGCCCGGAAGATCCTTAGGCAGGCTTATTACTAGTCCACCATGGAGGAGGATTGTATCAGCTTTGTCCGGCGATGCCACAAATGCTAGATCCATGCAAACCGCATGAACATTCCGCCGTCGAAGCTGTACAACATGACTTCGCCATGGCCGTTTTCAGTCTGGGGAATTGATGTAATTGGGGCTGTCACTTCGAAGGGGTCTAACGGGCATGAGTACATTCTGGTAGCGATAGACTACTTCACGAAGTGGGTTGAGGCCTAATCTTACGCGGTGTTGAAAGCATCGCACATCGCTAAGTTCATCAGAAACAGCATCATCTGTTGCTACAGGGTCCCCAATGAGATTATTTCGGATAATGGTTCCCACTTCAAGAAAGTGGTGATCGACTTGTTGGAGAAATACAACGTGGCTTTTCATAAGTCATCTACATATCGGCTGCAAACCAACAAAGCAGTTGAGGCCGCCAACAAGAACATCAAGCACATTCTATAAAAGATGGTGGAAACCTACAAGGACTGGCCAGATAAGCTGCCATTTGCTCTTTGGGGCTACTGGACTTCAATTTGAACTTCTACTGGGGCAACTCCATATTCCTTGGTTTATGGGATGGAGGCTGTTCTGCCTATCGAAGTTCAGGTTCTGTCATTACAGGTATTGGCTGAGTGTTAGATAGCTGAGGCAGATTGGCAGCAAAACAGGTTCGAAGAACTCATGCTCTTTGATGAAAGAAGGCCGTCAAAGCAATCAGATCACGTCGTGGTTATTAACGAAGAATTGCCAGGGCTTTCAACAAGAAGGTTTAGTCCAGGAATTTGAAAGAGGGAGATCTTGTGCTCAAAGACAACCGAGCTCCCATCCACGACCCTAGGGGCAAGTTCAGACCCAATTGGACTGATCCTTACATCATCAAGTCTATCTGGTCGGGTGGAGCTATCGTTCTAATGGACCTAGATGGCCTAGAGTTCTCCCAGTCGATCAACATGGACAAGTTGAAGAAAGACTATCCCTGAGTGGCTCGCTAGGTCGAAAACCCGAAAGGGCAACCTAGGCAAAAATTAGAGCACAGAAAATTTGAAATAATAAAAACTGAGCTCGCAAGGTTGAAAACCCAAAAAGGGCGGCCTTGGCAAAAGTTAGAGCATAAAAGGAGAGTGTTAATACACGAGTGTACCTTAGCCGAACTACGTAAGGCTTGATTCCCATCCTCAGGATACGTAAGCAACTTCATTCTGAAGTCTAACCATAAACACTTCCCCGATCAACTTTGTCCATGTGATCATGTTGACCATCTTTGTCTATTCTGCATTCAAGAGCTCGGTTGTGATCTCCAGTGCAGTGCTATTCAGACTAGGGGCAACTTTCCAGTTGATGGGATCCGAGGTTGTACATCTCAATGATACATTTCGGGCATGTCCAGTTGTGATCCATATCGAAAATGGTTTTGAAAAGTTTTAATAAAAGTTGATTTTGCTCAAATTAATCTTTTTACGACTTAGACCATTTTTGGACCAAACGGAAAATTTTCAGTACCCATAACCTTCAATTACATTCATTTCAGTACAGAGTTCTCCTACTCTTGAATACAAATTGAAGTTTCTTTTTATTACATTCATAAAGAAAACTTGAAAGTACTAATTAAAGCAATAAATTCGGGGCATAGTCAAGTCAGGTGTTCCTACACCCCCTCCCAGAGCTTATGGAAGCCTCTGATGCAAAAGTAGGCCCAACCTGCGCCTCTTCATCAAGCCAAGCTATGCACTCATCAGAGGGTGCAATCGAAAAGTAGGGCCGAAGCTCTCATCCTCCATGTTGTGGCATACCGAGCTAGCTGTGTGTCTCGGACTGGAAATGCAGCAGGGTACTCCATCCCTTCCTCTGGGCAAGTCTGATCATGTCCAAATTTGCGCCGGAATCGAAATGGGAAATAAATGACACAGTGTGTCAGGCCGATCAACTGAATCCCGGGCTGGTGAGTCATGCTGTAGCTCATCACTGGTAAATTGAGCCAAGGGCAACACCAAGCAATACTGGCAGCGGATAGACTGCACATCCATTTGCACCACCATCCCTCATCAAGGGCATCGACTAGACGTCGCCGGAAGAAATAGCTGCGAGCTGAATATGCTTGGCATGAGTCCACAACCTTCAACTTATCCATCAACCATATCTGGGGAGGGATGAAAAATGAGAGATTAAAGAATAGAGAGGTGTACGTGGAGAGAAAAGTGAGAAAAGGGTTTTGAGAGAAAAATCGAGCCTGAGGGCCTAGTGATGTGAGAAATATATGTGAGATAAGGTGGGAAACATTACCTGCAGTAGTAGTGGACTCCCCGCGAATCTAGTCGTCTCTCGGCGATGGAAAGCATCCAAACCCATCAATGTCTCAGCTAGCGTCATGGCGATGCAGTTCTTGCCCCTTTCAAGCCTTGTGCAACCTCAATCAAATGGACGCTAGATCCTCCGGAGCTAGGGGCAAGCAAGAAATGAGACAACATGCACAAGCAAAGCGCATGTCGCTGAAAGCCCTGCCAATGATGATCTCCGCGATCACCAGCATCAGAAAACCGACGAATCAAGCTGGGAATGTCCAGTACTGCGTCACGAGTCAATGACCAAGCGTCATGCAAAGTAAGCCCACACATCCGTCCTAAGGCTTGGACATGGCCGAAGCAGAATTGGGGCAAGATTTCTTATTGCACTCGGATTCCATTACAGCTTGGAAGTCTTCGAAAGTGGGACATATCTCTTGTTCGCCAAAGCTAAAGACGTGAGTTATCGGATTCCAATATCTTGCTGCGGCATGGAGGAACAGAAAATACAACGGGGTGCAGCTCAGCGTGAATAGTGCATTTATTCCGAAGCCCCGAAAATCAGCTTTTCCGAGCCATCCAAGTTAGCAATCCAATTTATGAGATTTTCGACGAGAAATGCCTTCATTTGGTCCAAAACCGAGTTAGAATGAGGGAACCACGGAGCTGGAACCTTTATGGAGGATAAAGCACTGTTTAGAGGACATGTGGTGAAAATCTGGAGGTCCCCAAGCTAACTGGTCGGCCGGCCACTTTTTCTAGTCGGCCAGCCACTTTTTCTGGTCGACCAGCTACATTTTCTGGTATGCAAACCAAAAAAGTGGTCGGCAGCCTTATTTGGTGGTCGGCTATGAGCAAAAAGTGGTTTGCAGCCACTTCTTACATCCAACAGGGAGTTCCTAGCCTTCCTATGTGCTGAGAATGCTGAAGGTCTGAGTTTACTTCTGTTTTGGATGCGTCCAGTCGCTTTGTTTATCCAATATGCATTCACTTATCGAGTTGTTAAGTTTTGCTTATCAAGTTGTTACTCCTTGGTTATCGAGTTGTTGCTCTTTGTTTATCGAGTTGTTGCTCATTGTTTATCGAGTTGTTAATTCGTTTACTGAATTGTTTTTGAGTTAAGTTGTTTAGTTTGTTACGTTGGTTCACTACCTGACTTGGCAATACACGATGTTCAATTTCCATTCACTTTCATTTTTGTGCAAAATGGTGCGATGCGATGCTCAGAATACAAATACAACACTTTTTGAACAAAAAGTTGTTTTCATTCCATCATGTTTTCTTTTTACAACATTTTACAATAGGGTACAAGTTTTAAATAAAATAAAACTTCCTAACGCTGTACAATGTGCTACAACTATTAGTAAAAAAAAAACAAAGCAAAAACATCTGCATCGATGCTATCTGACTCAAGGTCAAGAGGCCCTCTTCACCCTCTTTGGCTGAGCAGGCTCACCATCGCCGCCGGCACTTCCATCTAAATGGGAGCCGCCATCCTTGGAATCCTCCTCGGCGTCGCCTCTACCCTCAGAACCGGAACCAGTATCATCATCTCTACCCGTAGATGTCTCTGACTGAGGGTGTGCTGACTCATCCTCCTCGCTGAACTCATCATCCTGTCTGGAAGGTGCTTTACGTCTCCCTCGGCCGCGAGTCGAGACCCCTCTCCCTGCTACTCGAGAAGGCCCGGGTGGCCCAGGCTGCAAAGGTGTGACCTAAAAAGGCAGTTCAAATACATCAACCAGAGTATGTATATCAGATGCAGATGCAAGTATGGTGTATGGAATATGCGCATACAGATATAGTATGTGAATGTGATGTGTTAGATGCGCTCTACACATGCAGTGAATCAATGTAGTGAAATGTTCAGTGTTGGTATGTCATCAGAAGTATGATAAATACAAGAAAATTGAAAATCTTGGTATCTTTGGCGAGGCAGTTGTCCTTCAAGACCATACTCTCAAGTGAGGCCACCACCTCGAGCAACCCCTCAGTATATTCTCTGGGAGGTTGCAGATGCAAGTTTAAGTCATCAGTAAATGAATGAATGTCTAAATATCTGAATGATAAATGAAAACTGCGGAGCATACCGGTGGTAAGTCAGGGTCACTGACATATCGATGATCTGGCCATCTGGCACACTACTTACCGGGGGACATCCCCCTAGTCCTACTCCTCGATGCGCTGGCCCTGCTAGTCGAAGGGATGTCTGCAGCTCGGGCACGGCTTAAGGAAGGCATGTCAGCAGCTCTCCTCATGGGGGTACAGACACCTGTCAGTGGAGGCGTCAGGTATGTGTGAACGTATCTCGCGTACTCCCTCTCCTCTAGGAAGAAGACTACGTCAGAACCCAACATAAGGTCGTCAACCTCCTGGGAGTGAGACTCTCTATGGATCGCATGTCCAATGGGAGCGGTGAAGGGATCTCCTGAGCGGGATTGCCCATCATCTGGCACATGAAGCGCTCCCCGAGAAACCAGGCTCTGCCGACTGGTCCCTCAAACAAAACCCTGTATCGGGAGGCGCCCCATGCCCTAGCGAACTAGAATCGAGAATATCCTGGCATGGCTATCCAAGGCTGCCAGGTGACCTGCGGATAGCAAGTGCATAAAATGATTAGATGTCATGAATATGCAAGATGAATCAAAGCTGAAAGCATTGAAGAACTAAGAGTTCTGGATTACCTCAGTCGCCCGTACAATGTCAAAATACTACCTGACATATGGCAAAGTCTCCCGAGGTCTGGGTCGGCACTAACCCTCGAATCTGCGCGAGTATGACACCTTGAGTGGTGTCTCGACCTCTGGATCAGAGGTGAGCGTTGGGAAGTAGGCGCAAAACCACAGCTGTGAAAGGCAAGACAGTAGTAATGAGAATACAGAATATACAGAAAATGCAGAATGCTGAGTGCGGAATGCAGAGTACAGAATGTAATGTGTGCAATGTGTGGAGTGTGCAATGTACAAATATTGAAAAGCAGAAATGTAAATCAAGAGGGCAGAATGTACCTTCCAGGCTCTCTAGTAGCCGCCTACTATGTTCCTCCGCCTGCGGGAGGTCGCGCTTATATAGCAGTAAAGGGTAGCGAGGCCAACGCCACCCCAATCAAAGTGCCGGACCTTTGATAAGTCTACCAGAGCACTGAGAAGATATAGCCTAATCGTGTTCCCCCGGTCGGAGAACAGTGTGGTCTCGAGAAGGAATATTAGAAATCCCCACGCATACTGCTCTATGGCCTCAACAGTCTCGGGCGTAGTTCTCTGACTTTCGCCGAACCAGTGTACCGACCGCCTGATGATCTGGCCGATGGATGGGCTCGGCGAGATAAGTCCATGCTGCCTCCCACTCACCCATATCAGTATCATATGGGATCGGTCGGCCTGCCACGTCGAAGCCCGTTAATATCGAAAAGTCGTACGGGGTCATCATCATGTCCCTGGTAGCAGAGAAATGGAAGGAGTTGGTGGTGTCCCACCATCTCTCTACCAGTGCGCCCAGAAGGGTCCTACTCGCCGGAAGACACGATAACCCCATACAAAACGGATTGAACCCTACCTCATCCACAATCTGTCGAACAGCATCTGGGAGCGCCATGTACCACTCCCTCGCGATGATCGACCCGTATCCGCGGGTGAAACGAGAAGCCACCTGTGTTCAGAATGAACAGATGTATTCAGTTTCAAAATGAACAGATGTATTCAGTTTCAAAATGAACAGAGTGTTGTGTTGTGAGCTGCGTGCCAAATGAACAGAATACTGTGTTGTGAGCTACGTGCCAAATGAGCAGAGTGTTGTGTTGTGAGCTGTGTGCCAAATGAACAGAGTGTTGTGTTGTGAGTTGCGTGCCAAATGAACAGAGTATTATGTTGTGAGTTGTGTGCCAAATGAACAGAATACTGTGTTGTGAGCCGCGTGCCAAATGAATAGAATACTGTGTTGTGAGCTGCGTGCCAAATGAACAGAATACTGTGTTGTGAGCTACGTGCCAAATGAATAGAGTGTTATGTATGAGCTGTGTGCCAGATGAACAAGATAATGTGTCATGAGTTATGTTCAGAACAAGCAGAAGTGTTGTGTATGTAAATGTGTTTAGAACGAGCAGATATAATACATAGCGAAAGCATGAAGTGTGCAAGAAATGCAAAATACATCGCAGAAAATGTAAAAGTGAAGTATGCACCTCGCACGCATGATGTGATAAGTGGGACTCCGACTCCCGTAGCAGCAAGTCTACGGGTGCCCGTCACTCAAAATCTCTGAAACGATGAAAGGTGCTTGGGGGTAGGATATGCTCCTGAGGGTGGTACCTCTCCGGGTCGAAAGGCCGAATCCTCAGAGGCAATGGCATGATATCAGGCTCGTCCTCTGCTCTTGGGGAGCCCCCATCGTGTGGAATGTGGTCTACCATCTGAAAAGAATCTACAAAAGGTGCAAAATGAGCAAAAATGAGCGAAATGAGCTGAGATTGCAAAAAATCAACAAAAGTCAACTCTCGGGAAGAGAAAAAGTCAAAGAAAGTCAAATCCTGGGAAAAGGTGCTAAACTTCAAGAGAGACATACCTCAAGTGGTGAAAATGGAGAAAGAAGCTTCGAAAACAAATTCTAATTGGTTCAAAATGATGAGAATCAAAAGTTTTCGCAAATCAACTTCGCGTGGGGCGTTGGAAAACGCGTGCAAAGCCCCGGATCTGAGAGGGAAAAGGGTCTAGGAAGGAAAGGGAGTCAATTTCGGCACTTAAGGTGTGAGTGAAATGTGTTTTGGAGGTGTACACTTATAGAACCGAGGCTAAAAGACCAAACTGCCCCAAAGTTGTGTAAACTGGTCGGCTGACCAGTTTTTCTAGCTGGTCGACCACTTAGGTGGTCAACAACTGGTCGGCAGCTGATCTAGGTGGTCGGCAGCCCTCTTGGATGGTCTCCGGGGCCCCATTGTCCTCCCTGTGTGGTTTTGTGATGATTACAGTCCTCGGCCCTCGAGAAAGTGCAAGGAAAGTATACTTTTTCATCTCAAATTGTCCCCGCGGGAACTTCGATTCAAGTCTTCGATGCGTGGCTCATCATCACTCGTCAAGAGCAGGGTGTATCCTTTTTGAGTATGTTGTCACCCCTTCGAGAGGTAAATCGGAGGTCGCGCTTTGAATTGGTCTCATTAAGGCTTGTATTTCCGTATTTGGCATTTTGTTTCAAACATGCTTTTGATGTTGCACTGAAAATACATTGTTATGCACCATTCGTCACATTGTTATGCACACCTATTTTGCATTGTTATGCACACTTTACTTGCGTTGTCACGCACGTCCTACTTGCATTGTTATACACCCTCATTACTTGCGTTGTCACGCACGTTACTTGCATTGTTATACACACTTTACTTGCGTTGTCACGCACGTCCTACTTGCATTGTTATACACCCTCATTACTTGCATTGTCACGCACGTTACTTGCACTGTTATGCACACTTTACTTGCGTTGTCATGCATGTTACTTGCATTGTTATGCACCCTCATTACTTGCGTTGTCACGCACGTCCTGCTCGCATTGTTATGCACTTCTTTATTTGCGTTGTCACGTACGTTCTACTTGCATTGTTATGCACTTCTTTACTTGCATTGTCACGCACGTCTTCCTTGCATTGTTATGCACCCTCATTACTTGCGTTATCATGCATGTCCTGAAAGTGGTCTCCAAGGAGACAAAGTGGTCGGCAAGGGGGATGAGTGGTCTGCACAAGGAAAGCAAGGTGGTGGCATGGCTGCCGACCACTTTTGGTGGTCCAAAGACCACCAAAACCAGTTGGTCGACTAGAAAACTGGCGACAGGCAAGAAAAGTGGTTTTCAGGGAGAAAAACTGGTCTATAATCCCTATTCCAACCTCCAAGCAAGGAAAACAAGGTTTGTGCCGAAAACAAGGTTTGTGCCAAAAACAAACCAAAAAGGATGCAAGACAAGAGTCTGCAAGTCAAGGCACGCAGCTGAAAACCTCGAAAACTAGTCTACGGGAGGGAAAAGTGGTCTATAAGACCTCTGTGTCCCTCTAGACCAAGGCAACAAGGCATGGTCCAAAAACCAAGCTAAGAGGAGAACGTGTGTGTGATGCATATCTTCCAACCCCCATTTCTTTCTCCCTTTTATTTACCAACTTTCGATGGTTAGTTTTAGGGCATGTTTCAATTAGCATCCTTATGCTCGCATGTTTGCATTCATTCATCTGTCTTGTATGCACCGGGCTCAGCACATCATTCAAACTGCATTGTATTTCAATACACTTTCTTGAATATGTGTTTCAAAGTATATTATCAAGTGTAGCATTCATATGCTATCTTAGAATAGCCGAGCCTATCTTAGTTGCATTTTTGCATGTGCTGCATTAGACATTATTCACATAGCTAGGATCATGCATTGATTACTAACTAGCTTCTGTTTTGGCTCGGAGTACACTGTGAGTGTTTATGCTTTAGCATCATTGCATGCGTGTAAGTCTTGCCATGTTTAGCATGCTTGCCATGAGGCTATGTGCTTAACTGCTATAACTGCTTGAATGTCTGTGGCTGGAGGCTCGATTGCCTGAATTGGAACAACTCGATGATTGTGAGTTTTAAGCCCACTTGAAGTGGCAAATTCATGTTTTCTAAGCCCACTTGAGGGTGGCAAATCCGCGTCTTAGCCTACTTGCGGGTAGCACCTTCAAACCACTTTCATAAACAAACATGAGTTGTTTTGTTCCAATACGCGTGATTGAGTCTATACTTGTATGCTGTGCACATCACATAGTAAGCTAGTTAATAAACCGGAATAAGGACACATGTGTTTTCAAAAACAACATATCTTGTTAGTAGAGGCCGATCCTTTGATCGGGCGAGCGGGGGTGCTCATTTCATGACCTTCCCCCTTCGTACCCAAGTTCCCGAGCCGAGGCAACGTTGGTGATAACGGACACGTGGCCTTAGGCACGAGTAAGGGTTTCCTAAATTTCCCAAAACAAAATATTTAGGTGGCGACTCTGAAATCTGGCAAAGCAGTCCATGTTTGGCACTTCTTGATAAAAATCAGTTTTCCAAAACGATTTGCCGGATTTGGAGTCTTTGGTGATTTATTTGTCTTACATTGCACTTTGTGAGATTAGATTCAGAACCGTGACATGAGTCCCAACTGTAGTAGCTAAGAACAACGATTCGCGCCCTCGCGTGCGGAGCGGAGTTTGAGCGTGTAGCTTGATTGGATTTTGCTACTTCTAAGGCCAAGTCCTGATGGAGGCGCTCGTTCTCAGCAATCATGTTTTCCAGCCTCTGTTCGTTTTGCTTCGCCTATTCCATGATTACTTGCACTGTCTCATGTGCTGAGGTCAAAGGTGAGTTCTGGGCAAGTGAGTCGAAGTTCAAGGTACGTCTTGTGGCGATAGTCTCCGGTCCAAGCATGTTTGTTGAAGTGAGGTCGTCTCTCTGTGTGGTCTCGTCAGTGACTATCGGAGGGTCTTCCGTTACGCCCGCCATGGATGTATTTGAGTATTCCCACAAACGGCGCCAATTGTGGGGAAGTGGTTTTGGAAATACTCTTTTGATCCACTGGGACGCTCGAGATCCTCAGCTGATGACCTGGACAACCTGAAAAGAAACAAACACTCCAGTCGGGGGTGCCGGAATTAGCACTCTGATGGTCAAGTCAATGTATACTCTCTTAGTTACTTTTATTTTAAGTTACGCACAGTGATTCTCACATACATTTTTCTGGCTGATGTTCTTCTATTTATATCTTTTCTTTCTTGGGCCTTGGGGCTGGGCCCACTTTCAATTCGCCATATAACTATTTATTTGGCTACTTTTGTTGCAAACTGCTTTCCACTCGGCCCATTACTCAACCGGCTATTTAGCCGAATAAGATAGGATTTAAATGTGTAAGACGGGGCCGAATGCGATGTATATATTTCGACTCTCCAGTTCCAATTATTTGGCCTCTTTACGTCTCCAAATATTCGGCCCCCACAGAGCCTAAGACATTAAAGACTGCAAATGTCACAAGATGCAGGGCATGAATGCGAATAAGTATGAGGGAAGCCTCGGCAAATACCTAGTAACTCAAAAAAGGGGCCCTTAAAGGAGGTCTGGTTGATGGTCCGTGGAGCTAAGATTAAGAGTCCTAGGAGGATGACTTGTAGAGCACCTGTAGCTGGTTTTTCGCGCTCCTCGGAGGGTTTAGTCTCCTCGGGTACGATAGCCCTACAGTTCAGAACTCTGATGGTCAAGTCAATGTATACTCTCTTAGTTACTTTTATTTTAAGTTACGCACAGTGATTCTCACATACATTTTTCTGGCTGATGTTCTTCTATTTATATCTTTTCTTTCTTGGGCCTTGGGGCTGGGCCCACTTTCAATTCGCCATATAACTATTTATTTGGCTACTTTTGTTGCAAACTGCTTTCCACTCGGCCCATTACTCAACCGGCTATTTAGCCGAATAAGATAGGATTTAAATGTGTAAGACGGGGCCGAATGCGATGTATATATTTCGACTCTCCAGTTCCAATTATTTGGCCTCTTTACGTCTCCAAATATTCGGCCCCCACAGAGCCTAAGACATTTCACAAGTGCAATGTAAAACAGAAAAATGAATGGAAGTCCGAATCCGACAAATCGTAGAAAATCCAATAATCATTTAGAGATGCCAAAAATGGACTGCATTGCCAGATTTCAAAGCCGCCACCTAAATATTTTTAGGAAATTTAGGAAACCCGTGACTCATACCAAAGGCCACTTATCGTCATAACCAAAGTTCTCGGCTCGAGAACTTAGGTATGAGAGAGGAAGGTCATGAATTGAGCACCCCACTCACCCGATCAAAGATCGGCCTCTATTAATCATGATGTGATTTTTATGGACATTATATGCTCATGTTCTGATTAATATACTAACATTACTATGTGAGGAAAACAAGTATAGACCACATCACTTACTTTGGAATGCTTTGATTTCATACATTTTTTAAAAGAGTTTTGAATATGTGCAACTTAAAAGAAAAGCTAGCACATATTTACAATAATCAAAGTCATTTCAACTTAAGGGAAATAGTCTTCATCCACAGGCATTCAAAGAAGTATTTCAAATAAGCATGTAGCCTCATGGTAGTATGCTTGACATAGCAACACAAACACACATGTAATATGCTAAAGCAAAAATGCTCACTTAGTACTCAATCGAGGCAAGCCAAAGAAAAGAAGATAGTTAGAAAAATGCATAATTCTAAAATCCAAAGTGGCTAATGCATCACATACAAGAATGCAATTAATAAACTCAGCTACTAACATGATATGTGAGTCAACTCAATGCATGAGGTAGCACACATAATCATTTAAGAATTGGTAAGTGTATTATGCATGATAAGCCGAATTTTAATGTATGCAAAAATGGATACAAAGTATGGTAATGATATGAAACGAAAACATGATGATATATGCAACCACGATAAGCATGTAAATAAAAGGGAGAAAGAAATGGGGGTTGGAAGACATACAAATATTACAAATTTTCCTTCGCATAAGAGGGTCTGAATTTCCTAATTAACTAATTATTTAATTATTACAAACAAAGTGGTCAGCCGGCCTACTGAACTGGTTGGCCATACAAGATTGTAGCCGACCGGCCACTACTGCTGGAGAAAGACCTGTTGCAACATAACTAAAACAGAGCAAAATAGGGGGTTTCCAAAGGATGTTCATCCTTCCTACTCCCTCATGTCATGAAGATTTTCAAGGAGAGAGTAGGTTTGCATCACAAATCATCAACTATTACAAATTTGTTGCATGATGATCTTAGAAGCAATAAGAAAAGGCTTTACTAAACACAACGAAAAGCAAGACTCTTACCTCTTTCCTATCATGAAGTTACTTCAAGGAAGAGGTACACATACTTCAAGATGTACAACAATGGTATGAAAGCAAGAAGTTTATAGCTAGTTAAGCAAACTTGTGGTGGGGTGGCTAAGCCTAAGCTCTAATCCTCCCATGACCATGAGGTTCCAAGAGAGATAAGGAAAGCTATAACAAAGTAAAAATGATCAACTCAAATGGACTGGCCGTTATGTCCAAAACATGCCAAATCCATGAGGACTTATAACAATACAACTATAGTATTCAAAGCATAAATTAACACATACAAACAACACAAATAGCACAAAAACAGTGCTAAAAATCACTTTTAGAATGTGGAAAAAGTGAGCAAAAATGGAAGAAAACTAAGAGGTTTCATCTAGCCGACAAGCCTAAGGAATAGTGGCTAACCCCTCCTCTTTTTTGTAACCTTAAATCACATATTTCAAGCCCAAAATACTCTGAAAACAGTATGTAAATGTAAAGACAAGAAAAAGAGAGAGAGAGGGTGGTGAAAAGGTTCAAAGTTCATGTCTTGGAAGAGAGGATAATCTTCTAAGTTCACAAACCTCAATCTAAACACTCTCAACTATTTGAAATTATGTTCAAAACCTCAGCAAAAAGCTTCAAGTTTAAGCTTATATGGTGTATTTATTGTGTATGTATATTTAAGAGGATTGAGAGTCACTTTGAACAAGCATCTAAGCCTTTAGGAAACTGTTCTAACCCTAAACCTTAAGATGAGGTGCTGTTTGTATAGAGTTTTCACCGCCTTTCAACATAAATATCTTCAAAGGAGAGCAGCTGGCCAAATCTCGTACATATGAGCAGCTAGTTGCTACAAAATATTTACTTCACTAAACATGGCCGCCGACCAATGAATTGTATAGCCAGCCCAAAAAAGTGGCATGCCGGTCATTTTTTGGTCTTGTTGCCAACGAGAGCCAGTCGGGCCCAAATACCCACGGTCGGGCCCTAAATTTTGAAAACAGGATTTTTAAGGGTCTAAAACATTTTGGTCAAAATGGGGTGTAAGGTAAGGATTAAAAGCTCAAAACTGAATTCTTTTGCTGAAGATTCAAAAGATTTACATTGTATAACATTTCGTCATCGAGTGTTCAGAATGAAGTGCCCAAATCTAAAAAGCGGTCAAAATGGGGTGTCTACAACACCCAAAAACCTGAGGTTGGTGAACTTCTCCAGAAGAAGACTAATCACCAGCATTGGTAGCAATGTTAGAATTAGTAAAAATATGTAGGCGGCCAAAAGAACTATTCTCACCAGATAAAGTGAAGCCAGAGGCCTCACCTATTTCTGGTTGAGCCAAGACTAAGCCATCAACAAAATAATCTCCAATGTTCAAATTAGGGACAACTATACTATCCATCCCTAGATCAGTGGGTACCTCAAGAAAATGACTTACATCCAGATTGGGAAGATAGTCTGAAATAGGTGAGGTAGTGAGGTCAGAAGTCCCCGCAGTAGTAGTGGCGGCATAAACAATAGAGGCAACCAAATGAGACAGACTAGGAGAAGCCAAACTAAGGTCAACAGTTATGTTCTTTCCACTAGTAGCGCGGGTCTCTTAACTCTGAGCCTCTATAAGTTGGGCCTTAACGACTTGATGTTCCACTTGTACTCTGGCAGTTGAAAGCCTATGAACCAACGGTGAGTCTACAGAAGAAGAGTCTTCTAAGATGACTTCTATGTGGGCAAGTTCAAGGCCAAGAGATATGTTTACCATGGGATTTCTTGGAGTTTCTGGTACCATGTTGTCTTCACCGATAGAAGAATGATCTGAATGGACAATTGGGTCTGGAATAGGCAAACGGCTAGAAGGGTCCAGAATGATGGTTTCTGGGATAACATTGGCAATTACCTCCTCATCTTTTACTTGAACATCAACATCCAAGTGCTTGTCATTGTTATTCTCGCCATTACCTATGTAGGCAAGGAATTCATCGTCCCCTTCATTCTCTAAAGTAAGTGCTTCCACAATTGGGTCATCTTTAGAATTTGAAAGGATTTTGAAGGGCCCTCATTGTGGGAAGACCAACATTATTAGGGAAAGTATAAGAGAAGCCAAGGGCAGTCAAGGAACCACTAGGTCCTGAGGAAGGAATGTCTGAAACAACACCACAAGCAGAAACAAGAAAGCCTTAGGGAAAAATAAATGAACATGTCAAAATGTAAGAGCCAAGCTGAGGCAAAAAGAAATAACAAGATAAGGAAAAAGGAAATTAAAAAAAAATCAAGTCAAACTATTGCTAAGTACCTTGCATAGCCTTTTCCTAAGTGGTGAGACCCAGTCTAGAGGAACAACTGCTATGACCTCCTAGGCAACTCTGACCCTTAAGTGGGTCATGTGTGTGGGGGCACCAAGAACAAGAGAATGAGGCTCGCGAGGCAACTCAAGCACAACCCTTGGTGGGTTTGGTTCTACTGGGTATGTTGGAGCTAAGTGTTTGAAGCGAGAATACAAACTGGTTTGACCACTATAGCAAGAAGGCATACATAGGGATAAATCCCTTTGAGGGATACATTCAGCAATTAGAACAATGGGAGTGCTATTGCAAAAATTATGGAAAGAGTATAAAAAAAAAAAACCCTCATTTCCAAGCAAGGAAAGCTCCAAGAAGGTACGGCCCTCTGTATGTATATTAGTGTGGTTGCGGATGAACTACAGTAAAGCTTTAATGATAATCCTTAAAAGGGGGAGGGGTGCCAAGGATACCTTGATCCATGCCAAATTGTCTAAGGAGTCCATTAGGGTGATATTCCGCGCTAAGCATTCCCTCTTCGTAACAAACAGGGACATAGTTAAGGCGTTTCATTGCTGTCACATTAAGGGAATTAGCTTGGATGTCAGGAACATAGAAATCAACATAGCAAGCCTCGACAAAATAAAAAGGAACCACCAAGATGCCGGTGAAGTTCTGGGTGCAAGAAGAGCTTGTTATAACCAACCTCAGACCATCAAGCAATATACGGGAGGGAGTTGTTAACTTCCCTCACTACTGTGTTTCCCTCGGTATCCAAGACTACATTACTCTCTGCATCTATGACTTCCTTGATGAAAGAGATATTGTACTGATAGAACTTTGTTCCACATGAGGGGAACCGATCATAAAAGAAGGCAATCAAGAATTGAGTATAAATGAAACTTCATACATCGTAGTGACCCATAAATCGGGTCGAATCTGAGTGAATCATGTCCAAGAGGGCATACGAATTCCGCAAAAAGAGATGAGCCAAAGGGATATGAGAACCATTGCAAAGGCTCACTGCCAAAGGGAATACCAATGGGTTTAAACTATCAGAAGGATTACTGGGCAGAACAAAAAAAAAAAAAAAAAAATAGCTAACAAAAGCAACAAACACCAAGTCAGTATATATGCAAGTCCCTTAATAGAGGCACGATTCTGCTCAGTAACCGTACCCACAACAGGTTGGATGTCTTTGAAAAAGTGGCACATCCAAGGAAGCTAAGAAGTTGTCTTTCTTGGGCCTCATAGCCAATCGCTCACCAGTACTTAGGTCGAACCAAGACCCCCACTTCTTCACCTCACTGAAAGTCGCACGCAAAGCATCAACTGTTCCTCTCTTTTCAGCCGTTAGAGAGACAAGATTAAAGGTGTGGTCCCCAGAAACACTTAAGCGGAGCAAAACTGCTACATCCTCCAAAGTCGGGCCAATCTCACCCCAAAAGAGAGTGAAGGTGTAGGTGTCCTTACTCCACCGAGAAATGATTGCATCATTGTTAGTCTAGAGCTTACGAACAAAAGGTCTATTGAAGTAATAATGGTGCTAAAAAGTCGCACATTCTGCAGACGTTGTTCTAAAGCAAGGTTCTTGATAACATCATTGACCCAATAGATCCAACTGTCTAAAGGGCCTGAATGGGTGTGATAATAGATGAAAGAGTGAGAAAAATCCCCACGCTCTACACGAGACCGCATCAAGGACTCAAGATTCACCATATCAACTTCCTCCAAAAAAGCTTTAGGAAGAATGAGCAAAGGCTCTGCCAAAACAGGTGTTTCAAGGACAAAATCATCAACATTTTTCCAGAGAGGGTCAGAGAGGCCATCGATATAAGGAGCTCTCCTCCAGTCATTGCAAGGGGGAACGGGCTTATCTATAAGAAACCTCCCAGCCATTGACGATTGATAGAAAAGAAATTCTTTGAGAAATGTAAACTAGTCGCTAAAAGAAAGGGGCAAGAGAATGAAAGCCAAAAAGAGAGGAAGAAGAGGAGAAAAGTGATAGATTTGATAGGACCCAAGGGCTTTATTTATAGAGGGAAATGCTATCACAGCTCTCCAAAACCATAATGACTTCACAGAAAATAGCGCAACTTTTTGCTAAAAAGACACGACCTTTGGCTAAGCAGGGTGATGTAATACACACGCAAAAAAAGAGACATGTGTTTTCCACTCACGCAGGGAGTAGTTGTAGGAGGAAAGGAATTAAGGTGGCGGTTTAGTTACTGAAATCACCTCAACTACGAAAATTAATATTATTGAATGAATATAGGCTGAAGCCAAGGTAAATGGGTTCAACATGCTTAGACCCAGATAGACCATGGGGAAAGACCAAGAGAAGTTGCTAAGATACTACTTACCGAGGTCCAGTTGTCGAGGCAAGCCTCACCTTGGCAACTACTTTATAAACGCCGAACAACCTTTCGAGGCAAGCAACCTCCATATGAGATAGTGTATGGACACTTCGCACTGATAGCAAGCACCAAGGCACTAGTAACCAAGGGCTGATGGTAGGCCTGAGACACCTCTAGCTTGGCACTGATAGCAGGCCCCTTAGCTTACTGTTTAGAGCTGATAGTAGGCACCAAGAAGGCCAGTATACCGCAGTGATCCCGCGAAGATGGGAGCAAGGCAGCCTAAAATAAAATGACTCACTTTCTATTTACCAAGATCATGGACCTACCTTGGTTGCACAAGAAGGACCAAGGAAGCCCCCTTGGGCTTGGTACAAGGCACAACCCTTGTTGTGGCCCACACCCTAGGAAGCTAGAGAGTTTGTGGTTAAGTGGCTAAAGGTGAAAGAGTCGTTAAGGTAGACACCAATATGGCTGATAGCAGGCATAAGTCCTAAGAGTACATGTTTTAGGAAACCAAATTGAGAAGGCAGGTCCCACAACAACTATGACACCTGATGAGGTTCATACCAAAATGGTACATGTTGAGGTTTGTGCCAAATAGATAGTACAGTGGCACTTGCTGAGGCTTTGTGCCAAACAAATAGTACTTGTCAAGGGACACATGTCTACCAAGACCTAGTGATTTGGATGGAATATCATGTGGCACGTATCGTTGCACTATTTGGCCACTTGCTATATTCTAGTATCAAGGAAAAGCCTATAAAATAGGGCCCAATTCCCAATGTTCAAAAGAGAATGTTCTGGGGATTTGGGAAATATGCAGCCCATTTGATTGCACTGTCATTTCCTTCTTCTAGATCACTTGCTCCACCGTTACCTGGCCATTCACTCTCCAACCTTCCTAGATTATTGACCTGTTAACGTAGCTTTGCCTCTCTAAGTGATATTATTATTACTGTTCATTTTGGACCCACTACATGGACATATGAGCTGATGTTCAATGCCATTTGATTTAAGAAAATGCTGAAATTTGTTAGCAAGATATTCTCCTCCATTATCACTTCTTAGAATTTGAAGTTTGGTTTGAAATTGTGTTTCTACAAAGGCCTTGAATTCAACAAACTTGAAGAAAACTTCATTTTCATAAAAAAGTGAAAACAACCATGTAAACTTGCTATAGTCATCAATGAAAAGCACACAATATATGTAGTTTGAAACAGATGCAGCAAACGGTCCCCAAATATCTGAATGAATAAAAGCTAAAGGTTGATTTATAGTGGAATTAGAAAGACTAAATGGCAACCAATGGCTCTTAGAGACACAACAATGTGTGCACAATTTGTTTGTAGTACTACTAGTAGTAGTAATAGGTAAATGCTACTAAGAAACAAGATAGTGCAACTTCTTAGATGAAGGATGGCCTGATCTATGATGCCAAATAGAATCAGTATGTACTGTAGTAGTAATAGTAGAATAATGAAAGCAGGTTGAAGATCTAGAAGTAAATGATGAAGAAGTAGCTGAAGTTGGAAGATGATAAAGGCCATTCGAATGACATCCTTTATAGAGAACCTTCTTGGTAATCTTGTCTTGTATAATAAATGAGTCAACATCAAAAGTACTGGTGCATTTATTATCAACAACTAATTGATGAACAGAAATAAGGTTTGAAGAAATAGAAGGAACATGTAGCAAATTATTGAGTTTGAAAGAAATGGTTCGCGTATGAAGAATGCCATTACCAGTATAATGAATAGGCAAGGTAGAACCATCTTCCACAATGACTTGATCATGACCTTGATAAGGTTGATATGGACTCAAATTATTTAGATCATTGGTGAAGTGACTTGTGGCTACAGAGTCCAAGAACCAGTTGGAGCCAACTTGAGAAGCATTAGTAATAGTAGTAGCATTAGCAGGATTGGATGTTGATGAAAATGCAACATAGGCTCTAAGGTTAGACCTAGATGGGGTGGAACATGCCTGAAAAGCTGAGTCCATTCCATGCCAACACTCTAAAGCTGAATGGTTAGGCTTTCCACAAATTTGACATGACAGAGATCCAATATTGGAGGGCTGAGATTGAGATTGAGGAGGTTGAGTCTTGTTATTGTGACGTCCTTTGCCTTGAGAAATTTTTCCATTGCTTCGATCTCTAAATGAAGAATGTCCTCCATGACCACTGTGTCCTCCTCTCTGATAACTTCCGCGACTACCTCAATAATTGCCTCTTGTAACAGCATAAGCAAAGGGAAGATTTGAGGCATGTGCTTGTTTAGTGGAGTTTTCAATATGAATTGACTCAAAACACAGTAATGAAGACAAACAAGCATTAGAGATTGGTTCACATCTGGCATGAATTGTAGTCTTGAAAGCATTATATTCATCAGGTAAGCCATTTAAAGTGAGCAAGACTAAATCCTTATCCTTAATAGGTGACCCATCCAAATGCAACTGATCAAAAAACAAACTTAATTTGACTCAAATAGTCTTCCATAGTTAAATTCTTCTTTGTAATATGACTGCGTTTGCTCTTTAACTAGTGAATGTAGGATCTAGATAGAGATGTAAATCAGGTAGCTAGTGTAGTCCAGACCTCAGAACTTGTTCCACAATGAAGAACATAAGTGAAAATAGAAGATGATAGTGTAGCAATAAGACAACTCAGCAAGTGTGCATCAATGGTGATCCAATTAGTATATGCAAAATTTAGAATAGGATTTCCATTTGCATCATTGATTGTTGAAGAAGAACAAACCTCTTATCCATCAACATAGCCTATAAGCTTTGTAGCTCTCAAGATATGCTGGAATTGGCTTTTCCATATGATGGAATTTGTTGAATCAAGCATGGTTGGAACAAATGAATTTAGATTTGAAAGGGGAAGAGTAGGATTTGAAGGCAACACAAATGTGTTTGAAAAAATGCTTGAAGAAATGGTAGAAGATGCTGAAGCTATCATTGTTATAGCTTCTTGAAGGTTTGCTACCATTGTTACATCTTGTTGAAGATTCAATGCTTGTGAGAGCTCTCTTGGCTCTGATAACATAAAAGAAATTGAAGTTTATCTCATTTTTCATTAACATTCAATCAATACAATTTGAGTCTTTATATACAATTTGTTGTAACTATCTAACCTAACCAATCATTCAACTTACTATGGTTGTATTATCACAACTCCCTAACTAACTAATTTAAACACCCCAAGTGGACTGCAACCTCCTCAATCTAATACACATGCTTAATTCTTGTGCACTAGCTACAGATGACTCAACTTCATTGTTCAGCTGTGGCTTGGGCAGTAGCCTTGTCTGTGGTTGTGGCTGCAACCTTGGCTGTGACTGCAACTCTGTCTTGGATTGTGGCTGTGACTGAGATAGCCTTGGCTTATCAGTGGGGATATGGTGTTTGAGGTCAAAGGAAGTTTTTCAGCTTTGCATTTTTGTTATATGGATGGAGTATTTGGTAGTCAAGAAACAATCACCTTGTCTTGTTTCAAAATATTGAGTCCATTTTTAAAAAATTAAACTTTTTATTTTCCGTAATTTTTTGTTTTTAGTCAAAAGTTTTAATATTTTTAAAAAAATTAATTTTTTAGATGCACTTAACTTAGATACACTTAAAAAATATAATATTTATGAAAACAAATCTTTAAAAAATTTATCAAATACAAATATATATATATATATATATATAGTACAAAAACTCAGTAAATTTTTATATTTTTGTATATTTATTGAAATTTTTAAATATTTTTCATAAATATTTTACTTTTTAAGTGCATTTAAGTTATGTGCATCTTGAAAGTAAAAAAAAAAAATACTTAAAATATTTAAAAAAATAGACCAAAAACATAAAAAATAAAAATAAACAAATAAATCAAAAATAAAAAATTCAATTCTCAAAAAATCAATCAAAACCAAACAACGTCGGAATTTGATCATCTCCATTCCATATATGTAATGGAAGATTTCCATTACATATATATATACACTACTGGAAAAAGTAGATATAACAACATTTTTTTTGTGGCGTTTTTTTTGTAAATATCGCTAAATCTGTTAACCATTCTTTTAAATTTCTAATGACGGTGGGATAACCGCGTGTGGAACGGGATGCGTGTAAAACGACACCGTTTTCTATGTCAAAATAAGAGCTTTTTTTTTCTCCCCTTTTTATAAAGGCATCTGTACCTACAAAATCCAAAGATATTTTCAATTTCCGTCGATTGAGCAAAGACGCGACTTAAGAGAGAGAGAGAGAGAGATTGAGGGCTAATTCTTTGATTTCCATCGATTTTTAATGATTTTGATCTGGAAAATCTTGTTCTCCCTCTTGACTTGAGTACATATCTTCGAGATTGTTCGAATCCCTATGATCTAAATCGATCTAGGGCTCAAGGTAAGGGTTTTTTTATCTAGATTTGCTGAGTCCACTCAAGATCTGTAAAATCTCATGGCTAAAACAACGATTTGGAGTATATTTAAGTTGATGTTTGCAAATTCATATGCATTGTTTCCCCCCGATCTAGCTTATTTCTAGAATTTTTGCTTTTGTTTTATGTTATTTCTCTTCGTTTGTGGTCTCTTGCTCTTTCTAGTCCATGCAATGGGATACATGGAAAACTCTTGTCATTCATGGCGATGGATTTTGTCTAGGTTTCAAGTGCGGTGTCAGTGTCTCCGAACAAGCAACGACCAATATAAATCAGATGGGTTATAAGTAGAAGTTAAAGATCTAGAGATCTAGATCTTATTCTCAGATCTGCTAACTCTCCGAACAAGCAACGACCAATATAAATCAGATGGGTTATAAGTAGAAGTTAAAGATCTAGAGATCTAGATCTTATTCTCAGATCTGCTAACTCTCCGATCAGATCTGCAAATATCAGGTCTAAATTCTATTTGTTACTCTCTTCTAGTTTTGATTGGATTTATGTTTAAGCCACAACACTATTTTGAGCAGTTGAAAAATGTGTTTTGTTTTAGTTTTTGACATAGAATTTTATTTGTTGACAGTTCATTTAGTATTTTAGCAAGTACAGAGAAATGTGTTTTGAAATAGTTTAGAAATGATATATATATATATATATATCTCTGCAGCAGAAGAAGATGAAAAATGACTCCTTTGAGTTTGTTGAAAAGATTGTTTACTCTTTTGAGAAAAAAGGACTGGTTTTGTAAAACACAAGTTTGTCTATCCCTCTTACTTTATTACAGATTGTGTTTTCTAATAGGTGATTAGAATATTAAACATGTAAAATTACATATCCCTCCTCCAGCCCAGCCAGAGACCCACCCTGCCTCCCAAGAGAGGTGATGTGCTCATGCAAATCCTTACTGGCTAGTTTGATTTCATTCATGCCACTTCTCTACTACTAGTAGTATTTTTTACAATTATTTTAATATATTTGTTTTGGGTATTGTTGTGTTATTCTTCTCCTTTCTCCAACCTAAATTGTAATGGTGAAAGATCCTTTGTTCTCAAATGTTTGTTATTTGTCCTTAAAAACACTCATAATTAGTGGATTACATGTGAATCTCAGGTGTATAAGAATTTAAAACATATCCATTGATAGGGAAGTTGTGCCAAAAAGGAGTGAAGTTTGCAAGTTCACTGAATGAATTTTATATGTTGCATAAATCTGGCTATCAGTCTCTTGCCCTGATATGAAAAGCTTAATTGTAGTATTTGAGTGCTATGTTTGGTCTTTAATTTTAAAGGCAAATTACCCTTGTAGTTATTGTAATTTCACTCTTATGTTGATAGTTTGGTCATTTAGTTCTATTTTCCTCAACCAAAAACAAAAAAAAAAATTGAATTTATTACCATGTTACAATTTAATGCAATTGATTATGCATTTTGTAGAAATTGAGTTGAGATGAAATTTGGTGATTATGGTGTTAGACATCCAATTTGAAACAAATTTTATAACCACTCTTACCACTACCATAGTTAGTGGGACTTATCTGTGAGATGAGTATCCAATGCTTTGCAAATGTTATTTCATTGTATAAACAGTGCATTACAATTGCCGAGGTCATTGAGAATGAGTGGTTTAAGAAGGGATATAAGCCTCTTGTTTTTGAAAATGAGGATGCTAGTCTCAACGATGTGGGTGCTATTTTCAATGAATCAAAGGTAATTATATCTTGTTTATAATTTCAGTCAAAAAACATTTGATCATCTACCCTTTCGGTTAGTATTTGAGGAATAGGGCATTGGGGTGACTTTAATTGTGATTTTTCTTTTGATGTGCAGGACACTCAAAACCTTGTCATGGAAAGACGGGAAGAACAACCTGTGAATCCTGTCTCCATGAATGCTTTTGAATACTTATATCTAAATCTTAGGGTCTCAACCTCAGTTCTCTGTTTGAAAAGAAAATGGTACGTCAGAGGCTTATAGCTTTTTGATTGTTATGTTTTGGTAACTGAGCTATCAGATATAGAGATCTTTAGAATCTAAGCATTCCATGCATTTTTGTCAGTTAAGTCAGAGTTCCTATCTCATATCATGAAGAACCAGCTGATATTTAGTTTTTTAACTTGTTTGATGATGTATATTTCCAATAGTTAATAGTTGAATGACTAATAATTGTCTCTATTATATTGGACAGACCCTGAGCTGAAGCTTCAAGGGGAGAAAACTGGGCGCAAGGGTCATTTATCTGTTGTAACAGAGGTATGATCTTTCAGGGGCCACCTGTTGAGTGAAAAATCACTAGACTATCATGTGAAGCAATGTTTAAAACAGTTTGAAAATAATGTCCTATAGATTTATGAGGTGGCTCCTTCACTTTGCATGGTTGAGCTTCGCAAGGCTGGAGAGGACACCTTAGAATTTCATAAGGTATGGTTCTGAAATCTCATTGCAATGGTTACACACGTACACTTGGTTTTAATTCTTATGCAATTGTTTATTTATTGGTTTTATGCACCCTACTATTCATGCTAATGGCACCTAATGAAGCTCTGCATAAAAAATTTTGGATTTTACAATTAGCAAAAGCAAGTGATCTTCTATTGGACAGTGGCATATCCTTGTCATCCACCTATTTTGCTTCCAAAAATTTTAACTGTAGGCTTTGTGGCTTGTCCTTACTGGAAGTTCAACCAAATTGCTACCTTTTTGTGCACAATTGTCCCATGTTATGGAATCCCCTTTGTGCACATTTGTTGCTTTTGTATCCTGTTGACTATAATTTTTAAGCTCAACATTGCACATTCTTTATTACAGTTCTACAAGAACTTCGCAACTGGTTTGAAAGATATTGTCTGGAAATCAGGAGATGAAACAAAAGAGGAAGCAAATGATGGTCAGTATACAGTAGTAATAGCAATTACCATGTTTCAATTGAATATTGTGTAATGGTTTTTGAATGGGTAATGGTAATGCCACAACTTTCGTTGTCAGTTCCATGCTAAAAATGGTACACAACACAAGCTAAGTATATTTGTTCCATATTGAGTGGGCCAGGGGGTTGAATCAATGCTTTCCAATTATTATATGACTTTCGTTGACTGCTTAGCATGGCCTTGTTCATTATTTGTGTTTTGGTTCAATGTGAAAAACATATATTTCTATGTGACAGTGTCCATTTTGTTCTGCAGGTTTCAAGATTGGGCTTCGGATGTAGGGGACTTTCTAGAATACTAAATGCTCCACTCTCCCATGAAGCTGGATGTTCAATTTTAAAGGAGGCTTTTCATAAGGGTATCACCTTCTTCGATACAACAGATGTCTATGGACAAAAACATGACAATAAGATCATGATTGGCAATGTTAGTTTTCATTTTCTTTGTTAGGGACCAATATTTTCCAAATGTTTGTTTGACTAATTACATAGAGGCCGTTTAGCAAAGCTTTTAAGTGGGAATATTTGGATTATAGCTTTAGAAAGTGAAGAAGGAAAGGAAAGAATACACCACACGATTGACCTAATAAAGTCAGTATATTAAAGCAGCTAATTGTATTTATTATTCATATGGCAAAAGAATAGGTTCAGCTGAGATACGCATATCATGGACAACATATGCTTCTACTTGCATTATGTTCTCAAATTATCAAAAAAATACTCTTTTCAATTTCAAGCACTGAAGTAGCTCCCTCGAGAACAAGTTCAGTTAGCCACAAAATGTGGCATTATCTCAGTTGATTGGACTCATGTTGAGGTCAAGGGTACCCCTGACTATGTGCGACAATGCTGTAAAGCAAGTCTCAAATAGCTTGATGTGGACTATATGCCCACCACAGAGGAGGTAAAGTACACCTGGTGTGTTTTTTGACCCCAAACTCTTAGTTTCCTTTTCCATTTATGAATGTAGAAAACTCCATGATTTACGAAAGGACTAACAATATTCATCCCTAAAAAGCCCCCTTTATTGCTGATGCCTGTATTATACCTACTTACAGATCAATTTACCATATAGTTTGAACTGTATTTCAAAGGTTATTACAGCTCTCATCTTTTCTTCTGTTTTTATTTTATTTTATTTATTTTGTGCACAATCTATATTGTATTTAGCATAATCAAATTCTAAATTTTAGGATTGCTGAAGTTAATAACTAATGTTGTTGAGTACTTTCAATGTTTTCTGAAATTTTAAAGTCATTTTTTATTATTGTGTTGAAATAGACAATGGCATGGATATTAGACGAGTGCTCGAAATTTCATGGCTACTCACCCGCTGTGGTGACTGGTAAACCTATTGTAAGTAAACATAGACTGGTTTGTAATTCGCATTACTTTTTGATTTTTTCTTCTCATGGTTGTTGATGCTTTTGCTCTATGTTATATTAATGGCTATTTGATGAAACCAAACTTTCAAAGTACGCATATTATGAATACAATGTATAAATAAAAAAGTTTTCATTCTACATTCACTTGGAAATTTCATAGTTTCTTATCTTTCTAGCATTCTTGACATGGTATGCAAGAGTATGTAGATTTTTCAACCATTCAAGTTTATTGAAGTTGTGTTATTGGAATTGGATGATTCAGGTATATAATCATCATTTTGGTGAAGATGATGGACGACTTGATGAAGCTGAAGAGAGCTGTGGATGAAGTTTTTTTCAAAGAATTTGGAGAGCAGACTAAATATTATTATTATTATTATTGAATTTTAAGGGGTTTTATTTTTTATTTTATTTTATTTTTTTGGAAAATTGAAAAATGAATGCTCATTCACATTATGTATATATTTTGAGAATGGTGATGGATAATATAGGTTTGGTTTGAACAAAAGTCAAAAGATCATTAATTATGATTTTTCATTTTTTTTTAAAAAAATTAGAGAAATGGTGGTGTTTTTCTTAAAAACATCGTAAAATGTCGTCATGATTACATCAAAGATAAATCTTTTAACGTGCATAGTTAACGGCTATTTAAGAATTAGTGACATTTTATAAAACGCTGTTTAAAGTCTTTAGTGGCGTTTTTAAAACGTCACAAAGATACAATGACGGCCGCATCATCGACGAATTTAATAAATGTCATTTTATCTTTGTGCGGCGTTTTTTTAGCCTATTCCGGCATTTTAAAAATGCCGCTAATTCCCGATTTTCTTGCAGTGATATATATATATATATTGTCAACATTCTAAGAAATTAGAGTTGTCAGTTTATTAGTAAAATTAGTGAACATAAGTGTAACCACTTAAAGGGACCGTTGCTAGGAATTTAGAGTTGTTAGTTTAGGAATTTGCTCATTTTGCAACTGGCTATATTGTAGAATACATGACAATTAATCAGAGGTTGGTTAATGCCCCGAAGTACAAGGAGAAACGTAAATGGCTACCCTCGGAAGTTGGTGCTTCTAAGATTAATTTTGATGGGGCTACTTTTACTTATGGTAGATTACAGGCGGAATTGGGATCATCGTGAGGGACTACAAAGAGGAGGTTGTTGCTTCATGTTCAGAAAGAGTGTGGGACTTTTTGGATGCCAAGCATGTAAAGGTGTTGGGTGCCTAGAAGGCTTTAAAATTTACTGAAGATTTGTGTCTCACAAACATCCATATTGAAAACAGGTAATCAAGGCCATACTGTCCTCTGAAAATGATCTCTCTAATATTAGTGCCCTTTTTGTTGCTAGTATTCGGCAAAGATTATCTTGTTTCGCCTCTGCTCAATGTTCACATGTGGGTAGAGATGGAAGTCGCTTATCAACTTTCTCATTTGGCTCTGGAGGTGGATGGACAGGAAGTTTGGATAGAGGAAGCCCCACTGATGGGTGTGCTTTTTTGTTGCTGAGTTCGGTTGCTGTTTTTGGTTTGAAGCTGTGAGGAAGTTGACTTCAACTTCTCCATCAAGAACCATCAAGAAAGAAGAAGAAAAGAGAAACTTGGCTTCTCTTATGAAGGTACTAGAAGGCTCAAGATGATCCAGATGCTAGAGGCAAATTTCATCTTGAATTGAAGCCCCTGATGGTCAACCATGGAAGCCTCCCGAACATGTCCGCAATGCAGTGAATTTGGCATCACCGCTTGCGCATCTCATCCTCGATTGAAGCCTATAATAGATAGATAGCGAACTGTATTTGGTATGCAAACATTGAATTGAAGAAGAAGAGAGTGGTGAGGAACCAAGAGTGAATTTTGTATCTCTCCAAAATATATTGAATTTTCACTGCCCATGGACATAGGCTATTGTCGAACCACGTAAACTATGTGTTTCTCTCTTGTGTGTGTTTGTTTGCATCAATTTGTGGCATCCCTTGACCCAGCAAGTGTTATTAGAGCCTCGTTGGTCAATTTTTTGGAAAAATAAAATGTTTTTTCAAAATTGCCTAGATTGCGAAGTTGTCGAAATCAACTTATGAATACACTAGGAGGTCCAGCTCGTCGAGAGGAGTCTAACGATGTAAAGAACAGGTCCGTAGGACCCCGTACACGCCTTCACGTGCCCTTAGAAGATAGACGCACGAGTCTAACTCACCACGCGCTACATGCACGAACCAAAAAAATGAGACAAGCTGATGTCATGCCACCGGTCACTGATGTCACCCACCTAAACCGAAACCAAGCCGAGCCGAAGCCAAGTCGGAAGTAGCCGAAGCCACCGATCTACCACGCATCAACGCCAGATCAGCATGCCACGTCAACACTAGCAGTTTGATCAGCTGTTAGGAACTGTCAGGTCTGACACATCAGTAGCCCAGTCAAAAGCGAAATATTCCCTCTGTGATGGAATATTCTAAAGGAACATTGTCTTGAATAACAGAATATTCCCTAAAAGGTTTTGGTCAGTTTTAAGAGCATTTTTGGGCCGATTTTTGATGTAAAGAAAGTAGCCCCCCAGCTAAATCGACCGTTCTGGACATAACCGTGCTATCCGTTTCTTCATATTCAGATCTAAATTTTGTGAGGTTGTCAAGGATGTTATATTCCAAGCTGTCTTAACTGTCCCCAAAGAAGGACTCTTTTGGTGGTTGCAGAATTTTGAAGAAGAATGGCTGAAGAAATGGCTTCATCAAGTAACCAAGGAAGAAGGAGTTCAATCTCCAATGCCAAGTTCAAGGTTGAAAAGTTCGCTGGAAGAAACAACTTTGACATATGGCAATGCAAAGTCTTGGACGTGCTCATCCAACACGATTTGGATATCACTTTCGCAAACAAACCTACAAAATTGTCGGACAAAGATTGGATCAAGATCAACCGGCTAGCCTGTGGTACCATCTGGTTATGTCTTGCAAAAGATCAAAAGTATTATGTCATAAAGGAGATGAATGCCAAAGATCTCTGGAAGAAGTTGGAAAACAAGCACATGACAAAAAGCATAGAGAATCGGTTATACTTGAAGAAAAAACTTTTTTTGGTTTTAGTATGAATAAGGAAGTTCGATCTCTGAACACTTAAATGACTTTAACAAGATTCTTGCCGATCTACTCAATCTGAATGTTGAAGTTGAAGATGAAGACAAGGCTTTATTGCTGCTGAATTCCTTACCAGATGAATATGAGCACTAGATTACCACACTGCTCTATGGGAAGAAAGAAATCAAATTTGAAGATGTGTCTAACACATTGGTTAACAATGAGTCCAGAAAAAGGATAAGAAGGCCCATTATCAAAACAGATTAGGTGGATCCTTAATTGTATGAGGAGGAAGATTGGAGAAGAAGAAGAAATCTGGAAGGGGGTCATATAGAAGCAACAAAAACATTTCCCACTCCATGTCTAAGGAACCGCCAACCAGAAAAATACATGTTATAAATGAATGTGCCCTTTGTCGAAAGAAAGGACACTGGAAAGCTAATTGTTCGAAGAATAATGACAATGAGACATTTATAGTTAGCCTTGCTCAGGAGAATGAAGATTCAGATTGTGTTTGTATTGCTCTATCGTTTCCTTGCCATTCTGATGAATGGATTATGGATTCTAGATGTATTTTCCACATGTGTCCCAATCAAGACTGGTTTTCTGACTTTGGGAAGTTAGATAGTGGAATAGTTCTTATGGGTAATGACACTGCTTGTGAGACAATCGGAATAGGAGTATCCAACTAAAGTTGCATGATGGAATAGTTCAAGCTCTAAAACTGGTTTTCTGACTTTGAGAAGTTAGATAGTGGAACAGTTCTTATGGGTAACAACATTGCCTGTGAGACAATGGGAATAGGAAGTATCCAACTGAAGTTGCATGATGGAACAGTTCGAGCTCTGAAAGAAGTATGGTATGTACTAGAATTGAAGAAGAATCTCATCTCGTTGGGCGCTTTAGCATCCAAAGGTTTCAAGATTACCTTGGAAGGTGGAGCTCTCATAGTAGTATTGGGAACTCGGGGCTATCATGAAAGGAAACAAGAAGAAGGGTTTGTACTTCTTGCAAGGGAGTAAAATTGTACGTGGAGCAGCCACTAACAGTAGAAAGAAGGAATAAGTTGACAAAGTTGACAGAGATTACACGAAGACTAAAGTCAAGTTCGAGACAAAAGAACATTGAATGGAAGAAAATATTGACAACGTGCATACCAATTAATGGGGGCCTCCTAGAGTTGCATTGAAAGAAGGTGTCATGCCCCAAACCCGCCCCTAAAAGTTTGGGCATGACCCATTCGCAAACAGACACAAAACCTGTTATACATATCATATGGGGCCTGAACGGAAGCATTCAATAATATATAATAGCGTAAAATAACATCCATTGAGCTATCACTACTATGCGGGACCGTGAAGCGAACATAATGCAGATAATTATACAGTGATGTGTATCTGAAGATAGTTATGTACATATACATCTTCCTCATAGACATTTGGGTACAGACTAAATACAACTTTAAAACTTAACAAAACTCCAAAACTTGAACGGTTAACACCTAACAGCTTAGGCACTCAAGGCTTTGCTACTGGTATCGGAAGCTACAGGTTAAGATTGACCTCCAGGTTGAGTGCCTACAGAAACAGACATAAAATAAAGTGAGTCAAGCTCAGTGAATAATAGTACGTAAATCATGTAATGTTCCACTCAAACAATAAAGTATATAATTGCAGAAGTATATGTTTATTTACACTCTGTAAATATCATGAGTCCAGTTTCCTTAACAACGCAGTTTAGTATGTACAGAGGATTCAAAATGTTCATATTTTCAAATAACAGAATAGCCATCAGTCCCAACAGTTACAGAATAGCCTTTCGGCCCATATGAGCGGCTTATCGGCCCAGAGATAACGAACGCATAAAAGCGTGGCGAACGCATAAAAGCGTAGAGCGCATAAAGTGTGAAGATGCAGAACTAGTAGAAGATAATAAGTTTTGAAACCAGACATATCATGCTAAATCTTAAGCGACGGATCAATAGACAATATGTATAACGAGAATAAATAAGCGAGCGAGAACCATCCCAAAGTCATCGAATATCGCGGACCATAAGCAGAATAATAAGCGAGCGAACAATCCCAATTGATACACATACAACATCATTCTTGTGAGAGCTGAGCGTTATAAGCGACATTAATAGTAACGACAAACATTAGCGACAATTAAACATACATCCGGCGTAGTAGTACTCACATTTCACTTGTTTATCGCGGACACAGAATGTGCATTTTATCTATCGAAATAGTTGTCTCATAATTAACAAAGATGATACCAATTGCTTCAGATGCGGAGGATTAATATACCATATAAATAGAACAGAATAGTTCCATAAACATACCGTTGTATGTAGCTTCCTCAACATTCATCTTGATTTCGATTAACTTAATGTTAATGAAATCACTTACCAAACAGGCGTTAATACCATAATCATTATCGAAAATAAAATGTACATAGCGTACTATTACTCACGGTGATTAGGCGGCTTGATCCGCCTCTGTAATTGACCCTACACAATTCATAATACACATAAAAATCGGGTCACATATCGTTATTCCGTTTTAACTAGTTTATTTCTCTTTATCCCATTTACACATCATTTGGCAATTCAACATGAATCAAATTAAATCTTTGAATCTCATTTCAACATTCCACACCCAAGTTCATGTCATCCATAGTCTTAATACATTATTTCCTTAATTTTTCCCTTCCATTATAGCATAAATTCTAATGTTTATAACAAAGTTCAATCGCTAATAATTTTACATAATTTTGAAATATCTCGAAATCCAATTAATTTTATACATATACAATTCAACATCTCAATTTCCTTATTCTACCTTCAATTTGGGCCAATTCATTAGTTATCACCATTAATCAACTTAGGGTTTCAAGACAAAAATCCAAACTCCTCAAACCATTACTTCTTCTTCCAATTTTCTCCATCTAAAGTTCATAATCCATCACCTTAATCTAGCAATTGCATCTCTAACATAATAAACCCAAAACCCCAAATCACAAATTGGACAAAATATATACAAAGCTATAGATTTGTAGTTATATACACAACATACCATAAATCTACACCCAAAATACCATAAATCCATCAATCAATACAAATAAGATCTCCTACCTCAAGATTGAAAGCAAGGAAGCTAGGTCAAGAGTATCACTTTGAAATTCCAAAATCAAATCGGTTAGAAATGTTCATCTTCTTGTCTTCTTCACTTCTTGGTGGAAGATCTTGATCAAAACAAAGAGAAATGGTGAGGATTTGGGATCAAAACCCTAGGGTTTTCGGTCCTAGGGAAAGGAGAAGAGGGAAAAGAATATGTGAAAAATGATCCAAAAATCTGGTTTAAAAGCTGCTGTCCCGTAATCTCCGCTCGGCGGAGAAATTCCCGCTCGAGCGGACTGTTTCAACCAGATCCGAAACTTGAACAGGTATAACTCTCTCTCATTAGGACTCCGTTTTAGGTCATTCTTGTGCTCAAATTGAAGCCCCAAAATAAACTTTCCAATGGTTCTAACCTCACATTCAAATTCAAAGTGTGGAAAAGAAAAGGGCAAACGAGTGACGGTTGGTAAATGAATTATTCAAACTAAAGTTTTTGGTTCAATCTTACTCTACCATCATATTATCATCTCAATTAATATCCCAAAATAAGGTAAGAACATTTCAAATACACTACGAAGAACATCAAAATGAATCCACATGCTTCAGAATCAAACTTACCCAGGCGACCCTAGCGAGCGCCCAACCTTGCGCTCGAGCACGCAGACCAACAAAGTCGTCCGCTCGGCGTCGCTCCGCTCGGCGAGAACCACAACTCGAGAATCTCGGGCCGTCTGAAAAATTGCAAACCCCAAAGTCCGCTCGGCCACTCCTCCGCCGGCGGAGGAAAGGATTCTGAATTAATTCTGAGAAGGTAAGCGTTGTTTTGTCACATCTATTGAAGTTCTCATCATGTTTGGGTGTACACTATGAAGAATAAGAATGAAGTTGTGAATATCTTCACACCATGGAGGAAGATTATGGAAAACCAGACTGGTAGAAAACTGAAGACCTTAAGATCAGATAATTATGGAGAGAACATTACTAATCCGTTGGAGGAACTCTATCAGAAAGAAGGTAGAATACATCACATCACTGAAAGACGAACACCACAACAATATGGAATGGCAAAACGGATGAACAGTACTCCGTTGGAAAAGGTGCACTGTATGCTTGCTCAATCCGATTTAGGCAAGCAATTTTGGGCTGAAGCTATGGCATATGCCTGCCGCCTTATCAACCGTCTGTTGACTGTTGCAAATGAAGAAAGAACATCTTTGGAGGTATGGTTTGGTACTCATGCCAACAACTATAATCAATTGCATATATTTGGTAATCCGGCTTACTATCATGTGCAGAGAAGTAAGCTTGATCCTAGAGCCAAGAAAAGAGTATTGTTGGGCTTTAGTCGTGAAGTAAAAGGGTATAGGCTTTGGTGCCCTGAATCGAAGAAGGTCATAGTTAGCCGAGATGCATATTTAATAAGTCTGAAATGCTTAAGCAACTCAAGCCTGAAGATTCTAGTGAACAGAACAAAGCCATTGGAATGCAGCAAGTGGAGTTTGATGCACCAGTAGATTCAGAAGAACGAATTAAAGAATGTGCAATTAAAGAAGAACCAGTTACAACAATATCGCAGCAATTAGAGTCTATTGTTGAATAGAGAGACTAGAAGACAGGTAAGATACGCGAATATCGTATCTTATGCATTTCCAGCAGTTGGGAATGATATCTCAACAACTAAAGCAACCAAGAAGAACCCCCAGTAAGAATAGCTAGCTGAAGAAGAAGAAGTACAGAATCTGCACAAGAACAAGACTTGGGATTTGGAACGACTACCAAACAGAAAGAAGGAAATTGATTGCAAATGGAAATTCACTGATAAGAATGGTAATTTGAATGAAGAAATTTTTTTTATCTCAACCTGGAAGGTTTCGAGTAACTGGAAAGGAAAAATTCATTAGAAAGAAAAAATCTCTCTACAGAATGAAGCAATCACCACGATAATGGTATAATCGGTCTAATCATTTTACGGTTGCACAGAAAAAGACTCTTGGGACGAAGAATCCCCAAGAAAGGATTAGAGTCAGAAGTACAGTGCATCTGTCCCAACAGAAGAAAACCTAGCAGAAGAAGAACAGAATTGGAGTTAAACTCAAACAAAGTTTGGGCTTAATCCATTTGGAGCAAATGTAAGCACCTTCGGGTGCATGGGAGCGTTGATTGCTCACTATATAGTTTGGATGGAGAACTTTCACTAAGGTGGAGAATTGTGAGGAAGTTGGCTTCAACTTCTCCATCAAGAACCATCAAGAAAGAAGAAGAAAAGAGAAGCTTGGCTTCTCTTATGAAGGTACCATAAGGCTCAAGATGATCCAAAAGCTAGAGGCAAATTTCATCTTGAATTGAAGCTCCTGATGGTCAACCATGGAAGCCTCCTGAACGCATCCGAAATGCGGTGAATTTGGCATCACTGCTTGTGCATCTCATCCTTCGTGAAAGCCTATAAATAGATAGGTAGTGAATTATATTTGGTATGCAAACATTGAGTTGAAGAAGAAGAAGAGAGTGGTGAGGAACCAATAGTGAATTTTGTATCTCTCCAAAATACACTGAATTTCTACTGCTCGTGAATGTAGGCTATTGCCGAACCATATAAACTCTATATTTCTCTCTTGTGTGTGTTTGTTTGCATCAATTTGTGGCATCCCCTGACCCAACAGAAGCCACAATAAATTTATAAAAAAAAAAAGTCATTCATGAAAATAAATTTAATACCCATTTAATATTTTGAAAACAAAATTAAAATCAATTAAAATAGTAGAACCAATCAAAATCACACTACTTGAAATTAAACCATATGTATGCAAACATAATTCCAAAAAGCAGAGAAAATTCACTAGCCATACTACAATTTACATACCTAATTTTATCTTCCATTGCGGAACATTATTAATTCATTAAAAGATTGTTAAACCCTCATTAACAATCGTATAACCTCCATCAACCATTAAATTATGCCCGCTCACATACTTGGACTCATCACTAGCCAAATAAAGAACAGCTTGAGCCACATCCTCTGGCTTAAGAGCCACCCCAGAGAGGTTAGAATACAAATTGTCCAACGGATCATCATCTTCCAAGTTGAAGAGCTTCCTCGGCATCGCTGTTGGGACCACATAAGGCGATACACAGTTCACTCGAATGCCGAATTTGCCAAGCTCGACAGCGGTGTTTCGAGTGAGCCCTAATAAGCCGTGTTTGGAACTAGCGTAAGCATGGGTGGTCAAACCACCAAGCACCGAGCTAACACTGGCCGTGTTAACAATGCTTCCACGCTGGGCTGGTTGCATCACACGAGCTGCGTGTTTTGTGCCCAGAAATGCACCTGTTGGTGTTCAAGAAAATTGGTAAAATTGATAAACTAATCTAGACCGATTCAAACTTAAGAACCATTCAGTGTGTTTGGTTTGAGTTTTTCTAATTAAGTTTTTTAAAAATTGAATTTTTTGATTTTTGGGTTTTTTTGTTTTTAGTATTTCGTGAATTTTTAAAAGGTTTTTTTCAAATTTTTTTTACTTTTTAGGTATATTTATATTAGGTATGTCTAAAAATTAAAAAAAAAAATTTCTCAAAATATTAAAAAAATTCAATAAAAATAAAAAAAAATAAAAAAATAGAATTTTTTGAAAAATGCTTTTGAAAAATAATAACCAAGCATAGTGTTAGGTTTCAGTTTCAAATAATTGTTAAATACGATTGGTTCATAGACTCAGAAATTAATCTTAAAAGGAGTGATTAGGCTTTGGTTCCAAATAAAAAATAAATAGTGCCAAAAACGCATAATGAGACACAAAATGGTTCATAGAAAATGCAATGAAAGGGTGAGATTAAATCCAATTGTGGAGGGTTTACATTCAAAATGAATCTCAGTCAACCATCATATTTTCTGTGATCCATTTTATATTTTAATTTTGTGTCTTATCATTAGTGAATTTATAAAATTAAAAATTAAAAAACAACTCTTTTTTGTGCTTTTTTTTTTTTTTTTTCAATTTTTAGGGTCTTCTAGTTCAACAAGATCTAATACTGAAAGTCCTTTTTTTGTTTTTTTTAAAAGTTCACTAAATACAGAAACTAACAAACAAAAAAACTATTAAACTTTAAGAAGTTTGTTCCTTATTTGTAATTAATCCTAATTTGAAAATTATATATGTGTATGTATTTTTAATTAATCACTTTCTCCGTGTATAAAGATCTATGTATTTTCTTGTTCAGTACTTCTTCACTATTAAGATGATTTTTGCATTCTTATAGTAGTAGAAATTGTGTTTCTATAATAATTAGCAAATAATAGGAATAATTTCTTTGTCAAACTTAACTGAGTATAAAGAATATTCTTAAAATTTGAAGTATTCTTGACGGTTTATTTTATTTTATTTTTAGAATGCTTCTATACGTATATCCAATTTTGATTGAATTCAATAGTCCTAATATAGTGACCAATTTGAAGCCTAGAACCATTAGACCGAAATAGTTTTCACACTTCGATTTGATTCAGTTTAAATTCCAAATTTTTTGAGATGTAACAATTGATTTAGTTCTTGATTTTTCTCAAAACCGAACTTAGACTGTGAACACCTTTTACCTATGAGATTAACGCGAACGACATTCTCAAACTCGGCTATGTCATTTTCAAGAATGCTGGATCTTCTAGAATCCATGATTCCTGCATTGTTGAACATTATGTCAAGCTTGCCGTGTTTGGCAATAGCATTGTCGATGGCAGTTTGGACATGGATCTCATTCGTGACATCGCAGTGGGCAAAGGAAGCATGAGTTGTGCCGATGTCATTGCAGATCGAGTGGCCCTTTTCGTCTTGTACGTCGGCGATCACCACTTTTGCACCCTGTTCGCAGAACAACTTGGCTGTGCAGGATCCGATTCCCCCAGCCCCTCCTGTGATCAGTGCCACCTTTCCTCCCAATCTAATGTTGCAAAAATTGAAAGGAAAATAAAAATTTAGAAACTTGGAAGGGGCAACTAAGATAGTCGGATCGCGATCATCTCTAACACTTGTTTAGTCCCATCGTTCTCTAGCTCTTGATCCAAAGACCACAAAATATGATAATGATTAACTATTGAATTGTGGCCCTCTAGATCAAGTATTAGACGATGGTTGGACGAAAAAGTGTTGGAGAGGATCCAAATCCAAGATAAATGGACTTGTGTGATATAATTTTTTTTTAAATTAAAATTTAATAATGAGAAAATTAGAAGATAAAAGTACATTTCTTCCAACTTTCATATAATTAACTTCTTTTTTTTTTCAGCTTTCTTAAATTATTTATACTTCATATAAGTAAACACTCTTGACACATTCGAAAAAATAAAATTAAAAAATTATAAGAAACTCAATAAATTGTATCAAACAAACCCTACCAAATGACAAATCAAGAGAATATATTAATACCAATCATGACATGAAAGTAATGTAAATACCAAGCAATATGTACTGGGAATTATGTATCATAGTTGTGAATTTTTTAAAATCACGAGTTGCAAGAGAAGGGTAGGGGATTGTTGTGCCATTTGGTGGCCTACTTTCACCAAACCATTTGTTTTCTAGGGCTTAACATTTAGATTATTTATATAAAAAAATCATATTGATTAGACATTGTTAATCATGTGATCAAATTAAATTTTTTTTTTTTTTTAAAATAGACAACACGTGTTATTTTGAAAATAAATTATCTAGTTTTTTAATAACAAATATGATCTAATCATTTAATTATTAATATTTGATGAAATTAATTTTTTTTTGTTTTTGACAAATCCTATCAGATAAATTATTCTGATCATAAAATAAATTCAGAGCAGGCTCATTAAAAGTCACAACAATTCTAACGAGCATAAGGCACAAGAAGGGAAAAATTATTTCGTGGTCTAGAGGACCATGCCTCTAATCAATCACAAACTACAATACCTTTTGTTATTTTTTAATTATTTAACACAAAATCATAAATTCTATAATTTTCATCAATCACAACAAACCTGGAGTATCACGTGACCGTGCCCCAGGATCACCAAATAACTTCTCACAACAAGAACACTTCTCCCTTTAATCTACAAAGCATGTGGCTTAAATTTGGCCAATTAATACTAGAAAAAAGTTTAGAAATACAAAAAAATTAATAACGAAATCAAACACAAGACTAAGGTGAGTCACCTTTTCGTGGATCACAAACCAATATAAAAAGAACTGTAATTAGTTTCGTGATTGATTTATGTATAAATAATAGAAAAAATGATAAATTATGTAAATAGTCTATATTGTTTACACGATGTGTCAATTTGGTACCTATTGTTTTAATTTGCTCGATTCTTTCCTTTAATTTAATGGATTGTATCAATTAGTCCAATAAATAACGGTCGTTAGGTTTGGTCAATTTAGTTCCTGTAATTTATATGATGTGTCAATTTAGGTTCTGAAATTTATATGATGTGTCAATTTGGTTCCCGTCAAAATCGAGCAAATTAAAATAACATGAAACAAATTGACACATTGTATAAACTACAAGAACCAAATTGACCCATTATTTGAGCACATGAAGACTTTTCATTCACCAAATTTAAAAGCAATTATTTATTGGATCAATATGACATAATCCGTTAAAATAATGGACAAAATCGAACAATTTAAAACAATGAGAATCAAATTAACAAATCGTAAACTACAAGATCATTTGTATAATTTACCCAAGAAAGAACTGCAATAGCAAGGAGTTTCACTCATACCTTCTGGTAGCAGTTGAGAGTACTGAGAAACCTCTCATGGTTGTTTTTGAGTGACTTACGATCTACATCTACTGAAACATGAAGGAAATCAAACAGAGAAACAAAGGTAACCAATTTCAATATTTGCAGAGAGAGAAACAGAAATTTATATATAAGGGAATTGGGTTCAAATGAGAGAACTAGTTTCAGTTTCATACTTCCCATAAATGTGTGTATATATATGTATATGACCCTACAGAACAAATATACTATTCCTTGGAACTATTTGGTTCAATAAAAGACTTCAATTTTTTATTTTTTATTTTTTTGTGGAGATAAAAGACTTCATTAAGAAGATATTTTTTTGCATGATTGTGGGTTACAAATGAAAATATCTTTCTCTCATCCATGGCCACTGGAGTTGAATCTATAATTCACTCATTGATCATTACATTTATCCCTGAATTTGCTGTGGTCCCATTTCAGATTGTGATCCACTCCATAATGAAGCATATTTATAGTATAGAAGTTTCATTAATGATTTTTTTTTTAAAAAAATTATAATAATTATAAATTTACATTCTTATTTTAGAACCATTAGATATATAATGGAAATAGAATGAAAAGGATCAAAGATCATTTATTTCTATTTGAAGAAGTTGCTTGACGCATGGGACCGTCCTCTCAAATCTTTTTGTTTCTTTGTATCAAGATATTTACGATCGTTGAATCATGTCTTGAAATTTACATTACAAATTTATTAAGTAATCTAATAATTGTAATTATTTTGAGACATAGGATAAGTAAATTTAGAGACAAAACGTCCTTGGCCATTGCTTTGCGATAGTGACACCCCACCAAATCCCACTATATGGAGTTATGTGGGGCTGTTTGTCCTTCCACTACTACGTGTATCCTATGTATGAGTGTGACAAATTGACAATTCATGTTGCGCATATAAGTGAGTGGTAGTAGTGAAAAAAGGTATTTTAGTGTCTAGTGTTGATAATCAGACAACACCATGTGATCCTTAAACCAAACATAATACGTATTTATCCGGGAAAGTTTGCCATAAACCCCTCTTAGTTTGGTTTTTTTTTTTTTTTTTTTTTTTGTTAAAAAAAAAAAAAAAAAAAAGAAGTACTTTCAAAACCTTCTTATAATTATAAAATTTTATATAAATGACAAAATTTGTTATTTGAATATTTTATTTGACCATTATACCCCATCTTTCTTCTATTTCTTTTACAGCGCACGCGCGCACACACACACACACACACTCTCTCTCTCTCTCTCTCTCTCTCTCTCTCTTCACCAACTCGATAGTTGTTCATCATCTCCACCATCTTCATCATCTATCAACGTCGCTCATCCTCACCATCGGTCGGCAACCACTATTTTTACCGTTAAACTACCACCATATCAGATTTGATACCTACGAACTCATATTTGAGATCAATAACTTCAAATTAGAGATTAAAAATAAAAATAAAACAACTTAGATTTGACCCAAAAAAAATGAGAAATCGAAATATTGTAATGAAAAATTAAGAGTTTTTTGTTTGTTTGTTCATAGATCTAAAAGTAAAATTTGCCTCTAGCTCATTTATTTAATATGTACTCTGTTTTTGTAATAGTAAAATTTTCCTCTGATTAACAACATACTGATCTGCTCAATGACAATAAAATTTTAATTTGAATCATAGTAAGTTTTACTCTAAATTCAGAGTAAAATTTTACTCTCTTTTTTTATTAAAAAAAATTACAAAGTAAAATTTTACTCTGAATCAAAGTAAAGTTTATTATGATTCAAAGTAAAATTTTACTCTGAAACAAGATGCGAGAATGGCTTTACAAGAGAGTTTTGCGTCATGAACTAGAGTAAAATTTTACTGTTGAAATAACAGAGCATCATGAGAAGAACAAAGAGAGATAGAGAGACAGAGTTCGAAAACAGATAATCAAAAATAAGAAGAATAGAGAGAGAGAGAGAGAGAGAGAGAGAGAGAGAGGATAATAGTGAGTGACACACACGCACACACACACATACACACAGCACGAACCATCAAAACCAAAGAGAGAGAGAGAGTGTGTGTGTGTAAGTGAAGGATATTAGATTTGAGGTTTGCGAACTGTCACAAATCGTCATTTTCCAGTGACGACAATTGTGAATGATCTCAGATCTGAAGTTGTAAATGCAACAAATGATGGTGATAATAAAGACGGTAGAGAAAGAGTTTCATGATGAGCAGCGATGGTGCTAATGGAGAGCGGTAATGCACCAATAAGGAGAATAGCGATAAGTGCGAAACAGATAAAAGAGAGATTGAGATGAAAGAGAGTGATTACAAGTTGATCTACATACACACACATATATATACATATATATGAGGGTATTATAGTAAAATTAATAAGTTTTAAAATACTAGGGGGTTTTAAAAGGATCTATATAATTCTTGTCTTTTTAAAAGACAAATTAGACATTAAGAAGTCCATCACCAAATCCCTCTATTTATCCTAAGATAAAGCTCTGTTTTTTTGTTTGTTTTATTCTCCATCATCAATCTGTCTCTATTCTTGGGCTCAGATGGGTACCGTACCGTCCCGAAAATAATAACAATAGATACATTTATAACTCTTAACAGATACGCGAAAACTTAATAGTCTCAATCATTTAATACCGAAAGCATTACAAAACTATCATAGATTCATGAATTTGCTTAAAATATTACAAAAGACGTCACATGTATTAATACATTCATCAATACTAAATCATGAATTTATAGCATGTAACCGATATATATATAGAAACAAAAAGAAATAAATATAAATTCTTGCCCTAATGGTTGCAAAGTTCCAAGACATTGCTTGGTTACAAAAAAAGCAGGTCAAAGTCCAATACAAATAAATCCCTAGGTTTGTACAAAACGAATTACAAAACAAAAAATTAGCATCCACCTCCATTGTTCTCCCAAGCTATCCTCTTGCTGGAGACACACCATCAACACCTGAAAATTGTTTTTTACATAGGTTGAGTTAAAACCCAGTAGAAATAAGTTTAATGATCCATATGATGCTTAACAAAGCCATACGATGAATGCACATAAATGCTAATGCCAAGACATGTGTATTCTCCTTTTTTTTTTTTAAATAATGCAGTGTCATAGTTCAATTCACGATTAATAAACCATTGCTTCCAAAATAGAAAATAGGGCGTAAATATACACACTGAGAATCTCTAAGTTCGTGTTTGCAAATAGGCTATACAAGCACTACCAAAAGCCATTTTACTAGTAATAACCGAAAAGATCGACACCTAACCGCGCAGGCTTTTGGACTTACACCAAAGACACAAAGGCCAAGATAAATAACCACAACCGCACCCCTAAACAGATTCACCAAGATATTCACCATTTTTTTTCTCAAAACCAAACCTTTCAATGCATAGTTATAAAACCAGTGCTCAAATGAAATGCATGAGTGAATGGTTTCAGTTAACCTAGTTCTCATACAATTGCTACAACAATCAATGATATCCTCCACCGATAACCAAAATAGATATCTCTATTCAATAAACAAATTTTAAGAGATAAATATAATTCATAATCCTATATCTCCGTAATCTCAACATAGAAGTAACAATCACAAGTTCAATCTCCTCTTTCCAATTTCAAACAAGGCTCACATCATTGTTCAAGAACTTATCAATCCCCTCTTTGTTAAAGATCAACAATCACCAAGGATTTCCCAATTTTTAAAATAACATATGTTCATTCAACCTTCCTCATTTTAAAACCCATTTCCCCCAAATTTCAATACCACTCATTACTATAAACAATTCCAACAACATTTTTAAGAAAACTTTCCGAAAACCCCTCTTTTATGAACCAAAACATATTTAAGATCAAACCCAAATCCCTCAAAATGCTACTTTATTCAAAGAGCACATAACAAAGCTAAATACCATGCAAAACATTAAAAGAATCCCTACCTCAAAGTTTAAAAAAAAAAAAAAAAAAGAGAGAGAGAGAGAGAGAGAGAGAAACAAATCCCAAAAATTGACGGAGACGAAACACAAACTTTTTCATATCAAAACAACTCCCTCCTCGAGCTCTACCTATTACCCCAAAGCGTGACTATCAAAAAAACCATGGATTGAGAGAAATCAGAGGATTTACCTAAGAAATTTAGCGAGGGATAAGAGAAAACAAATTTTACATTTTTGTAGAGAGAAAGGGATTAGAAAAGTGAGAACAAGATCTTTTCCCCGCAACTTTATACAAAAAGACCGTTCGAGTTAATAAAACACCGCTCGAGCGTCAGACACAGCACATCACTCGAGCGACCAAAACTAGACTAAAGCGAAGAAACCAAAATCCCAGAAGACCATGCCTGCGAACAAAACACTACTCGAGCGTAGAATGCAAAGTCTCAATAATTCAGACTACAAATAGACCGCTCGAGCAACCAAACTACCGCTCGAGCGCAGAAGGCCCTGCTCCCAGAAGTTCAAATTGCAAACTCAAAATCTAGGAGAAACGAAAGATTGGTCGAACAAGCTCGAGCGACCAAAGTACCTCTCAAGTGAACCTAAGTTCAAACAGCCAAAACCTCCCCAGAAAACTCAAAATCCCATCTATTAAAAATAACTCAAACAAATCCCAAACTCAACTCAAATCATACATTAACTAAAATAGATGCCAACAATACTAATATATACAACATTCAAAACCAAAAAATGTTAGAGGATCGGGTCTTAACCCGGGCAGCTATAACCTCCCCTCTAAGGAAATTTCGTCATCAAAATTGAATTACATCAATACCACAATAACACAATATTAACACAACTCAAACATCATCAACAACAACAACATACGCCCAACATTATAAAAAACATAACATCTCAACTCACCACAAGAGTAACATCAATCTTACAATGTGTTCACAGCCCTCATATATTACAATAAACACAAAAACAATTACAAAAAGGTTCAAACACTAAGAAACCAGTCCGGATACTTATCACGAACCTCCGCCTCACGCTCTCAAGTCGCTTTTTCAACGCCGTGGTGTCACCACAATACCTTAACCAAAGAAATAATCTTGCCTCGCAAGATTTGCTCTTGAGTATCCGAAACTTGAACCTGTCTCTCCTCATACAAGGCATCCTCGTTTACCTTTAAATTAGTCCAATCTAGCACATATGAAGGATCAAGTTCATACTTCTAAAGCATATAGATATGAAATACATTGTGAACCCCAGAAAGTTTGGGCAGGAAGTCCAAATGATAAACTACCTCCCCAAATCACTCTAAAATCTCAAAAGGCCCAATGAATCTCTGAGACAATTTTCCACTCTTCCTGAATCTCATCCAACCTTGTCTTAGCAAATTTTAAGGAACACATGATCCCCCACCTCAAAAGATAAGGGTCTCAACCTCCAGTCGGCACAGCTCTTTTGGTGATTTTGAACTGAAATCAACCACTTGTGGATGAGTGTAACTTTTTTTGTCGTCTCTCGGACTAACTCCAGACCCAACATAGGAGCATTACCCACCTCGGCCCAATAAACAGGTGATCTACAAAGTTGGCCATAGAGGGCCTCAATAGGTTCTGATACACACCTAAAAGCTATTGTTATAGGCAAACTCTATCAAAAGTAAATGTCTCTCCTAAGACCCCTTAAAGTCGAGAACGCAAGTCTGAAGCATGTCCTCTAGAATCTGAATAGTGCGCTTAGAGTACCCTTCAGTCTGAGGATGATAGGTAGTGCTAAAAGTCAACTTAGTGCCCAAGGCACTCTATAGGCTCTGTCACAACCGAGTCGTGAAACACAAATCCCTATTCAAGACAATAGTCACTAGAACCCCATGAAGTCGAACTATGTCCCTAACATACAATTCCATAAGATAATCCATCAAGTCACTAGTGCGCGTAGTAATAAAATGTGCAAACATAGTCAATCGATCCACAACTACTCAAACGGCATCACTACCCCGTTGAGTTCTCAGAAGACCTACTACAAAATCTATAGTGACATGCTCCCACTTCCAGTCAATTATAAGTAAGGGCTGTAATAAACCCGTTGGTCATTGGTGTTCAGCCTTCACTTGTTGACAAGTAAGGCATATTGAAACAAACAAAACCATGTCTTTCTTTATCCTCCTTTCACCAAAACTAAAGGCAAAGATCATGATACATCTTCATGCCTCCCAGATGTACCACAAGGCGTGAATAGTGAAACTCCCGAAGTACATCTTGCTTACAAAATTTTGGTACAAATAGGCGGTCTAGATATCTCACACTCAAATTAGAATGAACATTTAAACCTTTCTCTACCTTTCAACTGAAGATCTTTCCCCGGATAGTCTCCACCTCATGATCATGTTGTTGTGCCTCAATAACTCGACTAACCAAGGTAGATTGTGCAACAGCGGTAAATAAGGTAGCTAAATCAACAAACTTGCCAAGATACAAATCAAACTCATCGAGAACACCCAACATCTCCTATTCCCGAATGGCAATACTCACTACACCACTTACAAGCTTTCTACTCAAGGCATCGGCCACTACATTGGCGTTCTCCGGATGATAATGCAACTTGAAATCATAATTCTCAATGAACTCCCTCGACCTCCTCTACCTCAAATTGAAGTCTTTCTGTGAGAACAGATATTTTAGACTATTGTGATCAAAAAACACCTTAAACCTCTCCTCATACAGATAATGCCTCCAGATCTTTTAGGCAAAGATCACCGCCGCTAGTTCTAGGTGTGTAGGATAGTTTTTCTCATGATTTTTCAATTACCGTGAGCTTTAAGCCACGACCTTTCCTTTTTGCATCAACACACACCTAATCCCTCCTGAGACACTTCACAATACACCAAATAACCCAAACCCCTCTCTGGAATAATCAAAACTGAAGCAGTGGTGAGTTTAGTCTTAAGCTCTTGGAATAATTTTTCGCACACCTCACTCCACACAAATTTAACTTTGTTCCTCATTAATCTAGTCAACGGCGAAGCCATCCTAGAGAAATCTTTCACAAAACATCGGTACTACCCTGCTAAGCCCAAGAAACTTCGGATCTTAAAGTCATTCTTAGGTTGCTCCCAGTCTTGTACTGCGTCTATCTTAGAGGAATCCACAGTCACTCCTTTCTCGGACATCACATGGCCTAGAAACTTAACCTCTATAAGCCAAAACTCACACTTCTCAGACTTAGCATACAAAAGGTGTGCTTTAAGAAACTCAAGTACGACCTGCAAGTGGTCTATGTGTTCCTCCTCAAATGGTGAGTAGACTAAAATGTCATCAACTAAGACAACCACAAACCGGTCTAGGAACTCACAGAATACTCAATTCATCAAGTTCATAAACGAAACCGGTGCATTGATTAGCCCAAAAGGCATCACTAAAAACTTATAGTGGCCATAACGCATATGGAAGGTTGTTTTCTGAACGTCATCTTCCTTCACCCTCAACTAGTAATACCCTGATCTCAAATCAATCTTTGAAAAGCAACAAGATCCCTTTAGTTAGTTGAACAAATCATCTATCATCGACAATGGGTATTTGTTCTTGACAGTTACCCAGTTCAACTTACGATAGTCAATGCACAACCACAAAGTGCCTTCTTTCTTCTTCGTAAAAAGAGTAGGTGCTCCCTCAGGCAACATACTAGGGCGTATGAAGCCCTTGTCTAATAAATCCTAAAGTTTCACGTTCAACTCACGCAACTTAATTGGCGCAAATCTATATGATGCCATGGAAATCGGAGTCATGCATAACGCCAAGTTGATATAGAATTCAATCTCCCTATGTGGTGGTAAGTTGGTAAGATCCTCTGAAAAGACATCCGGATACTTTGGAAGCACTCGGTAAGTCACTTAAAATGGAGTTCTTGCAGTCAAATCTGGATGCGTTTGTGGGTAACCCGAAGGAGCCACTGAAGGCTGATGAGTGGCTTAAGCAGATGATCAAGACATTTGAGATGTTTAGCATCAAGAATGAAGGGTTGAGAATGACCTTGGCAGCCTTTCAGCTTAAAGGTGATATAGCGATCCCAGTTCTCCTTTTCTGTAATTGTTGCATTCCGGACTTGGGTTCCGTAGAGTTGGTAGTTGTATATCTTGTTGTCATTCTTTAATTCACTATGTTTGAATTTTAGGATGTGTTGGGCGTGTTTCGAACAGGTAGGTTGAGTTTTGGTCTCAAGTGTTGTTGCCCAGAGTTTTGGTGTTACGCTCGAGCGGGTCATTCTGCGCTCGAGCGGAGTTTGCTTTTGGTTTTCCGCTCGAGCGGGTTTTCTTGCGCTCGAAAGGAGTTTACACACTCCCAGTATTTCGTGCCTCTGCAAAACTTCTACAGGTGTATTTTTCACGCTCGAGCGGGTTTTCTTACGCTCGAGCGGGTTGCGCTCAAGCGGACCCTTTTGGCGCTCGAGCGGGTAGTGCTTTGTCTGTGATAGTTCTGGGAGGGGGAAATCTACGCTCAAGCAGATGTACTTTACTCTTGTGTCTTGGCGCTCGAGCGGGCCTTATTGCGCTCGAGCGGATCCAGTTTTTTGTTCTTGACGCTCGAGCGTCCTGTTCTCCGCTCGAGTGGACCTGTCGTATATCAGATGGCAGTTGGGCATTTTTGAATCACTTTTCACTTTTCTTCTCTCTCTCTTACTTTCCCAAAATCGATTTTGAGAGCTTCTCTCTCTAGAATCTCTCTTCTCTCTAGGGTTTGATCTAATTAGAGTGTTCTCCTTTCCTTCAGCCTTTGTAAAAAGTGTATTGATCGTCAAGGGCTTCGTTTTGATCCGAAAAGTTTGGAGTTTGGAGCACTTTGGTTTTGGTCTTCGTCTCCATTTGAGCTCTAACTTCGAGGTAGGGATCTCCTACTCCATCTTATGAACTTTTTCTTAAAATTTTGGTATTTCGATATGTTGGGGGTTGTTGGGTAATTTCGAGAAAGTTTGGAGTTATTGTGTAATTTTCAAAAGAGGAGTTTTCAAAGTTTACAACCTTTATGTATGTAATACATTGAAAAATGGACTTGGTGTGGGATTATTGAGGGAAATGGAACCTTAGGGTTGGTATTGTAATTATGGGAAAAAGCCCTAATTGTTGATAAATTAATTTGTATAATTAATTTTGGGAAATGAGAAATTGAATAAGAAATATTCAAATTGGAAAGGTTTGGGATTAATGAGTGTAATTGGATTAATTTATCGCTCACCTAAACAAATGTAGATATTTCATCCATTTGGTGCATTTATTTCCTATTTAGAAAAAACTGCTTTGGGCTATCGGTAGAGGATAGTCTTGATTGTTGTAGACAAGGCATGATGATTAGGCAAACTAAAACTAATCAATGGGAAGTGTCATTGAATATGACGGTTGAAAAATACATTAACCTTATGTATTGATTGATTATGTATATGATCTGTATTTATATACATTGTGTTGTGTAAGAGGAGATAGGGGATGTACTCCACGGTTTAGGGGAAGATAGGGGATGGACCTCTAAACCAAAATTTGTGTGATATTGATACAACACTAAAATGTGTATCATGGTGAAGTGTGGAAGTGTGTGTTTGATTTGATATAGCACTAAAATGTATATCATTATCAATTGTGAAATACAGAAGTGTTTCTATGTTATATTGATACAGCTCCAAAATGTGTATCACTAGTGAAGTAAGGAAGTGGTTTATGTGGTATTGATACAACACCAAAATGTGTATCCGTCGTGAATTTCGAAAGTGTTTTAGAAATGAGTTATAATCTCATTAAACTATTTGGTCAAGTTCTGAGCCTTGTTTTCAAACTCAAAATTGAATAAGAAATGGAAAGTGAAATGTAACATGGTTATGATTGTCATGAAACGGTAATATGGCATGAGTTGGAATATAAGTATGGATCATCTGTTGAATGCTATTATTTTAGTCATTGTTTATAGTTGGTTTAGTATATTTCTATTGGGCTGTGGCTCACCCTATATGGGACATCATTTTCAGGTACATGTAGCATGCCACCTCCAAGGACGTAGCTTGGGAGGCTTGGGACTGTTGGACTGTTTTGTGTTTTTTGTTGTATTACATGTATATTAAGCCAACGGCTTTCTTTGTTTAGAGTTAGCACTCTCTTTTTTGTAACCAAGTGTTGACTTGGAAAGTTGTAAGCCTTTAGGGCATTTACTTTTGATGTCAACATGTAATACATTTTGTAAAGATTACTCTGATAGAATACAATTATGTTTTATTTTCTTATGTATGAGCATGCTATTGTTGGTTGATTTATGGGTTTATTTTGAGAGCGTTACAACTTGGTATCAGAGCGTACCGAGTTAGAATACTTTGGGTACGTGAGAAGTGATTAGTATCACAATGCGTTTGTCTCCCCTTGAGTAGAGACTTATGTGTAATGTATGTGCTTATGTGATAACATGTTTATGTGACTACTTGTGTAATAACCCCGACCTGTAATTAGCTATTAATCAGTAATTAAGAATGCTAATGAGTGGATTAAAATAAATTGTGGGATTAATACGTAATTTGCATCGTAATTGGCCATCTAACTGTCACCTATAAAAATATCTGCTTAGAATCCCGCTTTAAAATGAAAATTGAAAGCCTTATCGGCATCCAAACCCGGAATTGTTTATATCAATATGTTAATTGGAATTTTTAGAACCTCATGGCAAATTTTATTAAAAATTGATTTAATCTGATTCGTTGAGTCGCGTTTGGCGTGCCTTATGTTTTATTTAATGTGTTTTAGCCCCTTAAACTTATATTTGAGTTATAGGCTCATTTGAGCTCATTTTCCCTCATAACTTAGTGCAAAAATCTGAGAAAACATGTTAGAGAGAGAGTGAGAGTTCACCTTTAAGAGAGAGTGTAGAAATTGAGGAGATTGACGGCTTTGTGTTGAATTCATTATAGATTGTGCAAGTTCATTGCAAGACCAAGACTCTAGGTAAGAACCTAAGCTTTAATTCATGTAGATAATGTGTTTAATTGTTGAATTCATGGAGATTTTGTTGAGCTAAGCTAGATTTGAGCTAAATAGGAAGGTAGAGGGATAATATCATGCATGCATGTGCATATCATGAAATTTCAAGTTGTTTTCATGGAGATTCTTGCATGCATGTCCACATTATTGCTTTAATCCATGAGTTCCTCTTATTTCCCATCAAACTATCAAGTTTAATCATGTTTTGGAAGGTTTGAATTGGAAGAAGTTCTTGCATGTTGGTTTCATGGGTTAAATTGAGATTTGAGTTGGATTTTGATGAAAGGACAAGTTTTTGGGCCATGATTTCTTGTTTTAATTCTTAAACCATGTTGTTTTATAAGTCTTCATGTGTTTCCTTCATTTTGGGCCCAGAAAAATGAGTTTTGAATGATTGAATGTCGAAATTGAAGTTGGAGGTGCAATCTGGAAATTCCAGATTTTGCATCTTCACTCGAGCGAAGGAGATCTCGTTCGAGCGACCACTCTGAGGTCGTGCTCTCTGCTCGAGCGACCAAAAGTCCGCTCGAGCGTAAATTTCATGCTCCCAGAAGTTTGCATCATTTATAGATCGCTCGAGCGAAGGAATGTGCGCTCGAGTGACCAGTCACATTTTGTATGCTCGCTCGAGCGAGGACCTCAAATTCTGAAATTTTGCCTAAGTGTTCCAAGGCATGTTTTGACATCCTCATTGCATCTTAGGCATTCCTAAGCCTTAATTAAGCCATAGTAATGAGGTTATGGGCTGGAAACACACACTAAGAAATTACAAGGGTGTGTGTGTTCTAAGCCATGTGATAAGAATAAACATGAACCAACGTGATGTAAACTAAGCCTATTGGCCACATGAATAAGTAATGATAAGATTCGTTGGTGCTATGTATTTTGTGATTGTAGGTCAACGTCCGAGAAGTGATTGACCATCTACGGAACCACTGTGAGTAACATTATCGTAAAGATACGTTTATATGAAATTATGTTCCAAACGTGATATATCAAGCTATGATTTCTGAAATGATATATGTTTCTGTGAATGAAGATCCATGTTTGAAATCTATTATGGCATCCATAGATAGTCCCAAGTCATGGGGGACAGCATGAAAATGCGGGTCCATGACATTTACGAGATCTCGTTAGCCACTTCATTGTGGTGTTTGTTTAATCGGTGTCCGCGACCGGTTACTCTAGTCGGAAGACGTTTTGGATATGTGATATGTTCTATGGGATATGCCATTATTATGTTCTGATATGAGATGACTATGATTATGCTATGATCTGTTTTATACGTATAAAATGTTCGGATTTCGTTCACTAACCCCTTTACCTTAATGTTATTGACTGGGCTTTAGCTCACTGTTTGTATATATATGTATATAGGTGAGCATTCTGGAGTGCATGCCCGCAGGTTTTTGTGGGGGACTGTGTTCTGTTGTCAGCCAGCCATTGTGCCTCACGTGGAGGTACCCGAAGTGTCTTGGGATCAAGTTTTGTTTAGGCTGTTATGCATGAGACTTATGTTAATTATGTTGGTTGTACATTTGTGTAAGTGTGTGGGTATAATATAATATATGGTTGACTACTGATTATGTAAATAAAGTTTTAAATTATTCCGTTTCATGTAAGTCAACACAGCTCATTGGACATTTATATTTATGTATTGCTTCCGCTAGTCCCTTATTATATGCTGACGTCATCAGAGGCCGTAGGTAATCCAGGGATTACTGGCCGGTTACGACGCTAAACCTATACGGGCGGGTTTGGGTCATGACAACTTGGGTATGGGATTTAGTTTCTAGGATGTTGATTGGATCCTTGGGTTTCTGTGAGTCTTGTTAGAAAAGCACTTGATCAATGCTGTTTCTAACCGGAACTCTTGTAATGCCTCGAGACTATCATTATCCGGAAATGAAATTCATAAGTGCTTATGTGTTTATGTGCTTACGTGGAGTGAATTACAGTTGTCCATGCATTAGGACGCGAGTGTTATAGCTTCGGCACATTTGTGAATGTGCTAACGTTCTCCGTTACCTTTATTAGAATGTCAGGACGAGGACGAGGTGGTAGGCGAGGTAGGCCTAGGAGGTAGGAGATGCCTATACCGGAGGAGATTCCAGCACAGCAGGAAGGAATTGACCAGGCCAATGTGGCCGAGCCAGCAGGTCAGCAGGCTATGGGCGCCTTAGCCCGTGGGATAGCCGATGCATTGAGGGAGTCCATGGGCATTCTCAGAGCTGAGAATCAAGCCCAGGCCCAGGTTGTTGATGCAGGGCCTTTTTTTCTGAAGAGGGAGTTCTTCCGGTCTAATCCGGACGAGTTTGTCGGTGATCCGAAGGAGCCACTTAAGGTGAATGAATGGTTGGAACAAATGAGTAAGACGTTTGAGATGCTTGGCATCGAGGATGGAGCATTGAAAGTGACCTTGGCATCTTTCCAGCTTAAGGGGGATGCGGGTCAGTGGTGGAAGTTCATCAAGGGTCGTATTGGTGGCACTTGGGAAGCTTTTGTGGATGCTTTCCAGGATAAGTTTTTATCTCCAGCAGTCAGGAAGAAGCTAAGAGACCCGATTCTGCCCGGTTTATTCTGATTGAGTTCTTGATGGCGAGTATGAGGCTGCTTTTACTAGCTTGTCCAGGTTCGCACCTGAACTTGTGGCGTCCGAGGAATGCCGCTGTATCAAGTTTGAGAAGAGGTTGAGGCGCGGCCTCAAGATGAGAGTTGGGGTTCTATGATCCGAGACTATGGGCGCTTGGTTGATGCTGCAGCCCATATGGAGATCATGATGCAGGAGGAGGAAGGACAGAGAGGCTCCAAGAGGAGCCAGGATGGTCGTCGAGGTGATGGCGAGACGGAGGGTGCTAACCTCGGCAGATCTCGAGATGGTGTTGCTAGATCGACCTTTCCAGTGCCGAGTGCAGACTCGGGGAGAGGCAATCAGGGAGATTTTACCTATTACAAGTGTGGTCAGCTAGGCCACAAGGCTTTGGTTTGCCCACAGAAGAGAGGGGGTCAGCAAGCTGCTTCTTCTTCAGCTAGACTGCAGAGCCAGAGTCAGGGCAGGGGTCAGCCACTGTCTTGTTATCAGTGTGGTCAAACGAGCACCTGAAAAGGTTTTGCCTGCAGTTGAGTGGCACATCTGGTGCATCTGGGCTGAGGCAGAGTTTCCAGCCAGCTCAGTCAGTGCAGGCCTCGAGAGCCAATCAGGGGGCTTCATCGTCCCAGTCTGTGCAGCAGTCTTTTGCTCCTAGAGGTGAGTAGGTGGATCAGGGGCCTACTGGGCGCATGTATGCTGTTACCAAACAGGATCTTGTACCTGCTCCATCAGTTGTGAGAGGTACCTTCTTGTTTTGCAACTCGGTTACTAGTGTATTGATTGATACGGGTGCATCTCATTCTTTTGTATCTGTTGCATTTGCATCTGTTTTGGGATTGGAGTTGGCACAGTTAGCATCTCCTATTTGTGTAATGTCACCTATCAGGGGTAAGTTGATTTTGAAACAAGGATGTAGGGGTTGTGATATAGAGGTCGCCGATCGCCGGCTTCTGTTTCCTTTTGTAGTGATGCCCATGTCGGGATTTGATGTTATTTTGGGTATGGACTGGCTATCGTCATACCGGGCTGTTATTGATTACTACCGCCAGAGGGTCACAGTTTGTACCTTGAGCGGGGAGTGTTTCCATTTCTTGGGGGATCGAGTTGGTAGTGTGTTACCACCGGTGTATGATCCGCGAGGTCGGAGTGAGCTTAGTGGACTTCTCGCTAGCTTCATGAGTGGTGAGTGTGATGAGACCCAAATTGTATTACCGAGAGTGGTTTGTGAGTATTCGGATGTTTTTCCCGAGGATCTCGTCAGTTTGCCACCTCACTGAGAGACTGAGTTCTCTATTGATTTAGTGCCCGGCACAGCGCCGATTTCTATGGCGCCTTATCGTTTTGCCCCAGCCAAGTTGAGTGAGTTGAAGATTCATTTCCAGGAGTTGCTGGATAAGGGCTTTATTCGTCCTAGTGTTTCGTCATGGGGAGCATCGGCCCTCTTTGCTAAAAAGAAAGATGGTGCCTTGAGACTTTTGTATCGACTACCGAAAGTTGAATCGGGCTACGGTCAAGAATAAGTACCCTATGCCTCATATTGATGATTTGTTTGACCAGTTGAAGGGTTCCCGTTGTTTCTTTCAGATAGACTTGAGATCGGGTTACCACCAGTTAAGGGTCATGGAGGAGGATATTCCGAAGACGGCATTCCGTACGCGGTATGGCCATTATGAGTTTCTAGTGATGCCATTTGGGCTCACCAATGCACCGGCAGTCTTTATGGATTTGATGAACCAGATCTTCCGGGAATTCTTAGATCGTTTTGTAGTCGTTTTCGTGGACGACATTCTTATCTATTCGCCTTCGGAGGAGGAGCACGAGGAACACTTGAGAGTGGTGCTTGAGTTGCTTAGAGCCCATAGGCTGTATGCCAAGTTTGGGAAGTGTGAGTTCTGGCTAGGGGAAGTCAAGTTCTTAGGCCATGTGGTATCCGGGAAAGGGGTGTCTGTTGATACATCCAAGATAGAGGCAGTGCAAGATTGGGCACAGCCTAAAAGTGTATTTGAGATCCGCAGGTTTCTGGGATTAGTTGGGTATTACCGCCGGTTTGTGAAGGATTTCTCCAGGTTAGCTTCACCGTTGACTAGACTGACTCGAAAGGGAGTCAAATTTGTGTGGAGTGAGACTTGTGAAAAGTCGTTCCAAGAGCTGAAAGTTAGATTGACCACTGCTTCGGTCTTGATTATTCCGGAGAGAGTGTTGGGTTATGCAGTCTATTATGATGCCTCACGAGAGGGTTTGGGTTGTGTGTTGATGCAAGAGGGGAAAGTGGTAGCCTATGGCTCACGTCGGTTGAAAATTCACGAGAAGAATTATCCCACACATGACCTAGAGTTAGCAGTAATAATCTTTGCCTTGAAGATATGGAGGCATTACCTGTATGGTGAGAAGTTCGAGGTGTTCTCGAACCATAAGAGTTTGAAGTATCTGTTTACACAGAGAGACTTGAATCTGAGGCAGAAAAGGTGGATGGAGTTCATTGAGGACTACGATTTTTAGTTACACTATCACCCAGGAAAGGCTAACGTTGTGGCCGATGCCCTTAGTAGGAAATCCATTAGTGATATAGCTTGTATAGCCATCCGAGAATGGGAGATGTTGGGGTCAAATAGCATACCAGGTATACATCTATTACTACTTAGCGAGATAAACTCATTGTGGTAATAACCACGTCTCACGAGCCCAAAATATTCAAACCCGGTACATTCTGATACCAAGTTGTAGCATCCCAAAAATAATGACAACAGATACCCTCATAACTCTGAATAGATATACGAATGCTTAATAGTCACAAACATTTAATACCGAAAGCATTACAAGAACTATCATATATTCATTGATTTCCTTGAAATATTACAAAAGATGTCACATGTATTAATACATTCATCAATCATAGATTATGAATCTATAGCATGCGACATATATATATATATATGAAAGGAAACAAATATAAATTCATGCCCTAATGGCTACAAAGTTCCAAGACATTGCTTGGTTACAACAAAAGCAGGTCAATGCCCAATACAAGTAAAGCCCTAGGCTTGTACAAAACGAATTACAAAACAAAAAATGAGCTTCCAACTCCACTGTCCTTCCAAGCTATCCCCTTGGCGGTGGTATACCATCAGTACCTAAAAGTTGTTTTCATATAGAGTGAGCTACAGCCCAATAGAGATAAGTTTAATAATTTGTATGATTCTTAACAAAGCCATATAATGAATACACATAAATGCCAATGCCAAGACATGTGTTTTTTCCTTTTTTAAAAAAATAATGCAGTGCCATAGTTCAATTCACGATTAATAAACCATTGCTTCCAAAACAGAAAATAAGACAATAAATACACACATTGTGAATCTCTAAGTACGTGTTTCCAAGTAGACTATACAAGTATTATCAAAAATCATTTTATTGATACTAACCGGAAGAATTGGCACCTAACCACGCAAGTTTCAAGACTTTCACCCAGGACACAAAGGCCAATTTAAATAACCACAACCACACTTTCTAACCAGATTCACCATGGTACTCACCTTTTTTTTCTCAAAATCAAACCTTTTAATACATAGTTATAAAATCAGTGCTCAAATTAAAAGCATGAATGAATGTTTTCAATTAACCTAGTTCTCATGCAATTGCTATAACAATCAAGATATCCTCCACCGATAGCCAAAATAGATATCTCTATTGAATAAATAAATTTCAAGAGACAGATATAATTCATAATCTCATATCTTCATAATCTCAACGTAGGAGTAACAATCACAAGTTCAATCTCATTTTTCACATTTCAAACAAAGATCACATCATTGTTTTGAAAACTTATCAATTCCCTCTTTTTTAAAGATCAAGAATCACCAAGGATTTCCCAATTTTCAAAATAACGTCTTTTTATTCAATTTTCCTCATTTTAAAAGCCATTTCCCCCAAATTTCAATACCACTCATTACTATAAACAATTCCAACAACATTTTTAAGAAAACATTCTAAAAACCCCTCTTTTACGGACCAAAACATGTTTAAAATCAAACACAATTCCCACAAAATGCTACTCTATTCAAAGAGCACATAACGATGCTAAATACCATGCAAAACATGAAAAGAATCCCTGCCTCAAAAGCAAAAGAGAAGAGGAACAAATCCCAAAATTTAATGGAGACGAAACACAAACTTTTTTAGATCAAAACGACCCCTCCTCGAGTTCTATATTTTACCCCAAAGCACAACTATCAAGAAAACCACAGATTAAGAGAGATCGGAGGATTTACCCGAGAAATTTAGTGAAGGGTGAGAGAAAACAACTTTTAGATATTTGTAGAGAGAGAGAAAGAGAAAGAGAGAGAAGAGTGAGAAAAAGATCTCCCCCCTCCCCTAACTTTATACAAACAGACTGCTTGAGCGAACAAAATACCACTCGAGCGTCAAACACAGCACATCGCTCGAGCAAAGACACTAAACTCCCAAAAGACCATCCCTGTAGAATGGACCGCTCAAGCAAACAAAACACCCTCCAGCGGAGAATACAAACTCTAATAATTCATACTGCAAACAAACCGTTCAAGCGACCAAACTATTGCTCAAGTGCAGAAGGACCTGCTCCTAGAAGTTCAGACTACAAACTCAGAATCTGAGAGAAACAAAAGACCGCTTGAGCGATCAAAGCATCGCTGAGCGAACCTAAGTTCAAACAACCAAAACCTCACCAAAAAAGCTCAAAATCCCACCTGTTCAAAACAACGCAAACAAACCCCAAACTCAACTCAAATCACACATTGACTAAAATAGATGCCAACAATACCAATAGATATAAAATTCATAACCAAAGCGTGTAAGAGGATCGGGTCTTAACCTGGGCCACTATAGATACCTTGCCTTCTACCCCTTGAACTTTTTGCTTTGTGCTGCAAATGATTTTGCTTTTTGTTGGGTGCCAACCTAGTTGGGATTCAACTCAAAGCTTTGATGATTCCTCTCTTTGCACCCCTTGTTTTGTTGTTTGTATCTTCTTTTAATGTTTTCATAGCTTGATGTATCAATAAAACTTTCTTTTGCCAATCAAAAAAAATAAAATAAAATAAATTTATTCCTCGTTGTCTATATAAGAGGCTCTGTATTGTACTATAATTTTAGACTGAATCTAAGTAATAAAATATTATATTTAATATATAATTATTCATTCTTTGTGATTGTATCTGCTTTTACCATCTCAAAACTCTTAACTAGTTTTCAGTGAATCGAACACAATTTGTCATGTTTTCACAAATTTTAAATCCTCATGTCTCAATTTTACATGCCAACGAATTAGGGTTTACATTGAACATCTTGAGTTATACCATCTCTCAATGAGTATTCTTAAATCCAATTTATTTAAAAAATAAGTTCAAATTTTAGTTTAACCACATTTTTAAGATAAATATTGATTAAATATATAATGACACAGACACCTACAAAAGAATCCGTAAATTCATTGATAAATAAACAAACTTAATTCAACCGCAAGTAATTTCCACTTATGGTCTCAATGTTGTATTTTAATTTATTTATTTTTAATAGTTAATAAGATTCCAATTATTGTGTTAGAGTTTGACTTCTCTCAAATTGTCATATCAACTTGAAAGAACGTTTAAATTTGGTATGTCCATTTTTAAATCAATTCCAGTGATCCAAACTATTCATTTTTTTAGACTCATTGAATAAAATATTCATACAAAAAATTAATATGATTGAACATCAATAATTATGTTTAAATCATATTTTTTTAAAAATAAACGACAAATAAGATTTCAATAATAATTATTTATTTTTTTAATATAAATTTGATTCAAACATATAACTACCAATATCGGATTATCTTGATTTTTTACATAAATATTCTACTCAATAAATTCTAAAAAATAAACAATTTGAATTATGAGATCAAGACCTTTGGTGAGCTCCACTGCTCACTAAAGAGAGAAGCATAACCCTTATTGTTATCACTGGGCTCATGATACCAGTTGTCCCGCCCTTCTCACCTCTCTATGTATATGACTATTTCCACATCAACAAATCTACTCAAGTCCCATATTTAGCCCTAATAAACCAAACATCAACAAAATCTACTCACAAGTCCCATATTTAGCCCTAATAAAACCAAAACAAAACGACGAAGAAGCAAGGAGAATTATAACATACTAATCTCCAAGGGACCACATAATTTTTCCCATTTCAGGCCAGCAATGATCATTTTACAATATGAGGACCAACCCAACACTTCTATGCAACTTCACAAATTTTACCTTCTACATTAAAACGTCTTTATATATACACTGCTAAGAAAACGCACACACCACCCAAATATTAACAACATTCACTTTCCCCATGACAAGGATGCATATGTAAACCTTTTGACTTGGCAAGGTACACCCAACATAAACAGACACAAAAGTAGCAAAGTCAGGATAACCAAGAATATTGATACCGAACAACGATTGACCCTCCTGTCTGATAATAAGCTCAGCAAACATTTTGGTGACCAGGATTTCTTAATAGAGCGGTCATTGCTAATTTCAACCTCCCGTGGCTCAGCTTGAGATTTCTCTAGTTTTGGCCAACGCAGTTTAATTCTTCGGTGTGCTGTGCCCTGGAAAGGAGGAACATGTGACAGGTTTGCTTGTACTTCCTGTTGAGATCTCTCATCCTTGGAACTCTCAGGAGACAGTAAAGATTTGTCAAGGTCAACAATATCATCTTGTAGTATGTCAGCATACCACTCTTCATCGTCACAATCCTGCAATTTAGGAACAAATCTACTGAAAAACAAAGATCATAGATTTGGGAAATTAAGGTGGGTCCATTTAACCACATAATGATAAATTCCAAGAAAGAAATGTCTCAAATCATAATAGCCAATATAAAGCTTTCTAAAATTAATGAATGTAAGATAATAAAAGGCGGGAAAAACAAACCAACCAATCTAAAGCTTTATGTCTAAAATGAACTGCAGTAAAGACATAGGAGGGAAAAACAAACCAACCTGGTGGCTAGAACCAGGCTGAGTACACTCATTGGGGAGTATCTGATCAGATTCAGATCCATAATCAATTTGCTGCTCAACTGAATGAGAGTTATGACTGCTGGCTCCTTCAAATATGCCTGATAGTTCAGCACCAATTTCAGATAAACTAAATTTATTATTATTATTATTCTCAGTTGATAAATGCCTTCGACTCAAAGAACCTTGTCTTGGATTATCATTTAACCGAAACTCACTATTCTTCCGAAGGCGGCAAACAACCATCGCATCCTACAGAGACAGAATGACATATTTTTGTCAAATAAATGATAGATTTCTCCAGAAAGAACATTACATATTTTGAGCAATCAAAGACATGTTGAAAGGGAAACATTGCCAGCACATTATACTCGAAAGGAAAATTTTGCAAGACATTAATAAGTAAAGGAAAGTCAAAGCAAAAGCAGTTTGGGAAATTAAGATAGTAACATAGATCAAGGAAGTGTCCTCCTATCATGTCATCCTTTCATAAAGAGTCGATTTAACAAAAAACATAGCAAAGTCACAATCATTAAATCCAGATGGTTTGAAAGCTGATCACTATTATATCATTTTGGGTGGTATACCACTTTCATTTTGTGCCTTTAGTACAGAATTGCCCATCTCCTCTATTTCAATAAATTTTCTTTAACATACATCAAGATTACAGCAAACATTGGCAGGAAGAAGAGTCACATGTTAAATAGAGTTTCCATAAATAGATCCAACAGGAATGAGGTCAAGAAGAATAACTACACCTAGGGTTGTTCAAAAATTTAAAAATATGAGAACCGAACCGAACCGAATTTTAAAAGATATATATATATATAATATCAAGTTTTATTTTTATTAATTGGTTTTTTATAATTTTAATGATATTAGGATGGTATATATATGTAATATTAAGTAATACCTTAATATTATTAGTTTTTATCATGAGTTAAATGTATTTAGTTTGAATAATTATTTTGCTAATATTAATAATTTATTCTTGTAAATAAAAAATTTTGGAACCGTAAACCAAACCGAAACCGAACCGTTTTTTCGGTTTGGTTCTGATCCGGTTTTACAAGTGTAACAGTCTGGTCTGGTTCTCAAAATCACAGAACCGTTAGGATCGGTTCGGTTCTTAGATTTTCTCATAACCGAACCAATCCGGACCGTGTACACCCCTAACTACACCATGAAATTTCGATCACATAAATAAAGATTTATTGTACTTAAATATTGAACAAATGCAAAATGGAAATAGAGAACAGTAGTCACCAACTCCCCTATGCGAAGCATGTCTTTCTATGTGTATCTCCATTACGTGGCATCTTGATCTATGGAGATCTTATACATCAATCACTATATGCCCAAATCACGATTCTTTATGCAATCATCTTCTCGTGCCTAAACAGTATTGTATGTTCATTACATCAAAACACAAACCAAGGTAAATCAAGTTGTCAAAACCAGCAAATTTGTTATGATGACCTAGTTGAGAGAGTAAGATACATCGATGTAAAAGACTGAGTTATATTTGACCCAAGTGAAAACCAATGGGCATCCCAAGATATATCTTTCTTGTTTGTATCATAATCTCAAAGTGAAGCTCAAAGTCAACCTGGATAAATAGCTTCTAAATTGCATGAAATGTGTAACTGCAGATTGTTAAATATACCAGTGTAGAAAATATTAGAGAGTAATTACCACTTACTGATGCTTTAAATAGCTATCAACATTCAACACTGGACACCCAAAATATAAAAAATTACAAGATGCTGCCTCAAATCTAGTTTCAGTATGTAAAGCTAATGTCTTCAATATAAAAACGAACTCATGGTTTCAATGTTTAAAAAAATAATTAATTAACTAATTAAATGAAAAGTGCATAAACCATTTTTGCCAAGTAACATTGTAAATCATCATTACACAAAAGTTGCTTGCTAAAAAGATCAAGCAGTAGTTCCACTGGTTAGGAAGCATATTTTGTCCTGATCCGTTCATGAAATTTCTTCACTCTTTTTTTTTATTTAAAAAAAAATGAACTTTATTTATGAGAAAGATGAGATACAAAAAAAAAAAATTTATATGGATTCTTCATAGTTTGGGCCTGAATATTTTAATCATTACTGAGAAGCAGTCAGTAAAAAAAATCCAAAACAATTCTTCATCAAAAATTTGTGAGGCGTGTGGAACTCCAAAGATAAGGAAGTCTCCAATGTTCTAGTTGAAAATGTGGAGTGTTGCAACAAAGTATGGTCGCCTTCTAAGATCCAGAAATGTAATATGATGACTAAAAACGAAGTTTGCAATAAAAAATGTATACTTCATCCTGTTCCGATATTAGCCCAAGTAGCAATAGTTTGCAAATAAAATCCACATTGAAAAAGTACTAATAAGGGCACTCTTGAACTATAATGCCATAAAAATAATAAAAATTAAAAATTAAAAAAGAGGGAAGCAATTTGTGTTTCTGACAGACGAACAATATATGCATAGCCCAAAAATGCATCTGCTGCCACCTATAGGTAACTTCAATAACAATTATCAAAAAATATATAAAAAGTAACCACAATGACATGAACATGATGTCTCAATCATTCAACCAATCATCCTATTTAATGGCATGAAAATAGCTTATGGACTTTACTTTGGTATTGATATTGTTGAACTATAATTTCTCTTTGGCTTTGTAATTTCTCCTTTTAGTTTTTATATTGAACCGTGATTTGTAGGTCGAATAAACTATAAATTATAAAAAATAAAAAATTTGTTGACGTACCCCAGTCATACCCAAGTCTTATTTTTTTTAGATCTTGCTGTATCAGCGTATCAGTAACCTACCCATACCAGCACTAGTGCTTCATAGACTACTAGATAAAGGATACTTTCAAGTGACATGGCACAAGAGTGAGTTTGTATTTATAAATTATAACAGCTGATAATCACTAGACAAGCTTTCCAAAAGAAAGCCGCATTAAATAATTCAAGTCAGATACATCTATGAGAATACAAAATATTGTCAAAAAGTATTAACACCATCACCTGAGGATTTCCATACATACAATACTCATGCATTATCCATTCTGTCCTCTCCCCTTTTGGTGCACGACCTGTGTGGAACACCAGCGTCCTTTTTGTGCCAATCAGATTAGATCCTGACTTCACATTTCGTTCTTTCCCAGTGGCTTTCCAATAGCCAGATTCAGTTGCTCTCTTACTTTGTGAGCCATTTGGGTACTTCCTTCCACGAGAAGAAAAGAAGAACCACTCATTCTCTGAAGGAATGACTGATTTAGCTGGCAATATATAAAAATCACTAACCATCCTCAGTACTCAATAAATCGGGACTATATATTCTTCAAACACAAAATAATGTATTAAACCATGTGAACCACAAAAATAAATACAAACAATGGCACTTAAAACCCATGAAACAGTGAAAGTAAGGCATAATATCCAGAAGCCAATGCATAATTACTTCTATAAACATATCATTTTGTCCTATAGAAACCATACCACATGGGACACCTATAGATATAATGAAAATTCTGAGTCAATGTCATCATAAATAATTCCCATTAATATAAGTTGTAAAAGTGCATATTAGTATAAGTCTCATTAATATTAGTTCTCAAGTGTACTGCTTCACATTACTCACTGAAACCAAACCAAAGCAGGGGATGCCCTTCAAACTAACATAAGAAAAAAATGAAACTATAGACAATAGCTAGATACATAGGTGAAATAACCAAACTCAACTTAGATTAGAGACAAATTCCACTTTTTGTATACTTTTGTATCCCTTTTCATTTTTGTCTTTCCTGTGGTCTCAGTTTTGATTTAACCAATTTGGTTTTAAGCTATATGATTGATATTATAAAATCCTTCATCCTAGTTCTCACAGACCGTCTAACCACCAAGTTATAAAGTTAAAATGTGCAGAAACAAAGCCGAATCAATTTAGCTACCAAATAACATACAACAAGTATTACATAAGACCATCTGCATGATACTGGTGCACACGAGATTTTTTGAATTATTTATTTTTATTATTTTGCATCTAGTATTTGATTAGGGATCTTGTGATTTAGTATAAATATCCTACAATTATTAGGCTTCTTTTTTCATTGATTACTAGTTCTACAAGAAATTAGGATTAGTTTATTTCCTCTTTAGTACTCATAGGAATTTTAGAATTAGGATTTCTATTATTAGAATTAAGGATGAAAAGCTCATGGCCATGGAGAGTTTCTCTTCATTTGTATGTATAATATTTTGAGCATTCTCAGACTAACAGAATATTAGAGTGTCTTTATGTTAATCTTGTTGCAAGATTACCACTTGTACGTGATTTCGTGCATTAGTTGGTATCAAAGCTTCCACTCGAGTCCTAATCATGGCGTGACGAGCAGTTTGTGGTAGCCAGAATGCCTATATTGAAGACATGTATGAATGAAATAAAGATGCACAGGATACAGGATGGAAGGAACAATTACAGCAGCTTAGGGATGCGGTTGGTGTGTTGGCACATTAGGAAGCCATCTTTACCGATGCAAATCAACCTCACAACCAACCACTGAACTCAAACCCACTTGAGGAAGAGGATATGGTTAATTGGCCATTCACAGCAACTGCTACTCCATATCCAATTGTGGATTGGAGTAAACTACCAATATTTTATGAAGACCCATCTATTATTGAAATTACAAAGGCTTTCTAGTTACTACCTTTGGTAAGACACCTGTTGCCCACATCTGAAGTAAAGTTCTGGCTGGTGGTTTCCAACTCGGTTTGTGAGTTTGAGGATATCAGGACCTCATATGGCCAGCTTTGGTAGTTGTTCAATCCAACTACAACCTAAATAGTTTTCACTGTAGCGCATCTGAAGAGTGAGTACTTTAAGACTAGACATAGCAAAGTTTCAACCCTTAGCTTTGTGCATTGATGAAGATGGGTCAAATTTATTGAGGGAAATTGTTCCTTTAATTTTTGAAATTTAGATTTGAGAAAATTAGCGTTAAATGCAAAATATATATATATATATATATATGCATATATGCAAACAAGTGTAGGCACAACAAAATATTTTGGGCAATGAAAACTCCAAAACGAGTTTTTCAAAGAGAAGGGAGGGTGATATAGTCAAGATTTTTGGAATTGCACATTCTTTACAGCACACACTTCTATTAAAAACAAATGTACAACCATTTCAAATTTTTAACAAGTGAAGTGTGCCCTTAGAAAAATCGTTAACAAAATCCTTTTATTATTTTGGAATTAGTGTTTGATTAAGAATCTTGTGATTAGTATAGAATAGTCTAGAATTATCAAGTTTCTAATATTATTGATTAGGCAGTGTGTTACTCTGTTTGTGTGTTCAATATTTTGGGCATTCAATATTAGATTATGTTCGTGAATCAAGTTAATCTTCCTTCACCATTTGCACTTTCTTACAGGTGTTTAATATTCTGGGCAATCTCAGACAAAACAAATATTAGGTGGTGCTCGTGTTAATCTACGAATTCCGCTTCTACACGCTTCCCCGCCTTAGATAAGCAGAGGGGATTAGAGTATGAGTACAAGAAATAGATGCTAAGGGGATCAATGGGATTATGGGAGAACCATCAAGCAAGTAGTTTATACCTTGGTTCTGATTCTTTTAAACAAAATATTATTCGTTTCCACAAAAGACAAAATGAAAAAGAAAAATTAAAGGGACGAGAAAACAATAAGAAATTATATCATTTCCATTCAACTCATTTTAATCAAAAGAAAATAATTCCCTGTAAATACTACTTTCTTGAGCCCTTTAGAAAAAATGCAAGAATATACTGTAAGAACTCAAAAGTACGGAGAAAAAAGAAACAGAGAATAAGGTACCGGAATAAAACAGCCTAAATTATATATACTTTCTAAGGAAAATTACAAAAAGCGTTTGTTTCTTATAACAAAACAAACTTGAATTTTTAATTTTGTCAGTTTAAACCATACCCATTGAGATTTGTTTTCAGTCTAAATCATTTGACTCGCTATAACTAACCCAAAAAAAATAGTATTTTAGTTATTAAAATCAACGAAAAATGGTATTTTAAACATATAAAATAACAATTTTCGCCCCTTTTTTGTCAACATTCTGATGGTTTAGATTAAAAAAAATAAAAATATTAGAGATTAAATTGAAGCTCATACAGCATCATTCAAAAACTCTATAGATCAGAACCACAATCACGTAGATCATCAATCGATCACATAATAGTCATACAAAACGCGAAAAACACAATTCAATTGAATCGATGACACATGCAGCAAATACACAGAAAATGAATTCAAGTGTGAAACCTGGCAAGTCCCAAGGCTCGAATTTGCAAATCTCAACCTCAGGAATGACATCAACGCACTTGTCAGAGCCTTGGATCTTCTTTTTCAGGTAATAAGATATCAACTCTTCGTCTGTAGGGGTGAACCTAAACCCTGGAAACATGGACGAATCCGCGATTGACATAGTAGCAGGCGGAGGAGGAGGAGGAGGAAGAAGAAGAGGAGGCGTCTCTCCCTCCATTATCTTCTCAAACTCAGACCCACCACAATCCCTCTCTCTTTCTCTAGATATGCATTTATGTATATGTATTGTGAATGTAAGAAATTCGAGAAGTGAATGAGTCGAAGGTGATTGATTTCATTCTCTTCGTGCGGGTTAACTTGCTTGCTTGCTTGCTAGCTCTGCTTTCGGTTGCTTTGCTTTGGCTATGGCGGAAAGGTGTGTGTTTGTGTGTCTCTTGTTGACTCGGCTTTGACGCTTTTGAGTCTCTCTCTCTCTCTGGTGGGTTTGCGTGGGTGGAGGGTTTGTCTCAGGAAATGGACCCGCGTGAGATTGGAATGCAGAGTACGGCTGTTAGTGTAGAACGTGGACAAGCTCGCACGTGTCTTTGGCTTCGACTAAGGCCAAGCTTGAGAACTTCTAAAAAAATTAAAAAATTAAAAAATTACTTAAAAAATTAAAAAATTAATGTTATTCATCAAAAGTTAACAATTACGACTGCATAACTCGCAATTTGAATTTTTCCTTACAAACTAATTTTTATAATTTTTTATTACACATTTTTTCATAAAAAGTTAAAAAATTAACCCAAACATCTATATTTTCAACTTCAATTTTTTAGTCTAAAAAGACAAAAAGTACACTTATTTAAGACACCCCAAACAATCCCTAACAATTATCAAAAATGCCTTGGGAGCTCTAATTCCAGCAACCACTAATGATGTAGGAATGAGTCTCATTCACTGTCACAGTGTATGTTGTGCGTTTTTTTTTTTTTCAATTTTCACTTCACTAATAGTGGATTTAGAACTCCTTATTTAGAGCTCTAAATTATTACTGAACAACTATACCATTCCTACATTTTTTTTATTTTTTTTTTTAATAATTATGCACAACTCGATTAATTTCGAGTGATCAATTTCACAACCTATTTATGAGGGTTCAATTTAAAAATAGACGAACACTATAACATTACCTCAAAAAACTTATTGAAACTTGTAAATATTGAACTTAAGATTTAGATGAAATATTTGTTAAAATATTTGATTTTAAGGGGTTGTTTAGAGTGTCTTAAATAAGTGTATTTTTTGTCTTTTTTTACTAAAAAATTCAGGTTGAAAATATGATGTTTGGGTTAACTTTTTATGGAAAAATGTGTAATAAAAAATTGTAAAAATTGATTTGTAGGGAAAAATTTGAATTGGGAGTTGTGCAGCCGTAATTATTGACTTTTGGTAAATAGTATTAACTTTTTAACTTTTTGACTTTTTAACATTTTTACAAGTTTTCAAACTTGGCCTAAATTTCAAAACCAATTCAATTTCTTACCGCTACAAACTTTGTCGCATAAAACCTTATTCGTATAAAACTCTTTTAATATATTTTATTATAAATTCTGTTATTGTCTTTAAAAATAATAAACGTTTGAAACTTTTAGACCAAATAAAACTTACTCATTTTCATTAAGTCTCATTATAATTATTATTCAATTTGAGTGTTGGAGATTCAAAACATTCACTCCTATTTACACCTAACAAATTTTCACAGCTTGATAGAGGAAAAAAATACTCTCATATTCCCCAAAAAAAAAAATTGTGTCATCATTCAAAAGCTCCCTTCTCTATTAATTTTTGTTTTGTGGGCAATTCTGATTTGAGACATGATTCTTATACCTCTAGTGTACGTGAGCATCAGACGAGGAAGGCTGTGAGCATTACCGGTTTCTTAGAGGATAGATTTATTGTTAAATTTATTTTCTCTGTTATACTTTATATTTACATGCTTTAGGATTTTTTATTCTATTTTACAATCTTGCATATTATAGTCTTATAATTTGTGTACTTTTGGCATTCATTATTTAGTTATTGTGTTAGTTAACAATTATTTAATTGTTGATTATGTTTCTTTATATTAGATTTCTAACATTCTAAAGCAACTAATCAAATACAAAATTAGTCAAAATAAATTTTATTTTATATATATATATAATAATAATTTTTAAATTTGAGAGGCTAATTTGTGTAAACTAATTGGGCCGAGCTAGGTAAAATTACCTTTGGAAGTTGGGCCACGCAATGGGCCAAGATAAGAGCTCGTGTAGCTCAGTTTTGGGTTGAACCTATGTTGGGTTGGTCAGAGATGGTTGTTTGGACATGGACCTAGATATTTGTGCACGATCAGTAAGTGAACTAAGGCGACTTCAATGGAGAAGGTCGAGTTAGATGTAGCTCAGAAAAAGGCCACTCTTTGGTCAGATTTAGCACGGCTCGACTAGAAGTAAAACAAAGCAATATAGCTCAGTTGAGCGCAACGATAACAGAGCAAAGAGTTCTGGTCATCTCACTTGGCTGGCAGTGAGAAGGGTGTCCCAAGGATAAGCATTATCCTTAGGGAATGTGACTCTTAGGAGGACTCTGCTAAAGAGAGTCAAAGTCCTGCTAGGATTGTACCATGTATAAGGAATCTATAAAAGCTCATAACCGCACCTATTTCCAAGTATTGCAATTCATACTCCCAAATTCATAGAGCTTTTGTGTCTATTGTCTATTTGCTGACTTAGGCATCGGAGGGGTTTCCGACACACACCAGCTGGCTAGCTCACATTTGTGTTTTCAGGTATAAGCTAAACATTTGGAGAAGTACAAACTTGATCAACAGGATTATACGAGACAAATTATTTTCGTGCTCGTACAATATTAAAACAATTTATGGTTCTTGTACATCAGTAAGTCAAATATTAAAAGTTTATAAAGCTTACAATTGCCTTTGTCATTGTGAACATATTGTTTGCCTTTAGCTTTGTTAAATACTTAGTCTCATGGCCAGAATTGATGAGGCTAACGCTTCTAAATCGGGAAAATTTAGTGGAGAACATTTTCGGAGATAGCAAACTCAAGTGCGCTTACTGTCTTGGGACTATTTTCTGCTATTGACAACTCTCAGCCTAGCCAGACCAAACATCATCTTGGATGATAGAAAAGTAAATTAAATATCACTGTTATCATAGAATTCTTAATGCCCTTTCAAACCATCTTTATGGCGTGTATCTTTATGCAACTATAACTACAAAAGGGCTTTGGGAAACATTAGAAGCTGAGTATGGGATTGCTGATGTTGGCATAAATAGGTTTACTGTTTCGACTTTCAATTACTAGTTGTCAAATGAAAAACCTATGGGCGAACAAATTCATGAATTTCAAGAACTTTTGAGGGGTGTTGAAAAAAGTGGGACAATTTTTAGTGAAGATTTGAAAGTATCATGTCTTATTGATAAACTACCATCATCTTGGATAAACTTTGCCCAGTCTCTTAGGCACAAACAATGAGGACTTATCTTGACTCAAACTTTAAACTCCCTTAGGGTGGAAGAGAAACATAGAGCTAATTGCCCAAACCATCAAAGAAGCCACCTAAGGTAAACCTTATTGAAAATAAAAATAGTAACAACAATAACCACCGTAGCAATAAAAATTTCAACAAGAACTTCAACAATAGGCCTCGAAATTTCAACAATAGAAATAATTTTAAACCTAGGAGCACAAACTTCAAAACCAATCGGTTCAATCCAAATAGAAACCTAGCTCTAATTCATCAAAATAGTGACAAACCCAAGGGCATCGTTAAAGGTAGCAAGCATTGCTTTGTTTGTGGAAAAATGAATCATGTTGCAAAAGATTGTTATTTCAAAAAGACCAAACCAGTGCAATATCAAAGGAATTCAAGTGCTCAAGTGAATATGTTAGAAGAGAATCAAGCTAAACCATCTTTTAGGTATAGTTCCTCTTCAGTAAATTTTGCTTATGAAAATAAAGATTGGTGGTTAGACTCTGGAACTAATGTGCATATTTGTATTGATCATAAATATTTTAAAACTTATCAGGAGTCAAGTGGAGGAAGTGTAACACTAGGCAATAATTCAACCACACAAGTGCTTAGAGTTGGTAGTGTGGAATTGAAGATGACATCTGGGAAGGCATTGATTCTTAAAGAAGTGCGGCATGTTCTAGAAGTTAGAAGAAATCTTATTAGTGGATCTAGTTTAGTACAACAAAGTTATAAAATAGTTTTTGAGTCTAATAGAGTTCTAATAACCAATAATGATATTTTTGTTGGAAAGGGTTATGTTTCTAGGGGTTTATTTAAATTGAATATTATTTTAGATGACAATGAATTTTTTGCTGAAATTTTGAATGTGGAATCGTGTGATGTATGGCATAGAAGATTGGGTCATATTAATTTATAGAAAATGAGAAAAATGATGGAGTTAAATCTTATACCCAAGTCACAAGTGGATTTTAAACGTAAGTGCGAAATTTGTGTTCAAGCCAAACAAGTTAGAAAAGCCCATAAAAGTGTAGAGGTTAAGGATACTGAACTCTTACAATTAATTCATTCAGGTGTTTGTGATTCAACTAGGCCACCTACTAGAGCTGGAAATAAATACTTTGTAACGTTTATTGATGATTGTTCGAGGTATTGTTACATTTATCTTATTAAAACCTATAAATTTGTGGTATACAAAAATGAGGTTGAAAATCAATTAGACATAAGGTTCTTAGGTCTAATAGAGGAGGAGAATATAGTTTTACTAATCTTTTATCTTATTGCGAAGGAGCACACCACCTTATTCACCCCAATCTAATGGAATAGCAGAAAGAAAGAATATGACCTTAATGGATATAGTGAATGCAATGTTATTAAGTTCTTACCTGAAAATTTGTGAGGGAAAGTAATACTTAAGTGCATGTTTTGTCTTAAATAGGATAATCTTGAAGAATAATATTAAGACACCTTATGAAATACAGAAAAAGAGATGCCCTAATCTTAGTTTCTTAAAAATATTGGGTTGTTTAGCTAGATTAACCATACCTTATCCTAAAAAGAAGAAAATAGGTCCCAAGACAGTATACAATGTATTCCTAGGCTACCAGTGTGTTTGGTTTGAGTTTTTTGAATTAAGTTTTTTGAAAATTGAGTTTTTTGGTTTTTCGTGTTTTTTTGTTTTTAGTGAATATTTTTAAAATTTTAAATATTTTTTAACTTTTTTAGATGCACCTTACTTAGATGTATCTAAAAAATAAAAAATTTGTGAAAAAATATTTTTAAAAATTAATAAATACATAAAAATACAAAAAAAATGTACTGAACTCTCGTATTTTTTTTTGTATTTTTGGTATTTAGTGAATTTTTAAAAGGTTCTTTTCAATTTTTTTTTTTTACTTTTTAGGTATATGTATGTTAGGTATGTTTAAAAATTAAAAAAATTGCTCAAAATATTTTAAAAAATTCAGTAAAAACAAAAAAATACGGAAAATAAAAAAGTAGAATTTTCTGAAAAGTGTTTTTGAAAAATGATGACCAAGCATTTTAGGTTTCTAGTTTTCAATTTTGAAATTAGTGAGCTTACTAACAATACCATAATAGAATCTAGAGATGCCACATTCTTTGAACATGTCTTTCCTTACAAAATGAGAATTTTCAAGTCAAGTTAATGATTTTCCATTAACTAGTCATAATCATAGAGTTAGAATCTCAAAAACTTAGAAGGAGTAAAGGAACTAGAATAGAAAAGAATCTAGGAGAAGGATTCTATACATTCATGATAGAGCATAAACCCACAACCTATAATGAAGCAATGACCTCAATAGATGCACCATTCTATAAGGAGGCTATTAATAGTGAGATAGAATCAATTTTACAAAATAATACTTGGGAAATAGTCGATTTGCCGCCTAGAAATAAAGCAATTGGATGTAAATGGACATTTAAAAAGAAATTGAAGCCTGATGGAAGTATTGATAAATATAAGGCAAGATTGGTAGCTAAAAGATTTATTCAAAAGAAAGGGATTGACTATTTTGATACATATTCACCTGTGTAGACATTACTACCATTAGGACTCTTGTAGCCCTAGCATCCATCCATAATTTAGTAGTATGTCAAATGGATGTTAAGACAACATTCTTGAATGAAGATTTAGATGAAGAGACTTATATGGAACAACAAGAGGGTTTTATGATAAAAGGACAAGAACACAAGGTGTGTAAGTTAGTAAAATCTCTATATGGTCTTAAGCAAGCTCTAAAACAATGGCATGAGAAATTTGATAAGGTGATTTTAGAGTGTGATTCTAAATTTAATGAGTATGATAAATGTCTATATTACAAAGAGGTAAATGGGAATTTTGTATTCTTAGCTTATATGTGGATGGCATTTTGGTCTTTGGCACTAATTTAGAGATATTAGAAGACACTAAGTCTTACGTGTCTAAAAAATTTATATTAAAGATTTGGAAGAAGCATATGTGATCTTAGGAATGAAATTAGAAAGGACAAGTCAAAACAATACCATAGAAAAAATGTTAAAGAAAATTGAGTATTATGATTGTAAACTTGTCTCTACACCTTATGATCCTCGTGTACAATTGAAGAAAAATAATGGTCAACCTGTTTCACAATTGAATTATTCTCAACTCATAGGAACCTATATTGCTAATAAATCAAGGTCTATTGCATATGTTGTTGGAAGGTTAAGTAGGTACACTTAAAATCCTAGTAATGAGCATTAGATAGCCCTGGAGAGAATTTTTAAGTACTTAAGAGGAACCTTAGACTATTCATTGATTTATAGAGGTTTTCCCAACCGTAGTAGAGGAATATAGTGACACTAATTGGATTATTAACAACTCAAAAATTAAATCTATTACTAGTTATATGTTCTTATTATGAGGGGCTGCCATATCTTGGGGATCTAAAAAACAAACTATAATCTCTAGAAGTACAATGGAAGCTGAGTTAATATCCTTAGACATAACTAGCGTTGAAGTTGAGTGGATTAACAACTTGTTACTAGATATACCTCTTGTAAGCAAACGCATACCTGCCATCTCTATACACTGTGATAGCAAAGTTGTAATTGATTTAGTGAGACAAACTCATACTAATAAAAAGATGAATAGACATATTTATGTAGGGTACAAATCTGTGAGGAGCATGATCAATAAAAATATAATCTCATTAGAGTTTGTGAAATTAGAACTCAATATTGCTGATCAACTGACCAAAGGTCTATCTAGGAGCGGAGTCCTAGATCTGTCAAGGGGGATGGGCCTAAGCCCACCAGGAAGTCATCTAAGGAGGTAACCCATATTCTGTGTTTAGAGATCCCATGAAGAAATTTCAATGGGTAAAAGCAATCCATATTGCATGACTTGGATGCAGCACTTTTAAATAAACAAGACACTTTTAAACTCTCCTGCTCATCCCTATGACAGTGGTGCTATGAACTGTAAGGTTAGGAAGGGTTTAACCCTGAATGAATCCAAGGTAGACAAACTTCTGTGAGGTATATTCCATCACTACACCCTTGGAGGATTCACCTAAGTGGGAATTGTCGTGAGGCTGCGACTTGGAGACTTCGGCTGGTCTCTAGTAACTTCCATGAGAATCAAGATATGGTGCATGGCTTTTAATAACACTAATCTGTGACCATAGTCCTATACCGGTATTATGTGTGTGACATGTTGAACTTTGGCTCAAAAGGTCTAGTTCAAGATATATTTCACTATGATCCTTTAGAGGAAAACAATCAACACAAAGTGTAGTTCAAGTCTGGAAGACTCCTACACCTACACCTACTGCGCAGTATTGCCCATATTTTTGTATTTGTATTTATTTTATTTTATCTATTTATTTGTTTAGTTGTTTTTTATTATATTATTTTAAAGGTTTGAAACTTGTGGGAGAATGTTGGAAAATCTAGTTTTAAGTTTCAAAACTCGTAATTGATTAAGAATTTAAAACCAATTCAATTTCTTACCGTTACAAACCTTTTCATATAATAAATTCTATTATTTTCTTAATAAACGTTCAAAATTTTTAGACCAAATATAACCTAATTCATTTTTATTAAATCTCATTATAATTATTATTCAATTTGAGTATTGGAGATTCAAGATCTTCACTTCTATTTATACCCAACAATTTTCCTCATTTTGATAGAGGAAAAAAATACTCTCCTATTCCCAAAAAAAAATCATGTTCTCATTCAAAAGCTCCCTGTAACATGCCCGGGGGCACCCGCACGCGTTAAATAGTTCGGACCTTCGATTTCTTCGATCTAGCCTCATAAGTGTAATGTGAAACATAAATGAGATTCCAAATTTGATAACTTTTATAGAAATTCATTGTAACAACCCCATCACGTATAATGATTAATACTTGATTAATTAAGAGGATTTGAGATTTAATTGCCGAGTATTATAATTTATTTGGGATTTATGAGAATTATGGAATCTGACTCGTATATGATTCTATTAAAGATTTATTTTGGAATCAGAAATTAAGGGTCCAAATGGCTTAAGGAGGTGAAGTTAGGAAGTTGAATCAATTTAATTTTGATTACGGACCCATTTGGGAGTTTAATTAAAAGTTCGTTTCAGCGTAGTAAAGTTAAGGTTCGATTAATTAGATCCTAATTGGAGTTAATTAAGCTAATTAAATTATAATGATTGAGAATTGTGATTTTTGCAAAGTAAATTTATTTGTGGGATGTCTTATTTGAATATGTAATTTAATTGATGGAAACTTGGAGTCTGATCAGAAATTAAAGACCTGAATGATTTAAGAAACCAAAATTGAGGTTGAAAATAAGTTTAATTTAATAATTGGAGCCTTTTAGGATATTGATTAAAAATCTGATTTGGATTGATAATTTTAAATATATTTAATTCGGCTCTAATCGAAGTCAATCGGATTAATTAAATTATGTGGGACATGTGGTTAGTTGTGATTAATTAAATTAAGGGAGTGATTAATTAAGTTAATGAATAATTAGTGATTAATATAATCTTAATCATAAAATAAAATGGAGTAAAATTATGAAGGTCCTAGAAAGCTTATAACTGGTGGCCCATTTATTTATTATTAAACATTTGGTGTATGTGTGCATTGGTGTATTCATCTTGTGCTGGGTAAGCACAGCCGAAAGAGAGAGAGAGAGAGAACATATTTGCATGGTGGTCAATCTGGTAAGAGCAAGCCGTGGAGAAGGAAATGAAGAGAAGAAAATGGGAAGTAAAGGAAAATCAAGTACATGGTTGAAATTAAAGATTAAGGGTAAGAATTTCAACCTTGATTTTGTAGAGCTCATGTATTACACTTAAAATTAAGAAGAGTTTAAGATCAATTCTATGGGTTTGTAAGAAATTGGGTTTGCATGTGGAATTAATAGCAAGAAGATGAAGGAAATTAGTAAAAAGATGATGAAATTAAATTAGATTCATGGTTATGGAATAAATTAGAAATTAATTATTTGGGTTTGATATTTTTCATCCTTCACATATTTTTAGTTTATTCTTACATGCATTGTGAATTTTCAAGATTTTAGTTGAGAATTAATTATATAAATTCATAGAAATTGGGTCTTGCATGTTTAATCAAATTAGGTTGAAAATATGAATTATGGTTCTTTAAATTTGTTATGTTTGAGTTTGATTTTGAGAATCATTCATAAATTGGGTTCTATAAATTACATGCAACAAGGTTTATTAAAGATTTGGTTCATGCAAATGAGTTAGGTTAGTGATTATGGAAATTAATTTAGAAATTAATTATTTTTATATGAATTTGAATCTTATGGTTGCATGCATGTAATTTAGAGAAATTAAAGAATTAATTCATGAACATTGTGAGCTTAATTTTGAGTTAAAGGGATTTTGATGTAGATGGTTTAATTTTTTATTATAATTTCACACATGCAAATACTTTTCTAAGAGTTTCATAATTTCAATTTCATAATTTAAGGTGATAGAAAAGAGTTAGAAAACCAATTTTATGGGTTTGGAACAAAATTGATAAGAAAATGATGAAGTGGAGTTAAAATCAAGTTTATAAGAGTATAAAACTAGTAATTTTGATGTCAATTTCATGCATGTGAATAATTTTCTAAGGAATTTATGACTTTAATTTCATGCTTGAAAGGAAAGTAGAAAGAGCTTGAAATCAATTTTATGTAACTAAAAAGAAAATGAGAGTTTGGAGTCTTGTTCAATTTATGGAGATTAAGTTAGAAATTAATCATTTTGAGTTGGGATTTGGCTTGTTATGGAGAAAATGATTTCAAACTAAATTTGGCAATTGGGGTATGATTTTGAATAAGTGATTTAGCAATTTATGACTTTAATAAATGGTTTTCTGTGTTGGTATACTAAAGTGCATGTTTTGAAGCTTTAAATACCAAATTTGAACTTTAATTTCAATTTTAGAATTTCAGAATTTTCGTTGTTCGCTCGAGCGAGGGAAGTCTCGCTCAAGCGTGAAAATCAAGCTCCCAGTAGTTTTTCAAATTTTACAGCTCGCTCAAGCGACCAAAGTGGCGCTCGAGCGAAGACCCCATTTTCAGCACATTTTGGAAGGTTGCATTTAATTCATATTTTTATCCTCATCTCTTTCCAAAACATTTTAGACATGATTTATGACTCAATAAAGATTAATAAGCTACTAATCAACATAGATTAGTTAGTTAAAGAATGAATTATTGATCGTGTGGTAATTGTTAAAGAAGCCAAGTAAAGGATCAATCTATTGGGAAAAGAAGGACTTAGTAATGAAAGAATATGTGAAATAAGAACCTGGTTTATTTAAATGAGAAAGAATAAACGTAGTAGAACTTCGGACTATAAAGACTAGAAAGGACAAGTTTAATCAAGGGAGTAATATTGTATTTCAATGTGTATATGTTATATGTTTGTGTAGGTCACGCGCCATTGTCTGCCTGATTTATCTGATATATCCAATCTGTCTGATTTGCCTCTGCAGCCCTCTGTGAGTAATAACTTTGTAAAGTTATGTTCGATGTTATGTATTTTCAATGTACTATGATACGAAATAATTGATTCTTGAAAAGCTATGATACGTTGGAAATGAATGAATGAATGTCTAGTTTTTCTGAAAAGTATTTGTGGCACCCTTAGTTGATAAGGCCCTCGCCTGGGGGATACAATACCGTGGCATAAGGCCCTCGCCCGGGGAATACAATACCGTGGCATAAGGCCCTCGCCAAGGGGATACAATACCGTGGCATAAGGCCCTCGCCCGGGGGATATAATACCATGATTACTTGCGCGCAAGATATGGACCCTCCTGGTCGTTGGTACCAACTCTGTATGTGGTCTCTAGACCTATCTGATCTGTTAGCTAATGGGTGTACCACGTATGATCTTATGCAAAATTTGAATATGAATATGAGTATGTGTCTGAATCTGTTTCTGATTTGAAAACTGAAAATGCATAAGACTCTATTTCTGATAAGATTATGTTTCTGATATAAACTCTGATTTCTAACTCTGTGATGGACATCATTCATTAAACCCTTTACTCTGTTATTATTCACTGGGCTTTAGCTCACTCTATTATTTATGTATGTAGGTGATCAGGCGCGTGACCAGGCTTAGAGGCATCTGTCTAGAATCTGTTCTGTCAGCCAACCTATGTGCCTCCCGTGGAGGTTCCGGATATGCTAAGTGTTGTCGTTATGTGATATAAAGTTTAAGTTCAGTTATGTTTTCTTGCTTGGTTCTTCAAGTCATGTGTATATGTGTAAATAAAAAGTTTAAAATTTTTCTGTCTCATATAAGTCTGCACAGCTCAATGGACGTTGTATATTATTATTTGCTTCCGCTAGCCCCTAATATTTTGTTAATCTGTTTAGAGGCCATAGGTAATCCTCGGACATCGCGTTACATGATACAAACCTATAGGGGCGAGTTTGGGTCGTGACATTCATTTTATTGCAAAAAATCTTTGCCAGAAATGGATTACATCACTAGTTCTTAGAGTTGTCACCTAATGTTTTTGGGAGATTAGGAAACACGTGACTTGTGCTAATGCCATTGTTCGTCATAACCAAAATGTTTGGCTCAAAACCTTAGGTATGAGAGGGGGTTAAATTCTATTTCTTCCACTTTCATTCATTGATAAGATATGCCTATCTCTATCTCACACTAACCCAAGAGACTAACAAACGATGAAGCCGGAAAAGGGGATCAAGAAGTTAGCAAAAATTGTTTTTCTCTAATAATAATTTAGTTCTAGGGACAAGTAGAATCCACAATTCGATAAAATAGTTTGAATCTATGTTGAATTGGTAGGTGTACATGGAAGGCCATTAATTAAGCACCCCCACTTATCTTATCAAAGATCGGCCTCTATTAAACCATGATATGAATTTTATTTGCTTTGTATGTTCATATTCCGATTATTTAATAAATGCTAAAATTACTATGTAAAGTAAGCAAGCATAGATTATGTCATTTATTTTGGAACAATTAGATTTCATGTATTTGTGAAAGCATTTTGAATAACTCGACGGAAATTTGAGTTTACGACATGAAAATCAATTTTGTTCCAAATTGAACAACACAACCTCCATCCACGAACATTCATAGAGATATATCAAATAAGCACATAACCACATGGTATAATGCTAAACGCAATAAGAAAAACACACACAAACGGAATGATAAAGCATAAAAACTTACATTTTTACCTGTGTCCTGCAAACAATTACAAAATAAAGTTAGTAAAACATGTATGATCTTATATACAAAATTCTAATGATATTTATTCACGATATGCAACTAGTGATTCGACTTTTAAAATATGACATGTGATTCATATCAAAAACATGAAGTTGCGCACAAAATCACGTAATAATCGATTAAACTCACAAATGCAAATTTAGTGGAACCAAAACGCATGAAACATGGATGCAAAGTATGGATACGATGATAAACAAAATATACTACACGTGTACAGGTAGGGTAAGTGAGTAAAAAAATTGAATAGAAAGAAGCATGGCGGGAAATTATTACAACATTTAAATATTACAAATCCAAATATGAGGAAAGAAAGAAAATATTACAACAAGATATATCCTCACAAATCTCTCTTAAAATAAAAGAAAAACAAGAAAAATAGAACCTTCAAGGGGCCTCCGAGACCGTTGGAGACTGTTCTACTCAATGCTGGGAGGCTGTTAGGTTCTGTCTAGAAGAGGTTGGTTGGCCTACCAAAAAGTGAGCTGGCCGGCCAATTAGGCCAAGCCAAAACTTTGTTTTGTTGTAAGTCCAAACAAAGAGTAAACAAGGGATATGTAGGTGACTTAACTCACCATGTCCAGTTAGATTACAACAATTTATGATATGAAATCAAAAACAAGAAAAATAATATGAGAAAGGAAATACAAGAAGATAAAAAGTGTGCAAAATTCACCTTCCAAGGAAAGGATTTGATTTTCAAACTTCCTTTTGATTACCCTCAAGTTTGGGAAGTGTATTCTTAGTTCTTAGTTTGAAAATTTGAAACTCTTGTTTGAATGATGTTTTTGGGTTGTTTAATAGTGTAAGGGAGGGAACTCTCTATTTTTCTCTCTTTCAAAAACACTCACTCTTTCTTGATCAAGGTTACTGGAATTTGGCTATATCAGAGTCTTTGGGATGGTTGTGGTGTATCAAGGATAGAATATTAGTATATGATGGTGTATATAAAAGATGGGAGTTTTTGCTTCAAAACTTAAACTTTATCTTTTCTTTTCCTCTCTATCTCCTTTCTCTTCATTTCAAATCCTCTTCTCCTAACAATCCGATCACCTTCATATAGGCAATGCAAGAATGCTTAATAGAGAAGGTGATGGGGGACAAGGTTGAAAACAAAGACCATAAGGTGACAACAACCAAGGACTTTGTTAAAAAGGTCAACTCTCTTGACAATGAAAGATGAGTAGATGTCTATAAGGCTCAATGGAACAGGTGTGAGGAGACAAGGTGGAAGACAAGGATGATGGGGTGACAAGGATGATTGCATTGGATGCTCCTTTTGGCGTAAGAGACAAATGCTCTTTTGACAATGAAGGCCAAAGAACAATAATTGAAGTTAAGCAGGTGTGTATCTCATGCATGAATATATCAAGAATGATTTGGAATGGCATGTCCCACACACATTAAACAAGAATTCTGTCGAAACTGTCCTATTTCTAGGAAAATTAGCTGGCCAGCCAATTTCTTGGCTGGCCAGCCACAAAGTTGGCCTTGGCCTAACTAATTTGCACAAAATAGGATTTTTCGACAGAATTATCATCCTTTCCTTCTATTTTCACACTGTTCTTTACTCAATTTTCTTAGAAAATGTTTCATTTTGAAGTTTAAAAATGAGTCTCAGAACACGATGAAAATAATCAGAACAAAGAGAAAGAAAGTTTCGAAAGAGAGTTTTGAACAGGATTTAAACTGTTGGCCAAAATAGGCTTAGGGCTGGAAATGGAACAAAAATTCTGCATTTCCTACGAAGGATTTATGTGAGAAACACATTCTTGTTTTCATCATCGGGTAATCAAAAGAAAGCGCCAAAGTCTTAAGGCCGGTCAAAATGAGGTATCTACACTCCATTCTTTGATATTTTTTGTTTGTGGGCAATTCTGGTTTGAGACGTGGTTCTTATCCTCTTGATGTACGTAAGCATCAGACGAGGAAGGCTGTGAGCATTATCGAGCTGAATCTTGGAGCTATTGTCATCCATTATTTACACTATAATAGCAAAGCTGTAATTGATTTAGAGTAACAAACTCATACTAATAAAAAGATGAACAGGCATATTCTTGTAAGGTACAAATCTGAGATGAGCATGCTCAATAAAAATATAATCTCATTAGATTTTGTGAAATCATAACTCAATATTGTTGATCAGCTGACCAAAGGTCTATCTAGGAGCGTAGTCCTAGATCTGTCGAGGAGGATGGGCTTAAGCCCACCAGGAAGTCATCTAGGGAGGTAATCCATCTTCTGTGATTAGAGATCCCATCAACGAAGTTCAATGGGTAAAAATAATCAATATTGCATGGCTTTTATGCAAAGACTTTGAAAGAAAAGAGACACTTTTAGACTCCCATGCTCATTCCTATGGCAGTGGTGCTATGAACTATAACAAGTTAGGAAGGGTTTAACCCTGAATGAATCCAAGGCAGACAAACTTCTGCAAGGTATATTCCATCACTATACCCTTAGAGGATTCACCTAACTGGGAATTGTCATGAGGCCGCAACTTGGAGACTTAGGCTAGTCTCTAGTAACTCCCATGAGAATCAAGATATAGTGCATGGCCTTTAATGGCACTAACCTGCGAACCATAGTCCTATACCGATATTGTGTGTGTGACATGTTGAACTTTGGCGTAAAGGGTCTAGTTCAAGATATATTTCACTATGATCATTTGGAGGAAAACAATCAACACAAAGTGTAGTTCAAGTCTGGAAGACTCCTACACCTATTGCACAGTATTGCCCATATATTTTTGTACTTGTATTTATTTTATTTTATCTATTTATTTGTTTAGTTGTTTTTTTATTATTTTATTCTATTATTTTAAAGGTTTGAAAGTTGTGGGGGAATGTTGGAAAATCTGGTTTTAAGTTTCAAAACTCATAATTGATTAAGAATTTAAAACCAATTCAATTTCTTACTGTAACAAACTTTTCATATAAAACGTTTTAATATATTTTATTATAAATTCTATTATTAGCTTTAAAGGCAATAAACGTTTGAAACTTTTAGACCAAATATAAGCTAATTCAAATCTCTCTATAATTATTATTCAATTTGAGTGTTGGAGATTCAAGATCTTCACTCCAATTTTTACCCAACAGTTTTCCACAACTTGATAGAGGAAAAAAATACTCTCCTATTCTCCAAAAAAAAAAATTATGTTCTCATTAAAAAGCTTCCTTTGTTATTTTTTGTTTGTGGGCAATTCTGGTTCAAGACGTGGCTCTTATCCTCCTAATGTACATGAGCATTACCTGGTTGAATCTCGGAGCTATTGTCATCCGTTAATACCTTCACATAAAGAGGATCAGTTGCTTTAGAACAGTGATCATACGCCTCTCGATTTCTTACACGCCAGATTTACTGTTAAATTTATTTTCACCGTTATACTTTATATTTACATGCTTTAGGATTTTTTATTCTGTTTTACAATCTTGCATATTATAGTCTTATATTATCTATGTACCTTTGGTATTCATTATTTAGTTATTGTGTTAGTTTACAATTATTTAATTGTTGGATGTGTTTCTTTATGCTAGGTTTCTAACACGCACACCCAAGTCTCAAGTTTTGCCCGCAAGGCTTATTGCTTTTTTGCTATGATTCAAGCACTAATTTTTTTATTTTTTATTTTAATTAAGATTTGTAGGGTGTTAGTTTGTTATTAAAGTTAGATTACAATTAAAGGGGTCGCCGCTACTCCATCAGTTCAAACTCTTAATCTTTTTCTCATCACATTTTAAAGTGTGGCTACAAAACTACTAAGTCAAATCCAAGATCTACACTATCCCATCCATTCATGGATAAACATTAAGAAAATTCTCCGATGTGCAATGCATATTATATGTAATCCTATCACAAAATTCGCCTAGGTCTTAAGTTTTTACGAATTTATACGAATTTGTATTCAATTTATACATATTTTTTAAATCACTTATGTACTTCGTAAAAATTTACGTAATTTTATAATAAGGTTGAATATCAAAACATTTTCACAGACATTAATCTAACCAGGATAACTTTTCGGCTCAATTTAACCCCAATCTAACCAGTATAACTTTTCGACTCAATTTAACCCGAATTTAGATGGATGGTTTTGATACAATGAGCGGACAGATACTGGTCCAACAATTTTCATTTTATTTTTTTTTTAAAAAATCAAGACTTAATCAAGTGACAGATACAGAGAATTTAATCTACTGTCTTTGACTGGACTGTATGAAATTAAGCTTTGAATTAAAATATTAATACAATAGCATATTATTTTTTATTTATTTATTGAAATACTGAAAATGACTCAAAATAGATAAAAGCATACTGTGTGTTTGGTTTCAATTTTTTGAAAATTGAGTTTTTTTTTTGTGTTTTTGTTTTGTTTTGTTTTTTTGTTTTAAGTAAATATTTTTTAAATTTTAAGTAATTGTTTTACTTTTATAGATGTATCTTACTTAGATGTATCTAAAAAGTAAAATATTTGTGAAAAAATATTTTAAAAAATTAATAACTACACAAAATATACTAAATTTTTGTTTTTGTTTTTTTTTTTTTAATTTTTGGTATTTAGTGAATTTTTTCTAAAAAATTAAGTGTATTTATGTTAGGTGTGCCTAAAAATTAAAAAAAAAAATTACTTAAAATATTAAAAAAATTCAGTGAAAACAAAAAAAATACAAAAAACAAAAAAATAAATTTTTTTGAAAAGCGAGTTCTGGAAACCAAAGTCAAGTATGCTGATAATTTTTTTTTTTTTTTTTTTTTAACAACAGAAAATAAAGAACTAAAAAAATGCCCCAAAGAAAGCATAAATTAAAAAGAATAATAATTGAGAAAATAAACCCCAAAGAAACGGTAAGGTTCAATTCACCTAACTTGCTTGATCAATTTTTTAAACCATGAGTTATGTGGATGGAAATTCCTTAATCCGATCACATTCGATCAAGTGGCATATGACGTACAACTTGACCTCAGCCTATGAGCATCCTTTGATTCCATGCATTGGGTCATGTTTTGTGGGCTAAAATAATTTTAGATAGAAATGAAGTAGTGAATACTTTTTTAGTTAAATTGATGAATGATAATTTCATTTGTAAAGTAATTTTTTTTTTTTTTTTTTTTTCAATTTTAATAACCAAACAAGAGAATGTATATTCCAACAAAATAATCATAACATTCTAATTTCATTTCAATAAACTAATTAAGGCATAATTCATTAGAGTAGGAATATCTTGTCTCCTCCTCACATATGCCTCGCATTTCAAGTTTTCTTATCGAAGCAAAAGAGTAGAAAGGAAATGAGAATGATTAGTGGTGCTATATCTCTTAATTTTGACCCTTCAATTCTACTCTCAATGGCATGGCTCACCCTCACACATCATTGGAGATAGGATTGGAGGAGCAAATTACGGAATGAATCATTATTCATATATTTATGTATTATTTAATTTGTTAAATATAATAAGAATAAATTACTAAAACATTCATATATCTCATTTTTACCTCTATTACTTTCACCCTTCTAAATCATCTTTTAAAAGAGTGCAACTTTTATAATTAAAAGAATTAATATGTACAGATTCATAAATAAAAGATAGAGTGACACTCACTAATAATTGAAGAAATCTTTGTATAATTAACTCTCTATTATATCATCTCTCTTTTCAATATAATCAACCCACACTATGACAAATTATCTCAACATTTTCTCATTTTCGTTCAGCCTTCGCTATCTCCTTAATTTTCCTTGCTACATTCTCATCGAACAAAACCAAAATGAGAACGGGATACCACAAATCTGACCCCGGCACCTTTGCCATTGCTAAAAACATCAACCTTGTGATTTAGCATATAAAGATCTGACCTCTTCATGTTTGAGAGAGATATAACTTCATGCAATTTAGGTCAAGGTATTCATTGTGTACCACTCTAATGATGTATATTATTATTTTTGTAAGTTTTATATGTAAATCATTTATGAAAATAATAATTTGATCTGATTATCGAATTCACATGTTGTTTATTAAATTTGTCTTCAAAATAATAAATAGTCTATTTCAAGATTGTACTTAACGTCTATTTTTCAATGAAAATTCTGGAAAAATTATGTAATTTCAATTACCAAATCAATTCTTTTTCCCAATATAATCTACACTCAAAAGAAATATAAAATGCAGGGATTAGATAATTAGAGTGATGAACTTTACAAACCAAACTAGCCCAAAACATAAGTCAGATCCTTCAATCTGCACATCAAATTAACTCTCCAACAGTGTGAAATTGGATGAAAAATAATACTACAATAATATAACTTGATGAAAAACTACTCGTTTAGTTTCGAGTTTTGTTTTGTATTTTGTGTTTTGTTTTCATAAAATTTGAAAACATCTGTTGACGCATTTTCCTAAAAAAAATAATAATAAGAATAGAAATAAAAACATGTATGACGCATTTTTTGTAATCAAAAATTAGAAAATTAAGGCTACAAAATTAAAATACAAAAAAATGCAAATAAATAGTAAAGTAAATGGAAATATATTTCAGTTGTAATTGAATTTTGTACATTTTTTTTTTTTTTTTTGTACATTTTTATTTCCTTCGCAATTTTTGTTTTAATTTTTTTTTTTCAAATCTAACATGCAATTATATGTTTGCGGAACTTTCTAGAGTTCCCTAACTCCAATAGTGTGTTATATGACATACTATTGCTATAATTTACTTTGAAATTTTTAAATTTTCACTCCAACGATAGGACATTTGGCTTGCTATATAGCATAATGTTTACCTACAGCATTTTGATTTAATATTTTGTGAGATGAGTTGAAAAAAAATTCATTGTACTATTGGAGCAAGATCGCTAAAATGAAACATTTTAACACTTTTCATTACTAAATTATAGCAATAACTAGCTCTTTACCAAGATGAATGGTTGGATATGCTAGACCTCATTGGTAACATTAAAGCAATTCAACCTCTCTTTTTATCTATAGTAGAAGTTTTCCAACTCTATGTATGTTCTAAACTCTCTTCCAAAATTAGGTTTGACAAAACCAAATCACCCTAAATTACATCTAAATAATATATAAATATAAAATTTGAAAAAAAAAAAAAAAAAGTAGGATAATGCATAAGACAAAATATTCATTTCCTGTTTAATTAAAAATATGCCTTAAAAAACCACATAAAACCATAGTAGCACAAGATGTTAGACAGGTCATTATAGCAAGCATTCCTTTCAAAGCAAACAAGGCATATCCTGGAGTAACCCTAAATTAACCATTAAATCGAAGGGACCAGACCTATTGTTTTAAGAAATTCATTTACCACCCAAAAAAAAAAAAAAAACAACTGTTCACATTGAGGTTCATTTTCAAATGAAATGATTTCAATTCAAAAAGGGCTCTGGAAGGGGGGCAATAAGAGAGAATCTCTAAATTAGAACCTTCAAAAAAAATGTATTTGGTTGCATGGGCCCATAAGCTCCTAGCTGCAAGAGAAATGAAATGCAGCATTCCACTCTTTCCTGGTTGATTTAGGTACCATTTTGTCACCGACAAATGGCGTCCATTGATCCCTAGAAGCATTTGTGAGTACCCAACGGACATTCTCCGGCACATCATTAAACTCAAAGTTTAAAGGAGCGGAACTCTTACGGCCCCCCGAGTTCTCCAATGACTGCAAAAACAATTCTGCCACTTGTTTAGAAGAAATAAGAAATGGGATTTAAAGAGAGTCTAAAGTACTATTTTCAAAATCTCAAACCAAACAGAATCCTTTACTCACATTAGTATCAGGATCTCGTTTCCTCTTTCGCGTACTTCCCGTTTCGAGAAAGTAATCCACCTCTTTTTTTGACCTGAATCGACGGCCTGAGACTGGATCAAAATAATACTGCACAATATATAGAATATTAAGTTAGTCCTGGCCTTCCATGGACAAGTAATTTTTCCATTCTGATCCACCAAGCATTTGAAACCAGCTACACATTCATAAACAAATCATTACAATAAAAATAGAAAAAAGAGACCAACAGCTGAAAAATCTCTGCTCCACCCAACCTAGTGCTATGAATCTCGTACCATACAGGCCGGTATGGCCCAGTATGCCATGTTACATAGACTTGGGTACAAGTATCAAGTGTGAGTGCATATCTAACTATTAGACCTTCATAAACCTAAATCTTAGGATTTGGGATATCTATCCAATTGTTAGATATGGGGAAGGGATCCCGTCGTCATAGACACATATATATTGCATATTATATATTATTCTTAGATTAGATGTTGTAAATTATGTAGAAATATACTAGAAATCAGTGTTTTTAAAGGTCCAAGGCACACCAATGCGCTGAAGGTCTCTTGGAGCTCGGGCGCAAGGCAAGCCGCACCTTTTCCAATAAAAAATAGATAAATTTACATAGACTAGTAATTCAAACTGCAAAATGAGCAAAATAAAAGAATTCACAACTTATTATAAGCACCCAAAGAATTAAAAAATAAATAAAAGAACTAAGGCAAATTGTAGAAGAATTCCCAAAGCTATTACAACACCTATTATTCTAAATGCAAAATAATCAAACATTCAACAAAAACAAATATTCAAAAGCACCAATATTTGAGTTTAAACATCTTAAAACATCAAAAGCAAATTAAAGAACTAAACATCAAACATAAATATGCAATAGATAAAAAATTGTATAAAAAGCAGTGCGTATTTTTTTTGTATTTGAGAGTTTTAATATTCTGTGGCAACATATATAAGTGTATCATAGTACAAAAAAAAGTAAAATCAATGACTCGTATTAAAAACAAAAACAAAAATAAAAGCCAGAATATGAATGAAGCACACAACTTTTGTGACTTGTGCCTTAAGTGCATGCAATGTCACGCTTCTTTGAATGGGCTGCATCTGGGCTTGTATAAGTCGCACAAGCTGCACTTCAGTGCACCTTGCACCTAGGTACAACTTTTACAACACTGCTAGACATTAAATAGGATTTAGAAAAAATAAGAAATTTCTCTCTCTAGTCGATGTCAGATTCTTTATTAGCAAATATGGGTTTCTTCAACTTCATACCTTGTAACAAATTAAAGGAGATCCAAGTATCTAAATTGGATACGAGTGTCTAACACATATCTCATACCCTTACCCTTGTCATATCTGATATGGGTAATTTGGGAGAAATAGAAGAGTCTATGTAACACAGCCAGTGTGTACTGTATCAAGCGAAAAACAGTACAACACAAACCCAATCCCATCCTGTTTGATTTACTGGGATGTCCTAATAAATTTCAGAAAATACTGGACTATTTCACCCAATTCCGGTTGTACTGGCATTCCGACCGGACATCCAAGGGAGAAATCACTTAGGTGATAAAAGTATAGACATAAATATAAATATAAATATAAATAAATATATATAAAGAGAAGAATATCTAGTAGTGGTTTGTTGAGAAGCTGCAGCTTTCCTCTTCAGAAACATGGAAGAAAAAATCAAACCTAGAAAGTGAATGATGCATGCATATACATATAGACATGCATACAAATAGAGAGGGAGAATCGAAAGAGAGACATGGAAGAATTGACAGAGGAATTGAGACCATTTGATTATTTGTTGTTTTTAGGAACGTCGAAGAAGAGATGGTTGTTTCATCTGAGTGTTAAACAGTTTAGAGAGAGACCTAGGGCATCCACTTGAGAAAAGAAGAAGAAGAAGAAGAAGAAGAAAAATAGACCGTGTTAGGTGTGTACCCAATCTTTTCCCTTCCAAACAACATAAATGTGTACTATTTGGGCATTGTTTTTACGTAAGGATCCAGCTAACCACCAACCAATGGGTGTTGGTTACAGTTCAGATAATGCCAAAAAATTTCAGTTTTCAATACATATTCTCATACACCTTTATATATATTTATATACATTTTTACATTTCAATATACTTTTTACACATACCAATCTTAACCAACGCCCATTGGGCGGTAGTCAGCATTTCCCATAGTATAAAGACCACGGAAAACTAAAGTTGGCATTAAACTAGTGTAGACAACGCAAGTGACCATAAAATTGTGTCACATTATATACATTACTAAATATATAATATTTAAACCAAAATGGTATGCCGAAATGCACTGATACTAATACATACCTTACCAATTATTTTACGTAAAAAAACTTGCTACAAAATGCTACACAACAATAGAATAGACTTGTTAGAATTGACAGAGGAATTGAGACCATTTGATTATTTGTTGTTTTTAGGAACGTCGAAGAAGAGATGGTTGTTTCATCTGAGTGTTAAACAGTTTAGAGAGAGACCTAGGGCATCCACTTGAGAAAAGAAGAAGAAGAAGAAGAAAAATAGACCGTGTTAGGTGTGTACCCAATCTTTTCCCTTCCAAACAACATAAATGTGTACTATTTGGGCATTGTTTTTATGTAAGGATCCAGCTAACCACCAACCAATGGGTGTTGGTTACAGTTCAGATAATGCCAAAAAATTTCAGTTTTCAATACATATTCTCATACACCTTTATATATATTTATATACATTTTTACATTTCAATATACTTTTTACACATACCAATCTTAACCAACGCCCATTGGGCGGTAGTCAACATTTCCCATAGTATAAAGACCACGGAAAACTAAAGTTGGCATTAAACTAGTGTAGACAACGCAAGTGACCATAAAATTGTGTCACATTATATACATTACTAAATATATAATATTTAAACCAAAATGGTATGCCGAAATGCACTGATACTAATACATACCTTACCAATTATTTTACGTAAAAAAACTTGCTACAAAATGCTACACAACAATAGAATAGACTTGTTAGAATTGACAGAGGAATTGAGACCATTTGATTATTTGTTGTTTTTAGGAACGTCGAAGAAGAGATGGTTGTTTCATCTGAGTGTTAAACAGTTTAGAGAGAGACCTAGGGCATCCACTTGAGAAAAGAAGAAGAAGAAGAAGAAGAAAAATAGACCGTGTTAGGTGTGTACCCAATCTTTTCCCTTCCAAACAACATAAATGTGTACTATTTGGGCATTGTTTTTATGTAAGGATCCAGCTAACCACCAACCAATGGGTGTTGGTTACAGTTTAGATAATGCCAAAAAATTTCAGTTTTCAATACATATTCTCATACACCTTTATATATATTTATATACATTTTTACATTTCAATATACTTTTTACACATACCAATCTTAACCAACGCCCATTGGGCGGTAGTCAGCATTTCCCATAGTATAAAGACCACGGAAAACTAAAGTTGGCATTAAACTAGTGTAGACAACGCAAGTGACCATAAAATTGTGTCACATTATATACATTACTAAATATATAATATTTAAACCAAAATGGTATGCCAAAATGCACTGATACTAATACATACCTTACCAATTATTTTACACTAAATATATAATATTTAAACCAAAATGGTATGCCGAAATGCATCGATACTGGTACATACCTTACCAATTATTTTATGTAAAAAAACTTGCTACAAAATGCTACACAACAATAGAATAGACTTGTTTCAAATGTTCTATGAAATACAAAGTTTTTTCACGTCAACGTAATCAGACCCTCCCTCGATCTTGTGCATTTAAATTTATATAAGAATCTCCTAGAATTCGGTGCACTACTAAGGTTGCACATTCATTTCTAGTATGCTGCTTCCCTATTCAGCTAACAGCTCCAGAGTTCATATGTTCTAACTTCCAAACTACCCGATAAAAATATAATAACAGAAAATATAAGACAACTAACAATGTACCGCAATAAAAATCTTAAAATATTGGGAATGAAAGAAGTATTTACTATTCCCCTATAATAAAACAAATAATTTTCCAAGTTCAAACCCTCTTAATGTCCAAACAAAAAGCATAAGCTAATACTGAATTATGAAGAAATCAGTCCACTAAGGCCTTCCCTTTGCATTTATATCATTCTAACAACAAAGGCCTACTTAACAATTAATTTCTTTCAAGATGCCATTTGGTCTGTGCATGTCATTTTTAGTAAGAAAAGTGACATAGTTGTACTCAGGTTAAATCCACCTGTTGCCAAGCAGCAACCCACATGCCGGTGCACGCTACATGCACGGAGAAGAGAGGTGATGAAGAAGTATAACAACAGTTATGACATTTCAAATGTTGTAAGCTTCTAAAGTGAGACTATAGAAGTTCAAACTGCTGATGAGACACGGATTAAAACTGATCTTATTATAATCCGGGGACAAATTACTGAAAGCACTAGCCCAAAACTTGAAAACCCATATCAACACAAGTGATGGTTCAGCAACTGTCAAATGGAACTCCAGCATGAGTTCTCACCACAACCTAGTAAACAGATTCCATTGACCTGGGGGGGGGGGGGGGGGGGGTTAGGAGAAACAAGTTATGTTGGTTGGGACGAATTACTGAAAGCACTAGCCCAAAACTTGAAAACCCATATCAACACAAGTGATGGTTCAGCAACAGTCAAATGGAACTCCAGCATGAGTTCTCACCACAACCTAGTAACAGATTCCATTGACCTGGATTTCCAAACTCAAGGATCACACCGCCGAGCACTTTGCTTCTACAAGGATCAAACCCAACCCAAACTAACCTAATAACAGTCATATTCTTAAATTTAAAAAATAAATAAATATAAATAAATAAAACTGATGTAGCCAAAATGATATGTAATGGATCTCAACAAATTTTAAACTTCACAGAACAAGGTAAAAAAAAATTTAACCTATTCCATCAACATAGCAGTGCAATCGTGTTCTGAATCTAATTCTATAGATACTCCACAGCTGTACAAAGAGAAATCAAAGTACCAAACCAATTAAACAAGTAACTAAATATAAACAGAAAAAGAACATAAATATGTACATCTATACTATACTAAATAAAAGGAGAAAATTTGGTGTATCATTCTGAAGTTTCCAAACATTTATCCCACATTCATTCGTACTGAAAATTTTTTATTGCACATACTCCCAACGAAACACCCCGTATTTTCCTTTTTTGAACAGCAACAAAAAGAATATTACTAATAATTACAAAACAGGTACAAAGAACAAGGGGGACAAGTTGTCCACGAAAAAGCACAAAAGAAAATACAAGAAGCAAAACTAGCTGCAAAAGGCTACATTGGTGATTTTGGCTGTTAGCCAATCACTAAACCTAGTGTTTCCAAGTATATAATTATAATTCAACCTTGAAATAAAATTAAAATAAATAAATAACTAGTTGTTGATGCACACCATAAGAAGATCAAAAGAAATAAGTCTAAAAAAACAATTTCATTAGTTTCGATGTGAGGCCCACTTGGAACCTTGGCAGTTGAGTTTCAGTTATTGTAGGGTCCTGTTTAATGTTTATTTTTAAGTCTCTATATTGCTAGCTTTATATATCTTTTTTTGGGTTTTAGACGCCATGGGTTTTTGGTGATTTTTAAATTTTCTAGACATTGAATTTATTGATCACTGGCAAAATTTTGTATTATTTTAGTTTATTCAAATCAGTATTAGAAATCATAATTCTTAGCTCTAGTACAGAATAGTCCTAGTTGAAATTTGATAGAGAACAAGTATAGAGACTTCTTTGCATCATTTGGAGCTCTTTGTGATTGTATGATGCAATTCTTATCCTAGACATGCCGCCTATGGAATCCTGAGAGTAATTTCTAGGCTTTCTTTCTCCTTCTGTCCCTTTTATGTTTCTACACTTTAAGCATTTTAAACCTATAACCAAATTTCATAAACAACTTCCCTCTGATATCCTATTTCACAACCTCAACCTCTTGCCAGTCTTCAATCAACCAATTTAAGAATCAAAATCAGCACAAACTTACCATACGTAAAACACTATTCGCAACCCCAAACAGTTCAAAATTGTGTATTTTCCTTCTCCAAATAAGCACTCAAAACCTTTATCCTTCATTATTCCTTCACAAACCCATTAAACCTCATATCGCTAAAAGCATTAGCCACACAAAAATTAAATACAAGCAACTTTATCAGAGCCCTTCCTCACTGCCCTAACACATAGGAATCCAATGTAGATGGCAATATATATATATATATATATCCGTCGTAAGATTGGACCCAAACGCTATTAGTACTTATTGACACACTATAAAAAGAAGTAATATAGTATTTAGAGTTGAATCAGCATGCAAAATATAAGTGAAAAAATAACAAATGCAATGAAGAAACCAAAAGACAAGAATTTAATATGGTTCACCCACCAAAACTAAGTCCATGGGCACAGGTAATAAATACATTCCACCAACATTAATATAGATTACAAGCACATGGCTCTTTCCAAAAACCATTAAGTAGCCAGTGTGTAGATTGGGCTTTTCTTCAGTCCATTGATACTGCTAATGAGGTGTTGATTCTTTGGGAAAAAACCTTACAAAAGGTGATTCATGAAATTAAATTGAAGCCCTAGCACACCATATTTTGATTGTATTACTGCCCAACTCCCTTACTTAAAGCTTTCATCCTACATCCCATAAGCTAATGAAGTAATCAATGCCACCCAGTGTAAGGAATGGGGAAAAGGTAGTGCAGCTAACTAATACAGATTTGATTTTGGAAAGAGAGGTTCAAGTAACATAAAATCATATACATTACCATCCAAAGTTGGAGACAATCTAGACATTCTGAAACTTTTTTCTTTGGTACATAAATATGACAAAGTTATGAATCATCCAAAGTCAAAACAGAATTGCAACTCCTTGATGATCAGATATAGCCCAATATAAAGAAAAGAGGGAAGGGGGCCATGAAAAATTTTGGAATGAAATCAATGCCTCTAAACTTTTCAATAATCTTTAAGGACACATTTGAAATATGGTGGCACAAAATATGGAACACTCTTGTTCTCTTAACTGCATGAGAATTTCTTCGTAGTAAATAAAAAAATCCAAAGCCTGATATATTCCATTTGAGAATTTCCATTATTGAATTCCATTTAAGAGGTCGAGGATGTGTAACCATAGTCAATGGGTCACATCTAATCAAGCATCTCTTGTCTAGAACTACATGTCAAGTGGACCAAGAGCGACAAAACTCTCAATTCTTATTTGATACACAATTTAACATCAAATTGCTGTCAGTAAGACTTTTTGACATCTTAGGTCAAAGCTAGAAAATAGACCCTAGAAGGAGGCAAAGCAAGTCAGTTCTTTCTAATGTAAACTATGCTTTTCCTCCCTCAAAAACAGCTCATCACTTGAGCATCATTTTCATAATATATATCTGAATTAGAGATATAACCTCCCAATAAGTCATTTTTGTTCCAATTTAGTTTGGACAAAACTTAAGAAACGCAGACACTCCATTTTGGTTGTCACAGCAGTGTTCAACACATGCCGAATGAAGACATGCCAGGACATGTCTCAGACGCACCACAAGGCATGTCAAATTTTTTATTTTTCTGCCGGATACGTTCTAGGACACAACAGGGACACGTGTATTTTGTGTCCTGATATGCCAAAAGACACATTTGAGGTCTTAATACAATTTTAGAAAGGTGGTTTGTTAGTCAAAGTATGGCATTTAGAAACAAAAGTGTAGAAATTGAAAACAAAAACAAAAACAATTTTTTTCCCTAATATGTTCAATCTCCGATGTCTCTATTTTGAACCCTAAAATTCATTTGAGAAAGGCAGACCCGGTTTTATAATCGGAATCTACACCTTTTATCAAGGAGAAGCCCACAATACGATGAAAGAGAGACGGAAATATATTAGGGGAGACAGGTTTCACTAATTTGATAACGTTGGGATGCTTGAGGTTGCAAGCCTCTTGCTTGATGAAACCTAGGATGTGTCATTTACAAATGATGGAGGTTGCAGGCCAAGGGGATGGTGATGATGCTAGTAATGATGACTTCATCAAAGTTGGGTCTACTTGAAGCTTCAAAAGACCTACTCTTTTTGTTTTTTCTTAGTGCTTTTGATGAATGTTTGGTGGCGATTGATTTTTCTTAAGATTGTAAATGATGTATTACATGCTAGGAAGCACGGGTGCGTGTATGTAAATAGGTATGGCGACATTGTAGGTACACTAATACGGAAAAAGCTAAAAAAAAGTAGATACAAATATGTTTGGGTGCATCTATAATTATACATATATATATATATATAATATTTGTAGCAGTACATGATATCACAATTAAAAAGTCAAACACAAAAAATAATATTTTTCTTGATGGTAAAAAAAAAATCCTAAATATTTTTTGTAATTGCAAAAAGACTATATTTTTAAAGTTCTAAAAAAATGTGCACAATATAATTGTCTTAGTAGTACCCTTACATTTTTTTTAAAATTATATTTATGCCTTGATGTACCCCCAAAAATACACAAAACGTACCTAAGCCGTACTCATGCCATAATTGAGTTGTACCCAAAGTATTTGGTGACCCAATACATCAACAATCGTACTGACCCGATACTCATACTGTAATATTTTTGAAATATCCATGCTTCATAGATTACATGATATCTTCAACTTGTAATTATATGTTTTTCATGAATCATTTATGTATTATTGAACTTAAATGCTTGACATTTGTGATATAATGATTTATGATTGATGAAATAGTATTTTGTATGTTGAATGATGTTTAAGATAGAATCGAGTAGAGAAGAAGAATTCATGTAACCAACCCCATTTGATGGACTAGGCTTGGTTAGGTTTGATTTATGTCAAATGACGCTTAAATTATGGATTGAGTATTTTTTTCATGTTGAATTAGTGGTAGTTCTTCATTATTTTGGTGATTTGTAAATAAAAATTAGCAAAAAAAAAATTAAATTAAAAAATATTTTTTTTGTTGTATCTCCGCCTTGATATTTTGAAAAATCATTGTGTCAATGCTTATGTCTGTAGTGCTTAGGACAACCAATAAAATGCTTATCCAGTATGGATAGTTTAAGTATAGAAAGGATGCTCTCCTACATGTCCACCAACAGCTGACCAATGCTAAATAACATACTCAATACAAGGAACCACTTGCTTCCATGAATATCCTAAAATCGCAAATATCCTAGTTGCGCAAACAAAGCATCCTATATCTTATGCCCTCTATTGTTAGAATCGTCGATATACATGAAAATCGATTCGGATAGGTAGGGAGAATCGGAAATGGCCAAGAATCACACCTAAATTGCAGAATCAATTTCCTAATCGTATGAATTGATGAATCACACGATTCAGTCTCTTGGTTATGACAAAATTTTTGGTTATAATCCAAGAGTTGTTTGGTTATACGTCATATGATGTTGAGTTATAACCCTTTTTTTTAGTTATCACTCACATAGTATTGAGTTATACCATTTGTGATAATCAAACTCACAAATGGCATAACTTGCATATGGAGAGGAGAGGGAGGGGTGTGTACCATAGTATTTCCATGAAATATTTGGGCTTAAATTAATGCATGAAATATTCGGTTTCACGTTTCTTTTTTCCTTTCATATTTTTCTTATCAACAAAATATTAATTTTAGATGACCAAATTCCAACAAACAGCTCCAACACACGACAATAACATAGTAATAGAAAGCATTTTATAATACCATTATGAAGTCTCTTTGTCAATAGGTCTTCAAGTTGAAGACACAAGGACCACACTTTAATAAAGTTGTGCAAAGATTCTTAAAGTCGAACACCCAACGACCACCGAAGCATAAAGTTGAACACAAAAAGGACCATCAAACAATAATAGATCACTGTTTCAGAAGCATTTGGTTCCAGTTTTCCGAATTCAATTTTTTTAACATTGAGTTTTTTGTTTTTTGTGTTTTTTGTTTTTAATGATATTTTTTAATATTTTAAATAATTTTTTTATTTTTTAGATGCACCTAGCCTAGATGTACTTAAAAAAATATTTTAAAAAATCAATAAATACACAAGAATATGAAAATGTACTAAATTTTTGTATTTAGTGAATTTGTTAAAGATTTTTTTCACAAATATTATACTTTCTAATTGCATTTATATTAAGTGTATCTAAAGAGTAAAAAAAAATTCTTAAAATATTTAAAAAATTCACTAAAAGTACGAAAAATAAAAAATTAGGAAATTGGAACCAAACAAGGTGAGGGTTTTGTTTTCGCGGAGTAAATACAAACAGAGGATACAATGGGTTAGGTTGTATAAGTCGTCACTTGGTCATAGAAGAGTAGTCAACCCAGCCTCTACCGAAAAAAAGCCAAAAAAAATGGGTCAGGAGTCGCAAATTTTCAGCCAGGTCCGAGAAAAAATGGGTTGGCCCACGGAGTGACTGAATTGTGCGATTCATTGATTCATACGATTTGAAAATTAATTCTGCGATTCAAGTGCGATTTTTGGCCATTTCCGACTCTTCCTATCTATTCGAATTAATTTTCATGTGTATTGAACCAAATTGTACGATTTGAATTGCAATTCATATGATTCTAACAACAGAGGTCTCAATATGAAGCCCTCACAGCCAAAGAACTAAACCAATAGTATGAACTATCCATCACTTAATTAAGAAAAATAATTACCTTATCAACCAATCCAGCAGAGGCACCGGAGGACCGAACCCTATAGTCAATCCACCAACCCCAAGGCAGCCATTCTGGTCTCTTCTGCAATGGAACGGAGAGCACTGTCAGAGCTGGCTGTCTCTTCCACCTCTGCAATGGCAGAGGCTTTGTGGTGGTTTCAACCATCGGCACAGTCATCTTCGGTACATCTCCACAATTTAAGGAGGCAGCAACCAGATTCTTCCATAGATCTAATTCATCATGCTTCAATTTCTGAGTTTCATTTTTGGTTGGTTTAGCAGTTCTAGTTTCATTGTTCTGTGCTTCCTCTTTTTTGACCAGCATCATCCCTCCACCTTTGGGAATAACATTGAGGTCCATAAAGATGGGCATTTTGTAGTGGGCAGCGAGGGGATAGAATTCAGGCAAGTCTTGGCAGACAAGCGAGGGTTTTTTTTTTTCCACCATAGGGTTTGGAGAGTGATATGAAAGACTATGAATGTGATAGGGTGACATTGTGTGAATCTGAGTGAAGCAAAATGTGGCATTTGGGGAATGATATTTATAATAAATTTTGCGAATAAGCAGAAAAATGTTTTTAAAAGCCAATGCTGAAAATTGGTTGAGATGAGCCGGGTTGAGTTGGAAATCTAAATATCTAATTAAAGCCCGATCTGCAATTTAAGTAGGCTATAAAACAATACTTATTTTGTTTTTATTAGGTAATTTTATATCTGGCCCCTCACAAATAAACAAAATTGATTATGATTTTGACCCACTATCTCAATGTTTGACCCAATATCAATGGAGAATCAATTTCCTAAGGTAAGCCAAACATATTTGGCAAGTGTAAAACATACACAGTTAGAAGTAACATGGTTCTAATCTATTTGAAATTTATATTTTATCCTCCACCAATGGAAAATCAATTTCCAAGGTATGGTACTTTTTTTCTTTTCCTTTTTTTGACTGGCAATGAGAGGTACATGTTTGGCATCCATTATTAGTAGATACAAATACCTGACTAGAAAATACCAAAATCTTCATCTATATAAAGAATTCAAGTAAACACATCTTTATTATTTTGTCTTTCCTTTAAAAATAAAGAAGAAGAAAAAATCCGTCATCTTTTATTTCCTTTTATCTATTTGACTCAATTACTTTTAACATCATTCTCAGATTCTGCTAAACCCGAGAGGAAATATGTATTTCCATTTACAATTGTAAAAGTTTAATGTGTGGAGAATCAGACTACTGCTTGACTACTCGGAATCTACATTTGGTTCTTCATCTTAGCTATTAAGGTGTAATCCTACACAACTCAATGCTCAGAAAAATGTTTTAAATAGCCAAAGCTGAAAATTGGTTGAGATGAGCCTGGTTGAGTTGGAAATCTAAATATCTAATTAAAGCCCGATCTGCAATTTAAGTAGGCCATAAAACAATACTTATTTTGTTTTTATTAGGTAATTTTATATCTGGCCTCTCACAAATAAACAAAATTGATTATGATTTTGACCCAATATTAATGGAGAATCAATTTCCTAAGGTAAGCCAAACATATTTGGCATGCGTAAAACATACACTGTTAGAAGTAACATCGTTCTAATCTCTTTGAAATTTATAATTTATCCTCCACCAATGGAAAATCAATTTCCAAGGTATGGTACTTTTTTTCTTTTCCTTTTTTTGACTGGCAATGAGAGGTACATGTTTGGCATCCATTATGATTAGATACAAAAACCTGACTAGAAAATACCAAAATCTTCATCTATATAAAGAATTCAAGTAAACATATTTATTATTTTGTCTTTCCTTCAAAAATAAAGAAGAAAAAAAAACTGTCATTTTTATTTCCTTTTATCTATTTGACTCGATTACTTTTAACATCATTCTCAGATTCTGCTAAACCCAAGAGGAAATATGTATTTCCATTTACAATTGTAAAAGTTTAATGTGAGGAGAATCAGACTACAGCTTGAGTACTTGGAATCTACATTTGGTTCTTCATCTTAGCTATTAAGGTGTAATCCTACACAACTCAATGCTCCAAAAGTTCATGTCACTTGAATTTCTGCCACCGAAATGTTGCTAATTGTCCCCAATCTCATGATTTAAGTGCATTAACATGTTGAATCCACTAACAAACATTATTGCAAGTTTCAATATAGGTTTTGGTAATGAAGAAAATCGACAATAATACAAAATCCTTCAGGCAACCTAAGCTTTGCATTGAAAGAAATATGGAACAACAGATTGTCTTTTGGACAACCAAGAATGGGTTTCAAGACAAGCATCTGCAGGAAAACTGCTAAGGAAAGTGATTACACACTAATTTCCTTAGTAAGAGAAAACAAATGAAGTGCTTAATTCAAAAGATAAAGACACTGCCTTCACCCATTATATGTTCAAATACCATGTGGTGAATTTGGCTAGCAGCGGATCAATATACTCTTTCTTATTTATTTTTATTTTTTTTGATAACCGGGTGTCCGGCCCAACTTTTGCGCACCTCGACTAATCCTAGGGGGACCAATCCCACCGCCCACTTGCAGGCCCATTTAAAACCAGGGCAAATGCCCTGTATGGACACGGCTCCAAGAAGCTTATTGTTGCTAGTGAGTATTAAACCTGAGACTTAGAGGGAGCACACCCCTAGGGGACCAATCTACTCTTTCTTATTTAACTTGTCTTTATAGGTGAGAGGTAAGAATTCAAATTTAACCCCATCCCTCCATCAATGTTTATAAAAGCAATGTTTTTAAACTAGACTAGACCAGCTGGTTTGACTAGTTGACCTGTCAACCTGTTTAGGTTCCAATCTGGATAAACCCTCACACCCATTTTAGTTTAAAAACCAGCTTATTTTCCCCACAATTGAACCGGCTAGCCAGAGCCAATTCAAGGAAACCATCCAAACCTTAAAGCACGGTCTATAGCTTTGTTAAAAGCATTAACAAGAGGTGCAAAGGCTAGAACACATGACTTGTTGCATCAAAATCAAGCAGTTTACCACCAGGCCACTAAACCCCCTTGTTAATAATATTATGTGGATATCTATTATTATTAGCATTTTCCCTCAAACGCAATATATATATATTATTAACAATCAATCCATATAAAAATATGTAAGTACTAACATATTTATGTTAAATATATATCTTAAAATATAAAAATATTTTAAATGAATGTCTATGCTTTAAAGTATAATTTTTAATATATTAACAAAGTACATAATGGTTCGATTCCGGTTGAGCCAATAACCCTTGACCAGGTCCCTGTTCCGATTTGGTTAATGGTCCTAGTTTCAAAACATTGCATATAACTTATATAAGTCATGTCTGCACCATAATACTAAAACTTGAAACAGCTTTGACATCTAACCCTGTATATGAGAAATATTTTATGCATCTTACATTGTAGAAATTTAACATAATATAGCAACACAAAAACGCCTTACAAAGCCATAATTGAAAATACCATTGACAATCAAAAGAAATATAATTACTAAATAGTCAATCTTAAGCCTCATTTTATCCACCACTACCCTTGAAACATGCTTACCAAGTGAATACTTGTATTGCTTTATAAATTAGTAGGTTCAAATGCAATAGAAAGTATCAAGATGCCCACTCACTTTCATGAAGCTTTTCTTATTTCAACTTCTAGTTCTCAATCTGTTGAAGTGGAAGGCCACACTAAGCTCACACCACAACTGCATGCTCTAAGACCAGATGCAGCTTAAACCCCTGCATTATGTTTTCTTAATCCATGTATTTGGTTTGTTAAACTCATCTAAAAAATTGTAAGAAAATTCAACTTCGGCCTCGTATTCTCAATACTACTTGGCTTTTGTCCCTAACTTGTCATTTTTGGTAAGTTCTCCTAACTTTTCATTCCATAATTTGACATGCCACAACCATTCTTCCTACCAATTGTATGCTTCCTCTTCACAATTAATTGGCTTTCCTCTCTAATTTCTGTTTTGGAAAGTTTGTCTCCAACTTTTGAGTCTACAATTTCTCATCCTTTTCACTTTACACAATTGTTCTTCCAACCAATTATACGCTCTCTCTTCATCATCATATTGCAGGTGCTGTTTTAATTAGTCACACATATCAAAAAATTAAAGCTATTGACATTTTATGTGGATATATATAGGGTATTAATTTTTTTGTATATAGAGTAGAGGTTTATATACAAAGATTAGTTCCTAAAGAGACTATGAAGCAATTAATTTTTTATTTTTATTTTTTTAATCAGCATGACAATTTTAGAATCAAACAAACAGAATCAACCCTGTATATTTCAGTAACATTCAAATCATATACAAATCTCCAACAAATAATTCTTGTATTTCTTGCTAACTAAAACAGACAACATAACAACATACATTTCCAATCTTGCCAACATGAATCATTCCCAATATCTTCCTGATTTGCAAATTACTATTATTATGGAATATGATCATTCCTGATACTCCAACTAATCACCATAACTTTGTAGATACACTTCAACGTAATAGTGATAAAAATAATTAATTGAAAAAAAAAAAAAAAAATCACAATAGAAAAGAGGAATTACCCTATCAATGGATCCAGCGGAGGCACCGGAAGTCCTGATCCGGCAGTCCATCACCCAACTCTCCGGCAACCACTTCGGTCTCTCCGGCAACAATTCAACGGGCACAGCCTGCGGCGGCGCTCCCCTCCGCCCCCGAGGCGGCGTAGACTCAGTCGCCGACGTCTCCGTACAATTAGAGGCATCGGTGGCGGGTCGGGAAAGCCGTTCCGGTTCATCTCCGACCGGTTCTCGAGCTCCGTGTTGGTGGTGGTCCGAGAGGCCGTTTGGAGCTTCTTTGATTCCGGTGGTGGTTAGGGTTGGACCCGTGTAGTCAAGGTCGCAGTCGATGAATGCGCCGGGGTCCAAGAGAGGGTCCGGCGGGAGCTGGTGGTCGGGTTCCGACGGGTTCGGGTCCAAGGAGTGGGAGGAGAGCGGGTACGGATCTCCTCCGGATTCGCAGGTCGACATGAGAGAGAGAGAGAGAGTGTGTGTGAAAGGAGAAAGTGGTGTGGTGGGATTGGAAAACAGAGTGAAACGTGGCGTTTTGAGTAAAAAGAAACTTCACATGGTCTTACAAGTGTTGTGACCCCATTTGTATTTCTTTCGCAGTCAACCCCATTGGTTGGTCTATCGTTATGGAAATATGTCAATTTCTATTTTCACACCTATTTTGCCTTTTACACACCCTAGGGCATGCTTGTTTGGACATAAAGAATAATGGAAATTATAATTCATGGACTGTTAATTTTAACATACATAGTCGTTGCATTATTTGATTGAAAATAATATATATCATATAAGGCACCGTTTGGGAAGCCAAAAAGTCAGGCTTTTTGGCTATTTTAGTCACAAAAGACAAAATAAGCTTTTTTAGCCACAAAAAACAAAACATCACATCCAACCCATAATCATTACACTCCTCTCTCACAAAAAAAGTCAAAAAAGTCAAAAAGCCCTTCCCAAACCAAACTTTTAAGCCCAGGCTAAAAAAGTCAAAAAAGCCAAAAAGCCAAAAAGTCAACCCACTTCCCAAACGGAGGCTTATTTAGTTATAAGATTAAATGTCAAGAAATGACTACCTTATTGAATCTTATGTTTAGTTGAGATATTATAAAAAATAAAAAATGTTCAGAAAATTATTTTGCCCTTTTGAATTGTTTACTGATGGTTGATTCTTCATGATAAACTCCTTACCAATTCTATGCGATTAAAAAGTAGAATTACGAAAAATGCAAACTGTCCAAGGTGCAACCACCAATTGAATGACATTGAGCATTTGTTTCGAGACTGTACTTAATCCAGATTTGTCTGGAATGAGTTAATGGGAAGATATCAGAGTAATAGGAACAAGCTGAGACCACTTAATGTTTGGCTCAAATCCAATTTACAAAATAGCATGGACGTGAATCCAGATTGGAGTCTAATTTTTGCTGTTACTGTTTGGCAGATTTGAAAAGAAAGGAATAGAAAAGTGTTTCATGATATTGATCCTCCTTGGTAGAGAACAGTTTTTCTAACATTTAATTATGTTAATGAGATTAAACATGTTTTCTCTATTTGTTTGATTAATAATAGATTAACTCATGTTATGATTAAATGGACTTCGCCACCTACATGTAAAATCAAGCTCAACACCGATGGGTGTGCTTGGGAAGATCCAGGTGAAGAAGGCTTTGGAGGAGTATTTTGGTATAAAGATTGCATCTGGCCGTGTGGATTTTTCGAAAAGCTTGAATCTTGCTATAGCTTGGAGGCTGAAATGTGAAGAATCTAGAAAAGGCTAACAATTGTGTTGGAGAAGGGATTGCATGAAGTTGTCGTCAGGACGGAATCTACCTTAGTCGAAGAATTGCTCAACAAAGGGCCACATCCAAATTGCCCTTTCAGAAGGATAGTGAGGACTCTAGACACCTAATTCGTAGGTGTAACTGCACTATTCAGCATATCTTGCGAGAGAACAACAAGTGCGCAGATATGTTAGCCAATATGGGAGCTGAACAATTGGAACTTTGGTGGTGGTGGAAGAACCACATGTTGTTGTTAGAAGCCAAATAGTGGTTGATATGGTAGGGATGGCATATCGGATGATCTAATCTCTGATTTCCTCTCCCTTTTATCGTTTTGTTCCGTCCTTCTTGTTTACTTTCCAATGTATCCACACAAAAAAAGTATTATTCAATCTGACTTATAGATTTTTATTTTATTTTTTGGCTAGAACTTTTAAAAAATTAAATAAATAGACATTAATAAAGATTAAAATTTTTATTTTATTTTTCGGTTGAGACTTTAAAATTTTATTTTATTTTACTAAGTGCAATATATAACAATAAAAAGAATATCAATGAAAATTATAAGTTAAAATCTAAACTAAATATGAAATAGAAAGCAAAAACTTCTCAACACAATGGATGCAACAAATGTCCTAATGCAAATTAGAATTAATTATCCAACAACAATACAAATTCAAATGGACCATATCACAAAGAAATATTTTTTGAATTTAAAAATTAAAAAAAAAAATTGAAACTAGTTTGATAAAAACTATTTTTTATTTTCTTCAAGAAACTAATTTTTTGTTTTTTAGAAAAAAAAAATTATGAAACAAGTTTCTAAAACCATACCAAAAGTGGCCTAAATACTTGGAGGGCAAAATTGTCTTTTTATCAGCTAATCTAGGAGAAATTCTATTTCCACACACCACTTACTCTCTATCAACACACTTAATGAATTTTTTTTTTATTACATTTTTATCCTAAAATGAAACTACCAAAATACCCCTTTCTCCTTTAATCAAAACCCTAACCCTCAATCAAAACCCTAGCCACTACCTATTACCAGTAGCCATCACCGACCACCACCTGCCAACACCCACCACCTCTACATGGATATTTACTGATTTTGTTTTTTCTTTCTTCCAGTAAGGGAACTATATTTTGAGCAAGAAGCATAATTGTATTTATTTGGAACTTAAATTTTTTGACAGGAGCATTATATGAGCAAGCACAAGCGATGTTTGACATTGTCATGTACACACAGTTACTAGCAGTTGTACATATGGCAATCAAACAAGCCAAGTTTACAAATAACAACTTTGAAGCAGAATTGGCACCTGACCTGGTAACAGTGGTGCTGCGTCACTGCCGATAAGGTGGTTGTTGATTAGGGTTAGAGTTTGAAAGATGAAGAAGATAAGAGTGTGCACACATTTTTTATTAAATGGGTATATTTGGAATGTGGGGTGTGTGGACTGAGATAAATATCTAAAAATCAAATTATTAAGTGAGTGGAATGAGAAAGGATGTGTATAGAGACAACATGGTGTGTGGAAATAGAATTTCCCCTAATCTAGAGGAGGGCTAGTCCATATCCTGCCTCTCTCCCCAAGAATAGTCTCACATATGAAGAACTAATAATCCGATCAGACTATTAGTTTGACTTATAAATTTTCAACCAAACAACAAACTAAGTGAGCTATTGGATATGGAGTCTAATCACATCCTTCAATTCCTCCAAACGAACACCCTCTTAATGTAAAAATTAATAATAATAATAATAATTGATTACAAATTTTTTCATAAAATAAAATTATTAAAATATACTTATCTTCCTCATCCCAAACACTATTTCCCAATGTCCCCCCAACATTGCTTGCAACCTTTTTCCACCCTTCTCCAGTATCATCAATCCTCCCCAACCACTTCTTCAACGTCGCACTTTCACTTAATCCTAAAAAATCTAGCACACTACTACTCCCAAATTCTAACTACTCTTTTTCTCACCTTACGGACTACCAACGTCAAATGAATCACCACCGTTCATATATCAACCACTGAACCAAAAATGTTTTTGTTCAAATATCAACCATTAAACCAATAGTGTTTGCTCGGATATCAACTATCAAACTAATTTGGCATTCTTATGATGGCAGCGATGGGTTCATAGGGGGTTCGTAGCAATGGGGTTGTAGAGATGGGTGTTTGAAGGAAGGGATTCGCAGTGATGAAGGGTAGATGTGGGCGTTCATGACAAATAAGGGGTTTGTGGTAGTAGGGTTTGTGGCGGCAACAATGGCCAGAGTTGCTGAAATGGTAATAGTGATGATAACTAAGGTTAGGGTTAGGTTTTGAAAGTAAAGAATGTTGAGGGATATTTTTTAGATGAATTGATTGTGTTCTAAGTAAAATATCAAATTTCAAAATCATGTATGTGCTAAGAATTTTTGTTAGGTGAAAATAGAAGCTCCTCATAGTGAAGTTTGTCTCTTATTTATGAAAGAGCAAATTATAATTTTTCCTTAAAATTTTCGTAAAATACAGATTTTCATTTTTGATTATGATAATTACATTCCATCCTTTAAAGTTTGTATTTGCATGACAAATATCTCATTATATTAGTCCATAGTTATGTCCATTAATTAATTTTGCTTATATCAACAAATTCTTTACTTTTTAAGGACAAATTATGACGGGAGTCTTTATATTTTGGTTATTGTGTCATTTTAGTTATTATAATTTCAATTGGTTCGATTTTGATCATAAATTTATGACTTTGGACTATTTTGAAAAGATGGTTATAATCAGTTTTTTTGTTAAAAGCTGATTATAATCAGCTTTTTGGGAAAAAGGGAAGTGGGTTATAATTTGGGAAGTGGATTATAACCCACTTCCCAAAAGACCCCTTATCTCAATTTAGTCCAATTGATTCAAACTCTTACCATTTTTTTGTACAAAATATGCACAAGTGCAAAATTATAAACTTACCTAATTCAGTGAGTTAACCCCCAACCAATTTAACGATAATTTTATTTAAAAAACACTAAAAATATTTTTAATTAGACCAAATTGACACAAAATTTAAAATAAATGATCAAAATTGAGTAAATTAAAAGTGTAAGGATCAAAATGACATAAGAGATAAAATATAGAAACTACTTGTGTAATCTATCCTTTCTTAAAATACCTATTTTACTTTCATATACAACTTTTTTTTAATCTCTCACACAAAAACCTTATTATCCTTCCTTGTCTCAAACACCCTCCGAACCAACATCGTGAGACCACCTCTCCCACAGTGAGGCCACCACAGCTAAAGAATGTCTACCACACCCACCACCAACATCATTTGACCATAATCCTTCGATGTTCTATTAACTAATCCCCTTAAGTCACTCATTAGAAATTTGTGTTGCTCTACAAAGTGTAGTTTATTTAGTTTAATGAATTGATTATGATGTAATGACTTAAGCAAATTTTAATCTCAACTTATCCATTTTTAAGTTTTCAAGTTTTATTTTTTTTAAATTGTCAAATTACAATGGACAATACAATTTATGACGTTTTAGATTAAAAATCAAAACTCATTCCCAACGAACAGAGTCACCTACACATAGATCGTACTTTTAATATAATCCAAAAGAAAAAGCTCTAACATAAACATCACAAGAGCTTTGGCCAATATCACACTGGTACCCAAAGTTCATTTACCTTTTGTTTTGCAGGTCATCAAGTTTCAACCACTATACTAGAAATTTGATCAACAATTATCATTCTTTCTTTTTTTCATTTTTTTTTCTTATCCCATTTCTTTGTAACCTCTTAGAGTTGCACCAACCAAGATGAAAAACAATTGACACCATTGGCTGTGAAATTTCTCATAAAGAGTCAGTATGGGAAAAAATCATTCGTTATTTGATTCATCCCATATCCCATATAACGTATCAAACATATAGGCTAAGTATATCATCTATCCATATCAGTTGATATGATAGATATAGATATCAAGAGTGGGTTATCCAAATAGGTTTTGAATTCAAATTAAAACTTTCTTGGATAAGGTTCAAAAGGGTCATGGGTCATGCCACATGCCACATGGGCGCCCAATTTCTAATATCTTCCACTTGCACATGAGTTGGCATGACAGTGCCACATCTCTATCTCAATCTCCCATAAAAATGAACAATCTCATACTAGCCAATGTACCGTGTGACCGCTGAGAACACCTGCATGTGGGAGCTCTATACTAGAAACTCAATATGAGTTAGCATAGAGACATCAACCCAAAATGAACAGAAATAGTGTCTCATGTACCCAAACCTATCTAGCTACATCAGTCCAAAAACATCTCTAATCCCTCAAAGAGCATGTTTGACCCTCCTAGGTCCCGCATTATATTCACACCCAATCAGCATCCCATAGAGAGCGATGTGAGTTGTCGACAGTGAATATAGAGCAGAGATGTAGAACTAGATGATCTTCCCTTCACCCTCATATCATTTAATTCAAAATTGACTGCTTTCCCAGTAATGTCCCTTAAAGTCAGATCATACATGACTGCAGGCAACATATCAAAGTAACTGACCATCAACTCCTCATCTTATGACATAATCAAAGGTCACAAAAGGCACAAAGTGAAGTCATTTAGGAAAAAATGACTTTTAGGACTCACATGGTGAAGCAGCAGGGATCCATTCTTTCACCTTGCAAACGGGTTGATAAGCACATGTAATACGAATGCATGTTATAGTGGAGTAACTCTTCCAAAGAGTGATGTTAAACTCACACACCATACAGATCTTAGTCTAGTCGCTCTTAAGCGCACAAGTCGCTTCCTAGCGTCTAACTTGAATTCTCTATTTGCTCGCCTCTCAGACATCAAATGAGATCTTGCATCTGGCTATCCATAACAGGCACATCATGGAAAAGTGGGTACTCTCATATCCATGGTCAGTCTCTAGTAAGACCTCATCTTGGCTGCAACCAAGGTGACATAACTAGTGGATAATTTTAGCTTCTCTATTTGCTCCAAATACAATAAGCCACTAGTCTGATCCTTGCTCGCTACCTAGCGCTAAGGGTGATTGCTCGTGTAAGTGAGTCAATCTTGCCTGCTAACATCAATTTATTTATTCTGTGTATGCTAATTCACAAACCATTGCAAAAAGTAGTAAATATAAATGTGTAATAGAAACAAATATGAATACTAACGGCATAAATATCCCAAAAAAAATATATATATGAGTTCAATTGAATACACACACACACACACATATATATCACCACCTACGTAGTCCTAAAGCCCTAACATGAGTAAGATAAACATCTCTAGCAATGGGCTTAGTCAAAGGGTCCGCAACCATGCGACTCGTAGGGATGTGCTCCAGGATCACTTCTTTCTGCGCCACAATGTCCTTGATAAAGTTGAACCTCATATCAATGTGTTTGGTTCTCCCGTGGTATTTAGGATCCTTAGCGTAAGCGAGTGCAGCCATGCTGTCACAATAGATAGTCACAGGGTCTGAAGTATGTGTGACAATATCCAAATGCTGAAGGAATCTCCTTAACCAAACAGCTTCTTGAACGGCAAATGAACAAGCCACAAACTCAGCCTCCATAGTCGATAAGGCGATACAGGATTGCTTCTTACTAATCCAAGAAATAGCACCATCGCTAAGCATGAAAGCATATCATGAAGTAGACTTACTCTCATCTAAGTCTCCTCCCTAGTCAGCATCACAATAGCCAACTAGACGTAGATCTGAACTTTGGTAGCAAAGTGTGTAATCTGCAGTCCCTCTAAGATATCGTAATATCCTCTTAACTACTTTCTAATGAGATGATCCTGGGTTGGATTGGTAACGACTCACCAATCTGACTGCATAACAAATATCAGGGCGTGTACACATCATAGCATATATCAAGCTTCCAACAGCATTTGCGTAGGGAACACGGGCCATCTTTTCATTCTCTTCTAGAGTCTTAGGACCCATATCAAGGCTTAGGCTCTCGCCTTTCGCAACAGGAGTGTCAATGGGTTTACAACTCTACATCTGGAATTGCTCTAGGATAGTCTTAATGTAAGTCTCTTGAGACAAACCAAGAAGTCCCCTAGAGCGATCCCTAAGGATCTTAACACCAAGCGCATAGCTCGCTTCACCCATGTCTTTCATCTCAAATGTAGAGAACAACCACCTTTTAGTGGCGACAATCATCTCGTTGTTATTTCCAGCCAATAATATGTTATCTACATATAATGACAATATCAGAAAAATGTCCTTAGACTGTTTAACGTACACACGGTGATCTTCATCGATCATTGTAAACCCATTAGAAACAATGGCTTGATAAAACCTCAGATTCCACTATCTGGATAATTGCTTTAAGCCATAAATAGATCGTTGAAACTTGCAAATTTTGCGCTCCTAACCTACTACCACAAAGCCTTCTGGTTGATCCATATAGATCTCTTCATCCAATTCTCCATTAGGAAATGCAGTCTTAACGTCCATCTGATATAGCTCTAAGTCCAACTGAGCTACTATGGCCAAAATTAGGCAAATAGAAGCAAACCTCACAATTGGTGAAAAAGTTTCCTTATGGTCCACACCCTCTCGTTGGGTGTAACCTTTTGCCACTAGGCGAGCCTTATACTTTTCTATGACACTATCCGTCTTGCGCTTGATTTTGAGAACCCATTTGTTCCCAACAGTCTTGCGCCCTAGTGGCAAATCAACCAAGTCCCAAACATGATTTTTCTTCATAGACTCTATTTCTTCATCCATTGCAGCACTCCATTCTTTACTAGCAAGGGATGATAGAGCCTCTTTGAGATTCTTGGGCTCCATTTCATCACTCGGAGCAATCATGAATGCTTCACATTCAATCTTAAAACGACGACGGGGTATAGCTCCATGTTTGCTTCTACGCAGTTGAGAATCCTGAGAATTCTCATCCATTGGATCTAATCCATGGGCAGGTAGATCGCTCCCACCGTCCCTAGGTGCTTGAGGTATTATCTCCTCATTCTCTACTAGGCTATTAGGTGCGCCTTCAAGTAGATCCTCTATCTCATAGAGTTCTACATCTCTAGTTACCTCACATCTGCTAGGGAAATCCTCCTCAAGGAAATCCACATCTCGTAACTCAATTTCAGTCACACTTCCATCCGGATGCTCCCCAATAAACACATAGCCCTTAGAATGCTCACTATAACGAATGAAGATACACTTCTTTCCTTTAAGGCCCAACTTCCCAAACTTATGAGAAGCGTTATGTATGTAAGCTGCCGAACCCCAAGGTCGCAAATTGCACAAATCAGGCTTTTTGCCAGTCCACATCTCATATGGGTGAAAGGAACTGATTTTGAGGGCACACGGTTAAGGATGTAGGCAGCAGTCAACAAAGCATCTCGCCAATAAGAAATAGGAAGATTAGCTTGCGCCATCATAGATCTAACCATGTCAAGAAATGTACGATTCCTTCTCTCCGCTACACCATTTTGCTGTAGAGTCCTAGGAATTGTTAATTGCCTGATAACTCATTTTTTCCTCACAGAGCACTTTAAATTGCACAGATAGATACTCACGTCCCCAGTCAATCCTTAGAGCCTTAATGCTCTTGTCTAATTGATTCTCAACCTCGTTAACATACTGTCTAAAGCAATCCAATGCTTCTGACTTGTGAGAAATCAAGTAGACATGGCCAAAACGCATACAATCATCTATAAATGCGATGAAATAAGGGGTTTCATGCCTTGCCCTCACATTCATTGGTCCACATATATCAGAATGAATAAGTTTAATGGGATAGATGCCCTTTTGGCTTTCCCAAATGGTTTCCTTGTTGCCTTTCCATCAAGATAATGCTCACAAGTAGGCAAAAAGACTTTAGCGAGTGGGCCTAAAAGACCTTTTCTAGCCAATCTAGTCATCCTGTCTTGCCCTATGTGGCCTAATCTAGCATGCCATCTCATAGAATCATTATCACAAAAAGATGCAATATTAGAAACAGAGCCATTGGTATTTTTATTAAAACTAGAATCATCCACATCCGAAACTAGAAAACCTTCTGAAAGATAACCAAAACCATAAAAAATTGTTCCCAAATAAATGCTAACACCATTATTCTCAAAATAAAAACTAAAACCAAGGCTTATCATGCTAATAACTGAAACTAAGTTTCGCCGAATATCCGGAGCATAAAGAACATCATGAAGATACAAGGTGCGCCCTCGTCGCATTTCCAGCTTGTATGTGCCGATGCCAAGCACCTCTACAGTGGACTCATTCCCCATGTAAACTTTGCTGCTCCCAGCAGGTACTTGACGATACTCAACGAACCCTACTATGTCCCTCGCAATGTGGTCTGTTGTTCCGGAGTCTACAACCCAAAAATGAGGAGAATGAGCAATTAATGCTTGACTAGAAACAAATCATTGAATGCGAGAAATTAAGTAAAGGAGTACCTTCTTCTGCTCAGGGCAATCCTGAGCGAAGTGTCCTTCTTTGTTACAGTTAAAGCATGTCAATTTAGTCTTTACCTTCTTGCCACCTATCTTGCCCCTACGCTTGAAATTTCTAGCACCATTAGGCTTTAGCGCAGCTGCTGCTTGCTTCTTAGGAGCATATTTTGCTTTTCCACGCTTGAACTAAGAAGTCTTATGTGAGCTTGACTCAACCACCATAGCAAAACCATCAGACTTAGCCGCCTCAAGGCGCTCAGCCTCTAGCTCCAAATGACGCAATATGTCTTCGAATGTTTTCATACTCTCATTATGCATCATGTTCTGCTTCATCTGCTCCCAAGAATTTGGCAGAAAGCGAATCACAACTTATACTTGCTACTTTTGAGTCAAATTGTGCCTAGTAGTCGCAAGTTCACGTATTATGGCTGACATGACCTTCAAATGCTGCTTTATCGAGTGATGCGCCCTTTTTTGATAAGAGTCAAACTTCATAGTCAGCTCACGTAGCTTTGCCAAAGAGGTAATACCAAACTTTTGCTTAAGAGCTTCCCACATCTCAAATGCAATCGGGCAATACTCAAACTCACTAATCAAGTCATTGTGCATGCTGCTCAACATGGTAAAGCGCGCACACCGATCTTTGTTACACCAAGTCTAAAAGATTTCAAGATCATGACGATGTTGAGTTGTATTGCCCTGCTCAGACTCAACCATTACTTGTTCAAGTGTGGTCAACAATTTTTACTCATTGAGGAAGTATTGGATCTTACAGCGCTATATGTCATAATTGTCGCCATCCAATTTCTCTTCCTTAGTTAAGTCTGCCACCACTGTCTTAGTAGCCATTTCTACATACAGAGTAAACAAATGCGTAGGGGATATTAACGATAGCAACACAAAAATTATTTTGCAGCAAAAGAATCTAAATTAAATAATAATAATATTATACATGTCTTAAGATTAAAAATTTGCTATGCTTGTAATCATCTCTTGCGCCTCTAGTGACAATTATCAAAATTTAATTTAATTCCATGTACAAAAAAAATAAAATAAAATAAAATAAATAAATCAACCTCCCACTACTTATGGCATGTACAAAGCATGATAAATTTCATACAATAGCATCTTAATGTAAATTTACATTTAACTCATGCTATATTCATTTAATAATGGAATTTAAATAATAAAAAAAAAACTAATCATGCTTCTCTAATCACAACGTATTACAAACTAAAAAAAAAAAAAATGTTGTGTTAAACATTCAGATTATGCCATAATAAAGTACATCATTATGAAATTTTCTGGAATTTTTTTGAATTTTTCTGGAATTTTTAAATAATTAATAAAACTACATAAAATCATAAATAAATATTCCAGAATCTGGTAAACTGCAACAATTATACCAGTAAATAGTAAACATTTATAGTAGTCTATAATAAAAATTTCAATTCTAGAAAATTAGTAATGCAACACCAGAAGTATTTTAAAGCAGAAATAATGAATTATTATCTCAGGAAAAATATTTTTATTTTCATAAAATTTTGAAAATTTTACAGAAGATAAAAAATTTAATTCTGAGTCTAACAGTACCAACCACGCTTAAAACAAAACTATAACGAATTATTTATGACCATTTAAAACAATTCTGGATTAAAAAAAAAAAAAAAAAAAACAAACAGGGCCTTACAGCCAAGCCAGCCATGTCAGAGCGAAAAAAACGACGCGGCTCGGCTCGGTGCAACACATGGCGCGTATAACGATCTCGATTTTTCCTTCCTTTGTATATTATACTTCGGACTTGGTTTCGTGGTTGTGTTGTTGTCTCGTTCTCATTTCCATCCCTTACTCTTTATATTTGAGTCTTGGGTTGTGTTGGGCAGGTTTTGAACAGGTTGGTGTGCTTTGAAACCTAGAGTTAATGCCCAAAAATTGGCCTTCACGCTCGAGCGGGGCTTTTGACATTCGAGTGGGCCCTTCGATTTTGCTTCTCCGCTCGAGCGGGAGTTTTGACGCTCGAGCGTGATTTTCCATCTCCCAGTATTTTTTCTCTGCAGGTCTTTGTACACTCGAGCGGGGGTTTTGACACTCGAACGTGACCCTTTGATTTTGTTCCTCCGTTCGAGCGGGGAGTTTGACGCTCGAGCGGAGACCATCACCTGCAAAACTTCTGTGAATATGCATCAGACGCTCGAGCGGGCGTTTTGACGCTCGAGCGTGAGTCTGTGTCTGATGCTCGAACGGGGGTTTCCACACTCGAGCGGGGCGACTTTTATATCACTTTGGGATTTCACTTTTTGGATCACTTTTCAACATCCTTTCTCTCTTTTACTTTTCGAAAACCACCATTGGAGAGCACCTTACTCTAAAACTCTAACTTCTCTCTAGGGTTTGGTCTAGTAGGAGTGACCTTCTACCCTTGAGCCTTTGTAAAAAGTGTGGAGTTTGTTGAGGGCTACATTTTGATCCGAAAATATTGGGGTTTGGAGCACTTTCAAATTTCTTCATCTTCTCGTTCGAGCTCCGAATTTGAAGTAGGGATAACTACTCATTTTTATGATCTTTGACACAAGTATTTAGTCATTTTGATTTAATGTTGAAGTTGGGTGATTTTGGGTGTTAGGGTTTCAAATGAATAAAGAGGGGTTTTGTTATTTTGACTCATAAATGTGTATTTTGGGTCTTATAATGATAGTATTGATGTTATTGAAGTTATTTTGGGCCTTTGGGTCAATATTGAGAAAAAGGGGAAAAAGCCCTAAATTGTTATGACAAATTAATTCATGTAATTAATTTGGGAAATTATGGAAACATGAAATTAAGTTGGAATTAATGAAATTGGCATAATATGAGATGGAATAGTGGAGTTGGATTTATTAATCGCTCACCCTTTGGGAATTGTCGATGGTTTATCTGTTGATGTAATTATTATCTATTTAGAAATAATTACTTTGGGCTATCGGTGGAGGATAGTCTTGATTGTTGTAGACAATGCATGATGATTAGGCGAACTAAAACTAATCAATTGAATATGTCATTGAATATGACGGTTGGAATAATACATCGAAATTGTATATTGATTGAACGTGTATATGATAAATGTTAATATACATTGTATTGTGTGGGAGAAGATAGGGGATGTACTCCACGGTTTAAGGGAAGATAGGGGATGGACTCCTAAACCGGATATTGTTTGGGAGGAGATTGGGGATGGACTCCACCGATACAGCAAATATGTGTATCTATTGAAGTATTGATATAGCAAATCTGTGTATCATATATGAAGTACGGAAGTATTTTATTTGAGATTGATACAGTAATTATGTATATCTATTGTGAAATGTTTAATTTGAGTTGTTAACTCAATTGAAATGGAAGTACTGTTGATATGAGGTGTAATTTTATTTAAATTGTTTGGCTAGGATCTGAGCCATAGTTATAAATTAAGAAATTGGATAAGAAATGGAAATGGAATGAAACATGGACACATTTGTTATGTAATTGAACTGGGTTATGAATTGATTTATGTGAGTTAAACATTTATCAAATGCTAATATTTTAGTTATTGCTCATATTATATTTAGCATATCTCTACTGCTCGTTGGCTCAGCCTATATGGGACATCATTTTCAGGTACAGGTATTATGCCACCTCCAAGGATGTAGCTTGGAAGGCTTGAGGCTGTTGGACTCTTTTTTTGTTATTTTGTTGTATTACATGTAATATCAAGCCTTGGGCTTATTTTGTGTAGTGTTAGTACTCTTTTTTTTTGTAATCAAGTGTTGACTTGGAAAGTTGTAAGCCCGTAGGGCATTTACTTTTGTTGTCAACATGTAATACTTTTGGACTAAATACTTTGATGAATAGAAATATATATATTTCTCTTATGTTTATGGATGTCGCGAATGCATGATTTGTGAGTTTATTTTGAGGACGTTACAGCGCGTGTGTGGCAACGCGACTTAACGCGTACGTGGACAACACAGACAGCGCGTGGCAGCGCGTTGGAAGTGCGTTTGGCACGTGATGACGTGTGGCAGCGTGTGGCCGCCGCTGACGTCATCACTGGCGTGTGCAACTCACACGCCGCCTTCTAAGGTGTTTTCTGGTCCAATTTTGGTACTTCTGAACTCCGTTTTCCAAAATAAAAACATTTGTGGTCTCAAAAATGACGTTTAATGAACATAAAAATGAGGTGTATTACACTCTCTCTCTAATGAGAGTGGAAGTGTAGAAACCCTGCACTTCATCTTTCTCTTTAAGCCATCAAAAAATCAAAACGAACCCAAATTAGGGTTTGATGTATCTCATCAACCGTAAATCCAAATCTAACAAATAATATATGGTTTCGAAGGTCTCGAAACAAGAATTCTAAATATGGAAGATTTGCAAACTGAAATTAAAGCATGTAAAACCATCATGCATGTAAAGTTTCGAAAATATAAAATGGATCTCCATTTTTCTTGAAATCTAACCGTTGGATTTTCATGAAACTTTGCAGATATGTTCTACATTAAATATACTACAACATATATAAATTTCAAGTCGATCGGAGATAGTTCAAAAAATTATTAATTTTCATGCATATATTGTGTATATATTTATATAAAAATTATATACATATTTTAATGATAAAATAAGCACGAAAATACTCATTAATGCTCTGATACCAATGTAAATCAAGTATAACGCAACGAGTAAAAATTTCAAATCATACCTTAGGTGATAGAACTTGAAGTGAAGAATCTTGTGGGTAAATCACATGCTTCAAAAATGCAAACAACGAACACCCAGCAGTGGAGTAATACCACAATATGAGTATCACCCACACAAGTCATAGTGCAAAAAGCTTGATCATTATTTTAATGGGAGAGAATCAGTATGGGAAAAAATCATTCGTTATTTGATTCATCCTATATCCCATATAACGTATCAGATATATAGGCTAAGTATATCATCTATCCATATCAGTTGATATGATAGATATAGATATCAAGAGTGGGTTATCCAAATAGGTTTTGAATTCAAATTCAAACTTTCATAGATAAGGATCAAAAGGGTCATGGGTCATGCCATATGTCACATGGGCGCCCAATTTCTAACATAAAGGAAAGCCCTTCCACATCAAAACAACATGCTAACATTGCCAAGACAAATACTTGATGGTCACCTTTTCCATACCATATACCATACAAATGGGGGTCCCTATTCATACCACTCCTACCAAAATTTGTATTCACCAGAACCACGTCACGAGCACATACCAAAATAAAGTTTATCATCTTATAACCGGTATTTATGCCGAGGCTCCAAATATTTTTTCTATATCTTGGAGTCGTTTTTAAATTCACTGTCGTGGATGTTTTTTGTGTTATGTAATATACTGAGACTTGTTAAAAATTTACCAATTCCATCAAGATCCCAAATTAATAGTCTTTGACTCATGTAAAGAATGGTTGGGAATTTAGGGGTGTTTTGGAAAAATAATAAAAAGTTGGCTTTTGACTTTTTACCAAACTTTTTGGCTTTTTAAGAAAGTGATTTGAGAAATTGGTAAAAAGTTACTTTTGACTTTTTTTAATTAATATTTGTTTATATTGTCACATCACAATTAAATGACCAAAATACCCCCACCCAATTTAATAAATTTACATTTTCACCTCCATGTGGCTCATGTTAATCCATGAAGGATATAGTTGTAATTTTACCAGTAACTTTTTTTACCTCTCCAAATAGGGAAATTCTATTTCCACACTAAGTTTCTTTACTCCACACACTTAATGAATTTTTTCAGAATCACAATTTTGCCCTTTAACAAAATTACCATCTTATCTACCACCACCTTACCCACACATCTCACAATTTCTCCATATACATCTCACCTACCACCATCTCAAATACAGAGTTTGAATTTTTTTTTTTTTTTTGCAAAATTTGTACTTTCTAAATGTATTTAGATTAAATAGATCTAAAAACATTAACAAAATTGATAAAAATATTTAAAAAAATTATTAAAATTTCAAAAATACAAATTAAAATGGATTCAATCACAAAAAAAAAAAAAAAATGATATTTGGTCACCTCAAAAATGAAATTGAATCATGCTTGTATGCATACATAATTTATTAGTCAGATTTACTAAAAGGTGATACATTTTCAACATGTAACTGTTAATTCCTTTTCTTTTCTTTTCTTGTTGTCATTTTTCGTGATTGAATCCCATTTTTAGCAAACAAGAAAGGTTAAGAAAAAGAGATAATCAAAATCCAATTTTCAAATCTATTTCCTCTCTGAATATTAATTTTCCAAAATCTATTATCCATGGTTGCATCATGTTCTTTGCAAGATGAAAGAGATCATCAAGTTATAAACATCGCATAATGCAATTATCCAGAATAGCCTACAAAGAAAAACTTGTAGCAGTCATAAGAAAGAAGACAACTTCTATGTCAAGGCCAAAGAAATTAACCTCAGAAACAATAAAAATAAAAGAGGTTGTTGTAATACTAGTCTTTTGCGCCTCAAGATCAATTTCTCCATACACATCTGCTACGAACTTTGGTTCTCGCACTAGGCCTGAGCGATATGGTTGTTGTTTTCCTTCTTTACTCTAACTCTCAAACCCTAAGACACTGTATCCAAATCCAAATCTATATGTATGTATGTATGTATGTTTGTATGAGACAAAATCGAATAATCGATGAGCTTAATCACATCTGAACCTTGTGTGACAGTGGCTGAGAGGCTGGAAATGAGCGGTGGTTGATGTCATTGCTGCTATAGTGATCCCGGTTTTCCCTCCATTGTTTATTGTATTCCAGACTCGGTTCCGTGCATGTTTGTTGTTGTCTCTGTCACATTTCCGTCCTTTAATTCTATCTATTTGAGTTTTGGGATGTATTGGGCAGGTTTGTAACAGGTTGGTTGTAATTTGAAATAAATAGTTGCTGCCTAGATTTTTGGTTTCTTCGCTCGAGCGAGGCTTTTGTCGCTCGAGCGAGCTTTGTGTTTTAGTTCCTTCGCTCGAGCCAGCGTTCTTTCACTCGAGCGAGCTTTGAGTAGTGTGTCTCTTGGCTCGAGCAAGCACTCTTGCGCTCAAGCATGCGTCTGCATCTAGTTTGGACCTGAAGGTTGTGTTTCTTCGCCGGCGAGCTTTCCTTCGCTTGAACGGCGAGGACTATGTTTGAGTTTCTTCGCCGGCGAATACTCTTTGCGCCGAGCTTCTGGGTTGTAGACCTGAAGCTTCGCATTGTTCGCTCAAGCGACGCTTCTTGTACTCGAGCGAGGTGTTTGTTGTGTTTGGTCGCTCGAGCGACCACTTCTTCGCTCGAGCAAGCCTTGCTTATATCAGATCGTAACAATAGTTCTATACTTCACTTTTTGATCTTCTTTTCTTTTCAAACCCTAGATCGGCACACTCTCTCTCTACATACACCTTCTCTCTACAAATATCCCTAGTTCTAGTGGTATTCTACCCTAGTCTCTTTGCAAGAAAGGTAGAGCTTGGTGTGGGCTTCGTGTTGATTCGAAAAAGTTGGGCTTTGGAGCACTTTGAGTTTTTTCCTCCTTTTCCTTTGAGTTCCGAAATTTGAGGTAGGGATGATCTATCCCTTCTTATGGGTTTTAACATAAACGTTTGTCATTTTGTATAAATGGTGAAGTTATGGAAATTTGAAAGGTTAGAGTTCAATTTGAAATATATATAGAGGGGTTTTCAATTGTTAAGTAGCATGTGTATGTGAGACCTTGGAAAAAAAATGGGGTTATTGTTGTAGGATTGATGAAATTGAACCTTAGAGTTGATGTTCGAGAAAATGAGGAAAATGCCCTAATTGAACTTAAATAATTAATTTGTATAATTAATTTGATAATTTGTGGAAATATGAAATTGAGTTGAAAATCATGAAATTGAAAAATTATGAGGTTGAATGGTGTAGTTGGATTAGTTAATCACTCGCCTATGGAAATGTTGATAATTTATCTATTTGATAGATTTATTACCTATTTAGAAATAACTATTTTGGGCTATCGGTGGAGGATAGCCATGATTGTTATAGAATTGCATGATGATTAGGTAAATTGAAACTAATCAATTGGAATATGTCATTGAATATGACGGTTGGATTAACACATTGTATATGTGCTTTAAATTGATCGTTGTATATGATAGCGTTTAAGTACATTGCATATGTATTTTGTTTGAGAGGAGATAGGGGATGTACTTTCAAACCTATTTGGGAGGAGATAGGGGATGGACTCCATTGATAACTAAGTTGGTCGGAGTGTCCAGGGTGAAAGTCCCGAAATCTTAATTACGTTTGCATAATGTAGATGAATTCAAGTATTGAAGTGTTAATAATATGAATTGTAGTCTCATTTTGAATTGAAGTATTGAAGTGTTAACAATATGTGTTGTAATCTCATTTTAAAGTGGTTATGATTGAAGTGTTAGTAGTATGAGTTGTACTCTCATTTCGAACTATTCGAATAAACAATGAACCATATCTATGAATTGGTTTGGATAATGAAACGGAAAGGGATTGAAATGTGGTTGTGAATATGAATTGATTATGGAAGAGATGTATGTTGGTTTATATGAGCTAAACATTTATCAAATGCTAATGTTTTAGTTATTTCTCATATTTGGTTTAATACATTTCTACTGGGCTTTGGCTCACCCTATATGGGACGTCATTTTCAGGTACAGATAATATGCCACCTTCAAGGATGTAGCTTGGGAGGTTTATATGCTGAAGGCTTATTTTTGTAGTTTTCTTTTGTGTTAAGAGTTAGAACTCTCTTTTGTTGAGATCAAGTGTTGACTTGGAAAGTTGTAAGCCCGCAGGGCATTTACTTTTGTTGTTAACATGTAATACTTTTTGTAATGAATACTCTGATAGATGAATATATGTTTATTTCCCCTATGTCTATGTATATCAAGAATGATTGGTTTATATGTATTATTTTGAGGGCGTTACAGCTGCCGTCGTCGCCGGTAGCTGGTGTAGTTAGGATTAAGGTTTTTGGAGGAAGAAATGAGGGAAGAAGAGGATGTGCACAGAAAAGGTGAGGGTATATTTGAAATTTGAAGTGTGTGGACTGAGATAAAGAAATAAAAATCAAATTACAACATGTGTGAATTGAGAAAAGATGTGCACAGAGATAATTTGATATGTGGAAATAGAATTTTCCCTCCAAATGATTTTAATGATAAAAAGTCATTTTGGCTTTTTTGGGAAGAGTTGCAAAACGCAATTTTTTGGAAAGTTGCCAAAACGGCACTTAGGCCGTGCTTGGGAACATGTTTTTTTAGTATTTTTTTGATTTTTTGGCTAAAATATGATGTAAAAAAATTAGTATGTTTGGGATGACTTTTTAGTTTTTTTACAAAAAGAAGTGCAAAAAGTAGAGAGAAAATAGAATCTTTGACTTTTTTATATAAGTTGTTAGCTTTTTGATATTTTTAATAACTTTTTGACTTTTTTTTATTAAAATCATCCCTTACCAAATAAGGCCTTAGTAAATATGCTAGTTTCATTGCATGGTGGGACGAAGGGGATATATATAAGTGATGTAAAAGGATGACTTTACAGAATGCAAAAGGATGACTTTAGAGAAGTAGCATTCCCATATTGGGATTTCTAGGGATATAGTGGGATGCAAGGATAGGTGAGTGAACGAACATAAAGAACCATGACAAGAAATTCTTCTATCCTATCCACGTGCCTTCGACTTCAAAAAAAATTAGGGAAATTACTGAAAAATGTTTGAGACTCTTAGCGTTTGGTAACATTTACTTTTTTAGTTTATGTTTACAAAAATTTTATAAATTGATTTTTGTTTATTTTTAGAAAAACATAAACTACAAATGTATTTGGTTTGAATAAAATGTTTGAAAAATTTTAAAAACATAAACTAAAAAATATGTTTGTTTAACCCTAAAATATTTATATTTATTTTTCATTATTTATGAAAATGGGATCATACATATTATAATTGAAAAAAAAAATTAATTGGAAAAAAATTATTTGAAAAAAAAAATTTGTTAGTCAAAATTTTAAATTTCTCTTTAAAAACCAACGTAAACTCATTTTTTGAGCTTACGTTTTTTCCTTAAATTTATAAATTGAGACAACCATTCATAAAACAAAAAAATTATCAAACAAGTTTTTGTGACAGTTTTTTTTTTTAAATTTTTGTAAATATAAACTGAAAACGAAAGTGTTACCAAAGGTCTCTATAATTTGGGACTTACCACTTTAGTCCCTGACCTTTCAATTGTAATATATTTAGAGTGGTGCTATTAGCACCACATGAATTATTTTGGACCCCCCCATCTATTTTATGTTTTTTAATTCCAATTTTATCCAAATATAAAGTTACATTTTTACCCTTATCCTTAATATTCTAACCCTAATTTTCCAAACCCTAACCTACCAACATTTTCACCACCATCTCCACCAGCAATCACCACTGCCACTGCCACCGGCAACCTCTGTCTCTCTCATATCACTCCTTCATTCGTCGTGATCGGCTCCTCATTTATCTAGGGCTAGGGTTTTGTAGGTCTTATAATCTCTCCAACAATAGCAGCTCCTCCGATTGAGTTCGTCCAGTGCTTTGACTGAAAGAAGGCCACCATCTCCATCGGCAATGAGAATTCATAGATTTGGAAAGATCTGTATCAGAGATCAAGTTCAGACAAAGAAGAAGAGTTCGAAATCGAACCTTGACCATAGGATTGCCGCGACTGTCGAAGATCTGCCGTGCATAGATAGACTGAATCGTCGCCGTAGATCATAGTTTAGATTTGCTGTGAGAGAGAGAGAGAGAGAGAAACCAGATCTTGGAAAAAATATATATATATATATTTGTTTGTAGGCGGTCACGTTCGTCGGAGGTTGCGAAAGGGTGGTCGCTGGTGGGGAAGGTGCTGGGAGGTCACTGGAGAAGTTGGGCTGCCAGTGGTAAGAAAATTGCAGAAAAAAAGTTCGGGGTCAAAAAAGATGAGGAGTATAATTGGTATTAAGATGGGGGTTTAAAGAGAAAATGGGAGGATTCATTTTGCTTGCTGGGGGTTCAAAAAAATTGAGGGGCCAAAGTAAAGAGGGAGGTGCTAATAACAACACTCTATATTTAACCAAGAATTTTGAATCTCGTTCCAAATAAGGACAATTAAAGATAGTTGTTCAATTTGAAGGGCAAAGTCGTCAATTTGATAAAATATAAACTAATTTGACAAAAATGAATATCAAAAAATTATTCAGTGTGTTTGGTTATAGTTTTCTGGAAATTAAGTTTTTTATTTTTCATATTTTTTTTGTTTTTAGTAAATATTTTTAAAATTTTAAGCAATTTTTTTACTTTTTTAGATACACTTTACTTAGATGTATCTAAATAGTAAAATATTTGTGAAAAAATATTTTAAAAATTAATAAGTACATAAAAATACAAAAAATATATGAAATTATGTAAAAATGATAAATCGTTTATACTTTTATTATTTTTTTATTTTTTACCAAATTAATTTTTAGTATGTATTTGGATGATGATCATGTAATGGATGGTTGTTTTTGTTGATGTTTTTTTTATGATTATCATGTAATACACGGTTGTATTTGTTATTAACAGATATTTTTGCATAGTTATAATATAATAGATGTTTATTACGTTTTTTATGTGTAATTGATATGTTTAATATATGAAATGTTTTTAGTTTTGAATTTTTTGATTTAATAGATTTGTTTAATAATGACATCAAAGTTGTCATCATGTTTGACTTTTGAAAAAATAGAAACTAATTTAATGAAAATAATATCACAAAAAAAAAATTATTTAAAAAAAATATTTATGCCCTTCCAAAAGATAAAATTATATGAAATGATGTATTTTTAATTTTTTTCACCAATTTAATTTTTAGTTTCTCAGAAAAAAAAAAAATTGAAAATAGATTCTGAAAAGGAAACTAAACAGAATTTTATAACTAAGAAAGTTCTAGCATTATTTATTAAAAAAAGGCCATTACATTTTAAACAACATAAAGTTAACTAACACAAAATAAGTTGTATGATAACTTTGCCCTTACAAATAAACCGTTTGCAAAAAAAACATTTTTGATCGTCCTTATTTGGAATAATATTCAAAATTTAAAATCAAATATATTACAATTAAAAAGTCAGGGACCAAAGTGATACAAATCTCAAACTACAAGGACTGTGTTGTTCTACAAAGTTTAGTTTATTTAGTTTAATGAATTGATTATGATGTAATGACTTAAGAAAATTTTAATCTCAACTTATCTATTTTTAAGTTTTCAATTTTTATTTTTTTTTAAATTGTCAAATTACAATGGATAGTACAATTTATAACGTTTTAGATTAAAAATCAAAACTCATTCCCAACAAACAGAGTCGCCTACACATAGATCATACTTACGAATATAATCCAAAAGAAAAAGATCTGACTTAAACATTGCAAGAGCTTTGGCCAATATCACACTGGTACCCAAAGTTCATTTACCTTTTGTTTTGCGGGTCATCAAGTTTCAACCACCATCGAGCGTCGAATGCACACTCATAGAAGTTTTGCAGGCGATGGTCCCCGCTCGAGCAGAAGAACAAAATCAAAGGGTTACGCTCGAGCGTCAAAACGCCCGCTCGAGCGGAGAAGCAATAACAAAGGGCCCGCTCGAGCGTCAAAAGCCCCACTCGAGCGTGAAGGCCAAATTTTGGGCATCAACTTTTGGTTTCAAAGCACAATCAACCTGTTTCAAACCTGTCCAACACAACCCAAGACTCAAATACAAAGAGTAGGGGATGGAAATGAGAATGAGACAACGACACAACCACGAAACCAAGTCCGAAGTACAATATACAAAGGAAGGAAAAACCAGGATCGCTATAACTTGGTTCTGTGATTAATGGTTGTTGTCTGTGTTACATTTCCATCCTTTAACTCTTAGTAATTGAGTTTAGAATTGTTTTGGGCATGTTTCGAACAGGTAGGTTGAGTTTTGGTCTTAAGTGTTGTTGTGCAGGTTTTTGGTGATCCGTTCGAGCGGGTCCCTTTGCACTCGAGCGGAGTTTGCACATTTTCAATACCTTGTGCATCTGCAAAACTACTGCAGATGTGTTTTTCACGCTCGAGCGGGTCACGCTCGAGTGGGTATCTTTGCGCTCGAGCGAGTGTTCAATGTCTGTGAAAGTTCTGGGAGGATGTAATCTACGCTCGAGCGGATTCACTTTTTGCGCTCGAGCAGGTCAAATTTTTGTGTTTGACGCTCGAGCGTCCTGTTCTCCGCTCGAGCGGGTCATGCGTATATCAGATCTGGACTGTGATATTTTAAATCACTTTTTACACACACACTCTCTCTCTCTCTTACTTTTCAAAATCTCTATTGGAGAGCTCCTCTCTCTAAAAACACAACTTCTCTCTAGGGTTTGATCTAGTAGGAGTGATCTTCTATCCTTGGGCCTTTGTAAGAAGTGTGGAGATCGTTGAGGGCTATATTTTGATCCGAAAATATTGGGGTTCGGAGCATTTCGAATTTCTTCACCTTCTTCCTTTGAGCTCCGAATTTGAGGTAGGGATAACTACTCATTTTTATGGTCTTTGACATAAACTTGTAGTCATTTTGATTAAATGTTGCGAGTTGGGAAGTTTGGGTGTTAGGGTTTCAAAATGTGGAAAAAGGTGTTTTGTTCTTTGGGCCTATACGTGAGTATGTTGGGTCTTAACATGAGATTAGTGTTGTAAATTGTTAATATTTGGACCTTTGGGTCAATATTGGAAAATGGGGGAGAAAATCCTAATTTGTTATGTAAATTAATTGGTATATTTAATTTGGAAAATTGTGGATATGTGAAATTGAGTTGGGAATAATGAGATTAGCTCATTATGAGATAGAATGGTGGAGTTAGAATTATTAATCACTCACCTGTGAAAATTGTTGATAATTTATCTGTTGGATGTAATTATTATCTGTTTAGAAATAACTGCTTTGGGCTATCGGTGGAGGATAGTTTTGATTATTGTAGACATTGCATGATGATTAGGCAAACTAAAACTAATCAATTGAGTATGTCATTGAATATGACAGTTGGAATAATAAATCAAATTTATATACTGATTGATTATGTATGTAACGCCCTCAAAATAATGCTATTGTTGTTGGTTGTTGATATATGAACCATTGGGTTGATATTAGGAAATGGGGTAGAACACCCTAATTTGTTGTATAAATTAATTGGTATAATTAATTTGGGAAAATTGTGATTATATGGAATTGAGTTGGAAATAATGAAATCGGCTCATTGTATGGTAGAATGGTGGAGTTGGTTTCATTAATCACTCACTTTTGAAAACATTGATATTTTACCTGTTGGAGCTTTTATTATCTGTTTAGAAATAATTGCTTAGGCTACCGGTAGAGGGTAGGTTTGATTATTGTAGACAATGCATGATGATTAGGCAAACTAAAACTAATCAATTGGATGTGTCATAGAGTATGACAGTTGATAGAATACATTAACGTTATGTATTGATTGATTGTGTATATGACCTATGTGTATATACGGTGTGTGTGTGCGGGAGGAGATAGGGGATATACTCCACGGTTTAGGGGAAGATAGGGGATGGACCTCTAAACCGGATGTTGTTTGGGAGAAGAAAGGGAATGGATTCCACTGATACAGCTCATATGCTTGTCAGTTAATGTATTGATATAGCTCATATGCATATCTATGGAAGTGTTGATATAGCTCATATGCATATCTATGGAAGTGTTGATATAGCTCATGTGCTAATCTGTTAAAATATGGATACAGCTTGTATGCTTATCTGTTGAGATGTTGATATAGCTAGTATGCTTATCTAATGTAAAATGGGAAACGTTTAATATGAGTTACTGTCTCATATAAGTTGTTGGCCAGGTTCTGAGCCGTTATTGTGAATTGTAAACTTGATAAGAAATGGAAAATGAAATGAAACATGGACATAGTGGTCATGTAATGGAAATGGGTTATGAATTGATTTATGGGAATTAAACATTTATCAATTGCTAATGTCTTAGTTACTGCTCATACTGTGTTTAGCATATCTTTACTGGGCATTGGCTCACCCTATATAGGACATTATTTTCAGGTACAAGTAGCATGCCATCTCCAAGGACTTAGCTTGGATGGATATGGAAGTTGAAGACTCTTTTGATTATTTTGTTTGTATTACATGTGTATCAAGCCAAGGGCTTTTTTTGTATAGAGTTAGTACTCTTCTTTTGTGTAACTAAGTGTTAACTTGGAAAGCTGTAAGCCTGTAGGGCATTTACTTTTGTTGTTAACATGTAACACTATTGTAGGAACTACTCTGATGAATGGAAAGGTGTTGATTTCTTTATCTCATTGCATGTCTAAATGATGGGTTTTATGTATTATTTTGAGGGCGTTACAATCCCCGACGACAAAAATTTCCCTGTCCCTGGCCCCGATCCCCGATGGGGAACCTATCACCGCCCCCACCCCTGTCCCCTAACGGGGATCAGGTTTCCCCAACCCCGAAAATTTCCCGGTCCTATAGCGATCCCGATTTTTTCCCATTTGGTTGTTGTATTCTGGACTTAGGTTCCGTGGTGTTGGTTGTTATACATATCTTGTTATCATCCTTTAATTCTTTATATTTGAGTCTTGGGTTGTGTTGGGCAAGTTTGAAACAGGTTGATTGTGTTTGGAAACCAATAGTTGATGCCCAGATTTTGGCCTTTACGCTTGAGTGGGGCTTTTGACGCTCGAGCAAGCCCTTTGCTTTTGTTCCTCTGCTCGAGCAGGCGAGTTGGCGCTTGTAAGGCCCTAAAAATAATGACATTAAAACCCATCAATTTAGACTGACATTGATATAAAAGATAAATATTCTTCTATTCATCAGAGTAGTTCGTTACAATGAGTATTACATGTTAACAACAAAAGCAAATGCCCTACGGGCTTACAGCTTTCCAAGTTAACACTTGTTTACAAAAAGGAGAGTACTATCTCAAATACACATTAAGCCCTTGACTTGAATTTACATGTAATACATCCAAAAGATAACAAAACAACAAAAGTCTGTCTGCCTCTAGCCTCCCAAGCTATGTCCTTGGAGGTGGCATGCTACCTGTACCTGAAAATGATGTCCCATAAAGGGTGAGCCACAGCCTAGTAGAAATATACTAGACCAGCTATGAACAATGACTAAAAGATTAGCAGTTGATAGATGGTCAACACAGATACATCCACCTATATCACATTCCGGTTTCATGGCATTAAGTTCATGTTACATTTCATTTCCCATTTCTTTTTCAACTTTGAGTTTGAAAACAATGCTCAACACTTAGCCAAATAACTTAATGAGATTAAGACTCATCTTTAAAACACTTTCAAAATTCATGATGGATACACATTTTAATGCTATATCGATAACACATAAACCATTTCCACGCTTCACGAAAGATACACATTTCGGTGCTGTATCAACATAACATAGAATCACTTTTATACTTCACAATTGATAATGATATACATTTTAGTGCTATATCAAATCAATTCGAACACTTCCATAATCAACACTTGATACACATTGTAGTGCTGTATCAATGTCACACAAAATCCAATCTAAAGGTCCATCCCTTATCTTCCCCTAAACTGTGGAGTACATCCCCTATCTCCTCCCATACAACACATGTATATAAACATAGATCATATACAATCAATCAATACATAAAGTTAATGTATTATTCCAGTCGCTATATTCGATAGCATACTCAATCGATTAGTTTTAGTTTGCCTAATCATCATGCATTGTCTATAACAATCAAGACTATCCTCCACCGATAGCCCAAAGCAATTATTTCTAAACAGAAAATAAATGCATCAAATGAATATATTATCAACATTCCAACTAGGTGAGCGATAAAGAAATCCATCTACACCCTTTAATCCCAAACAATTCCAATTTCAACATTCTCAATTCAATTCTTCATTTCTTCAAATTAATTATACAAATTAATTTAACTATGTAATTAGGGCATTTTCCCCATGAGTTACATAGCAACCCTAAGGTCCCATTTTCATCCATAATCTATTATTTAACTCATTTCTCTATGCCAAACATGCATATTAGTTTATTATAAATAAAACCCCATCTTTCGTAAAATTACACAAAAGACCCAAACTCTCTCAAAATTACCCAACAACCCCCAACGTCTCAAAATGCTAAAATTCAAAGACAAAGCTCATAAAGAGGAGTAGGATATCCCTACCTCAAGTTCGGAGCCCAAGGGAAGAAGATGAAGAAATTGAAGATGCTCCAAATCCCAAGATTTTCGGATCAAAAGATAGCCCTCGATGATCAACACAACTTTTACAAAGGTCTAAGGTGAGGAAATCACTCCTACTAGATCAATAATTAGAGAGAAGTTGAGTTTTAGTGAGAGAAGCTCTCAAATGGCTTTTTCGGAAAAGTAAGAGAGAGAAAGGATGTTGAAAAGTGATTCAAAAATGGAATCCCGAAGTTGTTATAAAAATCGCCTTGCTCGAGCATGGAAAACCCTGCTCGAGCGTCACTCACAGACTTCCGCTCGAGCGTCAAAACTCTTGCTTGAGCGGCGGATACACACTCCCAGAACTTTTGTTGAACCAGGTCCCTGCTCGAGCGTCAAAACTCTCACTCGAGCATCCAACACTGCAGAGGAAATACTGGGAGATAGAAAATCACGTTCGAGCGTCAAAACACCCGCTCGAGCGGAGAAGCAACAACGAAGGGCCCGCTCGAGCGTCAAAAGCTCCGCTCGAGCGTGAAGGCAAAAATCTGGGCAACTACTTTTGGTTTCTAAGCTCAACCAACCTGTTTCAAACCTGCCCAACACAACCCAAGACTCCAATACAAAGAGTAAATGATGTAAACAAGATATAACCAACTCCACGGAACCTAAGTCCGGATACAACAAGTAAAGAAAGGGAAACCGGGATCGCTATAACCTTCCCCCCCTTAAAGAATTTCGTCCCCGAAATTAAACACAAGTTTTCAAAAACAAGTTTTCTCCATTCCCAACAATATTACAACATAATATTAAACAATCCGACCCATTACCGGTCAATCTCATCTCTTTTCAAGAGGCAAATCACAATACATAAACAACTTGCATTATCAACATGCATTCCTTTGAAATCTAACAATTTTATCACCTTTTCCACAATTCCTTAACATATGCAACATTAATATCATGCTTGCGTTTCCACAATATACTTAACATACACAATGTTAAAACAAACTTCCATTTTGAGGCAAGTTCCAAAGTATACTTCCATAAACCAAAACATTTACAATGTTTCACAACTTAAGACATATTTAATGCTCTTAAAGTTCATTAATATTACAAAATTTCAATACATGATTACACATCAACAAACACGTCCGGATATCTCTCACGGACTTCTAACTCACGTTCCCAAGTGGCTTCCTCCACCCTGTGATGTTTCCCCAAGACTTTTACCAAGGGAATGGTCTTGCCTCGCAAGACTTGATCCCGCCTATCCAAGACCCGAACCGGTCTCTCCTCATACGAGGCATCCTCATCAACCTCTAGGTTGGTCCAATCCAATACATGCGATGGATCTGGCTCATACTTCCGAAGCATACTCACATGAAACACGTCATGAACTCCGGACAACTGTGGCGGCAAAGCTAAACGATAGGGAACCTCGCCAATCCTCTCAAGGATCTCAAAAGGGCCAATAAACCGAGGGGATAACTTCCTACTCTTCCCAAACCTCATCAATCCCCACCTAGGTGATATCTTTAGAAAGACATGACCACCCACCTCAAATACAAAAGGTCGCCTACTATGGTCGGCATAAGATTTCTGACGACTCTGGGCTGTAACAAGCCTCCTACGGATAAGCTCAACTTTCTCCGTTGTTTTCCTCACCAATTCTGGACCCAACAAAGGTGCATTACCTACCTCGGCCTAACAAACTGGAGACCTACATGGTCAGCCATACAAGGCCTTAAACGGTGCCATACCAATACTAGACTGGAAACTGTTGTTGTAGGCAAACTCTACCAAGGGCAAGTGCCTCTCCCACGTCCTACTAAAGTCAAGGACACAACCCCGAAGCATATCTTCAAGGATCTGAATAGTACGCTCGGACTGCCCGTCAGTCTAAGGATGATAAGTTGTATTAAAGGTCAACTTAGTACCCAAGACACTCTGCAAACTCTGCCACAACCTGGCAGTAAAACGAGGATCTCTATCTGAGACAATCGTCACTGGGATCCCGTGCAACCTCACTATGTCCCGAATATACAAGTCGGCAAGATGATCTATCGAATCTCTCACGCGCATAGAGATAAAGTGCACCGACTTAGTTAACCGGTCCACAACCACCCAAATAGCATCACTACCCCGCTGAGTCCTCAGGAAACCTACAACAAAGTCCATAGTGACATGCTCCCACTTCCACTCGGCAATAGGCAAGGGTTGTAACAAACCCGCTGGCCTCTAATGCTCGGTCTTCACTTGCTGACAAGTAAGACACTTAGAAACAAAAACCGCCACATCCTTCTTTATACCCCGGCACCAAAACTAGCGACCCAAATCTCGATACATCTTTGTGCCTCCTGGATGCACCGCAAGGCGTGAATGGTAAAACTCTCGGAGTACCTCATCTCGGCAGGACCCTATCACAAACAATCAGTTTTGGTATCTCACACTATGGTCAGGATACACCGTTAAACCCTTCTCAACCTTCCCACAGGAGATCTTCTCCCGGAGGGCTTCTACCTCAAGGTCACCTCCCTGTGCCTCTAACACTCGAGTCACAAGTGTAGGCTGGGCAACAACAGAAAACAAGGCCGCAGCCTCAACAGATTCGCCCAAAAGCAAATCGAACTCGCCAAGTGCCCCCAACATCTCCCATTCCCGGATGGCTATACAAGATACATCACTAATGGATTTCCTACTAAGGGCATCGGCCACAACATTGGCCTTTCCCGGGTGATAGTGCAACTCAAAATCGTAGTCCTCAATGAACTCCATCCACCTTCTCTGCCTCAGATTTAAGTCTCTCTGTGTAAACAGATACTTCAAACTCTTTTGGTCCGAGAACACCTCGAACTTCTCACCATACAGGTAATGCCTCCAGATTTTCAAGGCAAAGATCATTGCTGCTAGCTCTAGGTCATGTGTAGGGTAATTCTTCTTGTGAATTTTCAACTGGCGTGAGCCATAGGCAACCACTTTCCCCTCTTGCATCAACACACAACCCAAACCCTCTCGGGAGGCATCACAATAAACCGCATATCCCAACCCTCTCTCCGGAACAATCAAGACCAGAGCGGTGGTCAACCTAACTTTCAGCTCTTGGAACGACTTTTCGCAAGTCGCACTCCACACAAACTTGACTCCCTTCCGAGTCAGTCTAGTCAACGGCGAAGCTAGCCTGGAGAAATCCTTCACAAACCGACGGTAATACCCAGCTAACCCTAGAAAACTGCGGATCTTAAAAACACTCTTAGGCTATGCCCAATCTTGCACTGCCTCTATCTTGGATGTATCAACAGACACCCCTTCCCCGGATACTACATGGCCTAAGAACTTGACTTCTCCTAGCCAGAACTCACACTTCCCAAACTTGGCATACAAATTTATGGGCTCTAAGCAACTCAAGCACCACTCTCAAGTGTTCCTCGTGCTCCTCCTCCGAAGGCGAATAGATAAGAATGTCGTCCACGAAAACGACTACAAAACAATCTAAGAATTCCCGGAAGATCTGGTTCATCAAATCTATAAAGACTGTCGGTGCATTGGTGAGCCTAAATGGCATCACCAGAAACTCATAATGGCCATACTGCGTACGGAGTGCCGTCTTTGGGATATCCTCCTCCCTGACCCTCAACTGGTGGTAACCCGATCTCAAGTCTATCTTAGAGAAACAACGGGAACCCTTCAACTGGTCAAACAGATCATCTATACGGGGCATAGGGTACTTATTCTTGATTGTAGCCCGATTCAACTTCCGGTAGTCGATACAAAGTCTCAAGGCACCATCTTTCTTTTTAGCAAAGAGGGCCAGTGCTCCCTACGGCGAAACACTAGGGCGAACAAAGCCCTTATCCAGCAACTCCTAGAGCTGAATCTTTAACTCACTCAACTCGGCTGGGGCAAAACGATAAGGTGCCATAGAAATTGGCGTCGTGCTGGGCACTAAATCAATGTAGAACTCAATCTCCCGGTGAGGTTGCAAACCAACGAGATCCTTGGAAAAAACATCCGAATACTCACAAACCACTCTCAGTAATACAATCTGGGTCTCATCACACTCACTACTCAAAAGGCTAGCAAGAAGACCACAAAGCTCACTCCGCCCTCGTGGATCATACACCAGTCGCAACACACTACCAACCCGATCCCCCAAGAAATGAAAACACTCCCCGCTTAAGGTACATACTATGACCCTTTGGCGGTAACAATCAATAATAGCCCGGTATGACAATAGTCAGTCCATATCCAAAATAACATCAAAACCCTTCATGGGCATAACTACAAAAGGGAACGGAAGCCGATAATCGGCGACCTCTATATCACAACCTCTACATCCGTGCTTCAAAATTAATTCACCCCTAACAGGTGATACAACACATATAGGAGATGCTAATTGTGCCAACTCTAATTCCAAAATAGATGCAAATGCAGCAGATACAAAAGAATGAGACGCACCCGTATTAATCAATACACTAGCAATCGAGTTGCAAAACAGAAAGGTACCTCTCACAACTAATGGAACCGGTACCAGGTCCTGTGCGGTAATAGCATACACGCGCCCTGAAGGCCCCTGATCTACCTGCTCATCCTTCAGAGCATACGACTGTTGCACAGACTGGGACGATGAAGCCCCCTGATTGGCCCTCGAGGCCTACACTGACTGAGCTAGCTGAAGACTCTGCCTCTGCACAGATACACCAGATGTGCCACTCAACTACGGGCAAAGCCTCTTCAGGTGCCCCGCCTGACCACACTGATAACAAGACAATGGCTGACCCCTGCCCTGACTCAGGCTCTACGGTCTAGCCGAAGAAGAAGCAGCTCGCTGACCTCCTCCCCTCTGTGGGCAAACCAAAGCCTCGTGGCCCAGATAACCACACTTGTAACATGTGAAATCCCCCTGATTGCCTCTCCCCGAGCCTGCACTTGGCACTGGAAAGGTCGATCTAGCAACACTACCCTGAGACTACTAAGGGTTAGCACCCCTCTGTCTCTTGCCATCACCCTGACCATCCTGGCTCCTCTTGGAGCCTCTCTGTCCCTCCTTCTCTTGCATCATGATCTCCATATGGGCTGCAGCATCAACCAAGCGCCCATAGTCTCAGATCATAGTCCCACCAACTCTCATCTTGAGGCCGCGCCTCAACCTCTTCTCAAACTCGATACAGTGGCGTTCGTCGGATGCCACAAGTTCAGGTGCGAACCTGGACAAGCTAGTAAAAGCAGCCTCATACTTAGCCACCGAAGAACTCAATTGTAAAGCCGCAGAATCGATCTCGCTTCTCTCCGATTAGAGATAAGAACTTCTCCTGGAAAGCACCCACAAAAGCCTCCCAAGTGCCATCTAAATGACCCTTCACGAATTTCCACCACTGACCCGCATCCCTCTTCAATTGGAAAGATGCCAAGGTCACTTTCAATGCTCCGTCCTCGATGCCAAACATCTTGAACGTCTTACTCATCTACTCCAACCACTCATCCGCCTTAAGTGGCTCTTTCGGATCCCTAACAAACTCGTCTAGATTAGACCGGAAGAACTCCTTCTTTAAGAAGAAAGGCCCTGTCTCAGCAACCTGGGCTTGCACTGGAGCCTGAACTGGATTCTCAGCTTTGAGAATACCCATAGACTCCCTCAAAGCATCGACTATCCCTCGAGCTAAAGCGCCCATAGCCTCCTGACCTGCTGGCTCGGCCACATTGGCCTGGCCAACCCCCTCCTGCTGTGCCAGAATATCATTCGGTAAAGGCATCTCCTGCCTCCTAGGCCTACCTCGCCTACCACCTCGTCCTCATCCAGACATGCTAATAAAGGTAACAGAGAATGTTAGCACATTCACAAATGTGCCGAATCTATAACACTCACGTCCTAATGCATGGACAACTGTAATTCACTCAACGCAAGCACATAAATACATAAGCACTTACGAATTTCATTTCCAGATAATGATAGTCCCGAGGCGTTATCAGAGTTCCGGTTAGAAACAACATTGATCAAGTGCTTTTCCAACAAGACTCACAAACACCCAAGGATCCAATCAACATCCTAGAAACTAAATCCCATACCCAAATAATCACATAAACAAACACTTTCGAAATTCATGATGGATACACATTTTAATGCTGTATCGATAACACATAAACCATTTCCACGCTTCACGAAAGATATACATTTCGGTGCTGTAACAACATAACATAGAATCACTTTTATACTTCACAATTGATAATGATATACATTTTAGTGCTACATCAAATCAATTCGAACACTTCCATAATCAACACTTGATACACATTGTAGTGCTGTATCAATGTCACACAAAATCCGGTCTAAAGGTCTATCCCCTATCTTCTCCTAAATTGTGGAGTACATCCTCTATCTCCTCCCACACAACACATGTATATAAACATAGATCATATACAATCAATCAATACATAAAGTTAATGTATTATTCCAGTCGCTATATTCGATAGCATACTCAATCGATTAGTTTTAGTTTGCCTAATCATCATGCATTGTCTACAACAATCAAGACTATCCTCCACCGATAGCCCAAAGCAGTTATTTCTAAATAGAAAATAAATGCATCAAATGAATATATTATCAACATTCCAACTAGGTGAGCGATAAAGAAATCCATCTACACCCTTTAATCCCAAACAATTCCAATTTCAACATTCTCAATTCAATTCTTCATTTCTCCAAATTAATTATACAAATTAATTTAACTATGTAATTAGGGCATTTTTCCCATGAGTTACATAGCAACCCTAAGGTCCCATTTTCATCTATAATCTATCATTTAACTCATTTCTCTATGCCAAACATGCATATTGGTTTATTATAAATAAAACCCCATCTTTCGTAAAATTACACAAAAGACCCAAACTCTCTCAAAATTACCCAACAACCCCCAACGTCTCAAAATGCTAAAATTCAAAGACAAAGCTCATAAAGAGGAGTAGGATATCCCTACCTCAAGTTCGGAGCCCAAGGGAAGAAGATGAAGAAATTGAAGATGCTCCAAATCCCAAGATTTTCGGATCAAAAGATAGCCTTCGACGATCAACACAACTTTTACAAAGGCCCAAGGTGAGGAAATCACTCCTACTAGATCAATACTTAGAGAGAAGTTGATTTTTAGTGAGAGAAACCCTCAAATGGCTTTTTCGGAAAAGTAAGAGAGAGAAAGGATGTTGAAAAGTGATTCAAAAATAGAATCCCGAAGTTGTTATAAAAATCACCCCACTCGAGCGTGGAAAACCCCGCTCAAACGTCACTCACAAACTTCCGCTCGAGCGTCAAAACTCCTGTTCGAGCGCCGGATACACACTCCCAGAACTTTTGTTGAACCAAGTCCCCGCTCGAGCGTCAAACTCCCCGCTCGAGCGTCACAAACAAACTCCCGCTCGAGCGTCAAAACTCTCACTCGAGTGTCCAACACTGCAGAGGAAATACTGGGAGATGGAAAATCATGCTTGAGCGTCAAAACACCCGCTCGAGCGGAGAAGCAACAACGAAGGGCCAGCTCGAGCGTGAAGGCGAAAATCTGGGCAACTACTTTTGGTTTCTAAGCTCAACCAACCTATTTCAAACCTGCCCAACACAACCCAAGACTCCAATACAAAGAGTAAAGGATGTAAACAAGATATAACCAACTCCACGGAACCTAAGTCCGAATACAACAAATAAAGAAAGGGAAACTGGGATCGCTATAGCGCTCGAGCGGGATTATTCATCTCTCAGTATTTTTGCTCTGCAGGTTATTAGACGCTCGAGCGTCCACTTTCACGCTCGAGCGGGGACCTTCATCTGCAGAACTTCTAGAAGTGTGCATTCGATGCTCGAGCGGTGCTTTTGATGCTTGAGCGTGAGTCTGTGTCTGATGCTCGAGCGGGGCGTTCCACGCTCGAGCGAACTGTGTAGTATATCAGTCCGTGGGAAGCCATTTTTGAACCATTTTTCGACCTTCTCTCTCTCTCTCTCTCTAACTTTTCAAAACCCTCATTTGAGAGCTCCTCTCTTTAGAATACAACTTCTCTCTAAGAAATCATCTGGTTTGAGTGTGTTTCTATCCTAGCCCCTTTGTAAAAAGTGTGGAGCTTGGTGTGGGCTACATTTCAATCTGAAAATCTTTGGGTTTGGAGCATTTCAAGTTTCATCATCTTCTTTTTTGGGTTTCTTCATTTGAGGTAGGGATAACCTACTCTATTCTATGAGTTTAAACATAAATCTTGGTCATTTTGATTAGATGGTGTTGCTTAGTCATTTTGAGAAAGTTATGGTTTGATTTGAGGTTATAAAAAGGGGGGTTTTCAAATGTTAACACCTATGTGTGTATGAGACATTGAAAAATGAAATTGTTGTTGTTAAATCGATAAAATTGAGCCTTTGGCTAATATTGAGAAAAGAGAAAAATGCTCTAATTATGTTGAATAATTAGTTTGAATAATTAATTTGGGGAAATGTGAAATTGAAGTGAAATTCATGAAATTGGGAAATTGCGGGAGTAAATGGTGTAGTTGGATAATTTAATCACTCACCATGAAAATGTTGATATTTTATCTGTTGATAAATTTATTATCTGTTTAGAGATAATTGCTTTGGGCTTTCGATGGAGGATAGCATTGATTGTTGTAGTCATTGCATGATGATTAGGAAAAATTGAAACTAATCACATTGAATATGACGGTTGGAATAATACAGCAAATGTGTGTATTGATTGATCATTGTATATGATAAGTGTTTAAATACATTGTATATGTATATTGTTTGAGAGGAGATAGTGGATGTACTCCATAGTTTGAGAGGAGATAGGGGATGGACTCTCAAACCTGTTTGGGAGGAGATAGGGGATGGATTCCACTGATACAGCAAATCTGTGTATCACTTGAAATATGAAAGTGTTGAAGTATGGAAGTGTTTTAATATGAGTTATGTTCTCATGTGAATTATGAAGAATAGAAGTGTTTTAATACGTGTTATAGTCTCATTGAATTGTTTGGCCAGGTTATGAGCCATAATTATGAGTCGAAACTATATAAGTGAAGGAAACTATAATAAAAAATGGATGTACTTGATGTTGAATTGAAAAGTGTTGTAAGTTGATTTATAAGTGTCAACCATATATCAAATGCTATTGTTTTAGTTATTTCTTATACTTGGTTTAGTATATCTCTACTGGGCATTAGCTCACCCTATTTGGGACATCATTTTCAGGTTCAGGTGATATGCCACCTCCAAGGACATAGCTTGGGAGGCTTAAAGGCTGAAGATTCCTCTTGTTATTTACCTTTTGTGTATTACATGTAAATTCAAGCCGAGGGCTTAATGTGTATGAGTTAGTACTCTCTTTTTGTAACCAAGTGTTGGCTTGGAAAGTTGTAAGCCCGTAGGGCATTTACTTTTGTTGTCAACATGTAATACTTTTGTGATAAACACTCTGATAAATAGATGTACACTTTATTCTCTTGAATATATTGTCAATTTCTTGTATGATGAATGTATGAATTATGGGTTTATTTTGAGGGCGTTACAGGTCCAAAAATAAAAATAAAAATGGTAGATTAACAACATTATCAACAGATCAACAACATCATAAATCAACAACAAATCATGTATACTTACACAACAGGTCAACAAAATCATTAACAACATTATATACAACAAATCAAAAAAAGAAAAATCAGAGAGATGGGAAAGACGTCGGAGTCCGGTAGCGAAGGGAAAGGGCATCGCCGTGATGTTCTTGAGTAGGGAGATCGACGACAGTGAGATCGGAAAGATCAGTGAGATCGGCGATATCTAGGAGGAGGAAGAGGACAACGGAGGAACCACCGCCACCGTCATCGGCGAGATTGGAGATTGGCGAGATGGGAGGAGGGATAGGACGTCGGAGGAGCCGCTGCCATCGCCATCGGTGAGATCAGAGATCGGTGAAATGGGAGGAGGGAGAGGACAGCGGAGGAGCCGCCGCCACCGTTGACGCCGTGAGGAGCACCTACAGAGAGAGAGAGGCAAAACAGCTTTGTGTTTGTGTGTGAGTGAATGTTTGTTTAGCCAAACCCTACACATACACATATATTATATATATAAACAGGGAAAAAACAGTAATTTCACATCGGGGGGCAACTAGAGCGGGGTTCGAGACCGGGGTCAGGCCAGGTCCGAGACTGAAACATATATCCTCCATCCCTGGCCCAAATATCATCGGGGATTCAATTTTTAATACCATCCCCGGCCCGTCAAGGGTAATTTTCGAGGAATAACCGCTCAATTCGGGGTCAGGGGATCGTGTAATGCCTTTAATTTAAGACATAAATAATTCATTCACAAGTTCCACGAACATAAGGAGAAAAATACTTTTTCATTGATCAGAGTCTTCTTTACAAAAATATTACATGTTATCAACAAATATATGCCCTACGGGCTTACAGCTTTCCAAGTTATCACTTGGTTACAACAAAAAAAGAGTTCTAACTCTATACATGAAAAGCCCTCGGCTTGAATATACATTTAACCATCAAACAAAATATCAAAAGGGAGTCTTCAACTCTTAAACCTCCCAAGCTAAAATCTTGGAGGCAGCATCTCGCCTGTACCTGAAAAATGGTGTCTAGGGTGAGCCAATGCCCAACAGAGATATGCTAAACAGTATATGAGAATTAACTAAAACATTAGCATCCGATAAATGTTTAACACTTATAAACCAACTTGTACCATTTCTATAACCAATCAACACTTACACAATATTTGATTTAATCAATTTATTGATATAGCTCAACATTATCCAAACAGTTTAAAAATGAGACTACAACTCATATATCAACACTTCAATAACAAACATCATTCAACACTTCATTTCCTTGCCATTTTACGGAACTACGTCCGAGGGAACTGGCACCCAAATATATATGATTTCGGGACTTTCACCCTGGACACTCCGGCCAACTTAATTATCCATGAAGTCCATCCCCTATCTCCTCACAAACAAGATACATATACAGTGTATTTAACACGTCGTCATATACAATGACCAATTAAATCACATATTCAATGTTAATATTCAACCGTCATATTCAATGACATATTCCAATTGATTAGTTTCAATTTACGTAATCAACATGCAGTTTCTACAACAATCATGGCTATCCTCCACCGATAGCCCAAAGCAGATATATCTAAACAGATAAATAAATTTCTCAATAGATAATTTATCACATTTTCCATATGTGAGTGATTCATCAATCCAACTACACCATTTAACCACAATTTCCTCTAATTTCATGATTCTCAAACCAATTTCATATTTCCATCATAATTTCACTATTTAAACAAATAATTAGTATAATGCAAATTAGGGCATTCTCCCCCCTTTACTCAAACATTGCACCCAAGGCCAAATTTTCCCATTATACACAAACAACCTCATTTACCAGGTCTCAGATACATATAGAACCCAAAATAGGAAACCCCTCTTTCAAATGTCAAAACCCTAACCTTAACTTTACCCAAATCTTCCACAATCCCACCATTTATACAAAATAACTAATACTTATGTTAAAACCCATATAGGAGAGTAGAATATCCCTACCTCAAGTGTAGAAGCTTAAAGGAGAAGTGGACAAACTTCAATGACGTCCAAACTTGATTTTACTCGAATCAAATGGAAGATCTTGAGAAGCTCCAACTTTTTAATGAAGACACAAGGGTTGGAAATCACTAGATCAAGGCAAAAATGTAGAGAGAGAATGTATTTTGGAGAGAGAATGTCTCAATCTAGGGTTTTGGAAAGTTTGAGAGAGAGAAAGGACAGAAAAAGTGATTTAAAATGTCACTTTCGCGATCTGATATATGTACAGTTCACCCGAGCGGAGAGTTTGATGCTCGAGCGTCAGACACAAAAATTCTACCCGCTCAAGCGCAACAAAGGCTGCTCGAGCGCCAAGACACAACAGCAAGGCACTACCCACTCGAGCGCAAAGAGACCCACTCGAGCATAGAATAAATTCGTCTAGTATTTTATAGATTTCAGACAGTCGCTCGAGCGCCAGAGGGGTCGCTTGAGCTCCGACTCGCTCGAGCGTAAGAAATTCCGCTCAAGCGTGAAAAACATTTTTGCAGTATTTTTGCAGACGTACAAAGTATTGAAAGATTGTAAACCCCGCTTGAGCGCAAAATGACTCGCTCGAGCGGAAGACCAAAATTCTGGGCAACAAGGTTCTAGACCAACCACCAACCAACCTGTTTTGAACACGCCCGACATCCCAAAAACTCAAATTCAAAGTGTAAGAGGAGGAAGAGACATAAACAACAACATTGACCACAAGACTTGAGTCCAAAACACCATAAAGGTCGAGTTAGAAACCGGGATCACTATAGATCGGGCCCCCGTCTCACTAAAACCAGTCTCTTTCTCTCTCTCTACCCACTCTCTCATTGATACCCTTCATAAATCCTCCCATCATTGGCTTTCTTTTGTCTTTTGGGTTTGTGGAAAAGTTCAAATACAACACGCTTTTCAATTCAATGCTCAAATCTCAAATATTTTTTTTCGTGATCTGCTTTTGCACTCGCTCTCATCTGGGTTTTAAAATTAATTTCTTCAAAATGACTGTAGAGGAAATTAGAGGACATTTAAGGGATGAGAGTGATAAATTTCATATGTGTATGCGTGTTCTTACCGTTGATGATCACCCAACTTGTTTGATGCTATTGGATGGTCTGCTTCGAAAATGCCAGTACCACGGTTTGACTCTTATCTTTTATGCTTATTTCTTTGTTTTCTTGTGAGATTTTGTTCCATTGATCATAAATGATTATTTTTTGTGATTGAGCTTTGTTCAAATTTTGAGCCCAATTTGTTATTGTTTGTGTATTTGGAGTTGAAGTTTGATGGAGGTTCTGTTGATTGGTTCTTAAATTTGGTTCTTTGTTTCATCATTTTGGAATGGTTTTGTTGATTTGAGTTATATGGGGACAATATCTTGTCAATGAATTTCTTTTGACTCAGTGAGTTTGCATTTTTGTACTTTTTCTGAAATTCTTTAGGTTTTGAAAAGTTGGGGTCTGATTGTGTGTCTTAATTCCAAAATTCTGTGATTGGATTTTGTTCACACAGTTCAAATGTCTGTTATATTCCCCTATTTAAGGGTTTTTTCATTTACTTCTATTTATATATGTTCTCAATTTGTATTAAATCAGTCATATTGGATTTATGTATTTGTGGGTCTTGAATGTATGATAAATTGTGTGAGAAATGGGTGTTCAATGATTAACCTTCATTTAAGATATGTGTTCTAACTTTATGTCCTTGCATGGTTTCAAAGGTAGGAAATGATAAAATTTATTATAAATAACTTATTCTTACCTTTTCAAACAAAATGTTATAATTTCAAATTTTTATAGGATAATGGAGTTACAATGATTAAAGATTATATTGCGTCATGCTAAGACTGTACCTATGCATTTATCATACTTTTACCAATAATGCTACGTCAACTAGATTGTGCATCGTGCGTGAATTTTGTTTTAAATATAGATTGGTCTAAAAAATGTCTATACCTTTTACAAGGTAAAATAGATATACGTATATATATATATATGTAATATGTAAGTATAATATTTTTGCTTTATAATATTTTATAAGACCATAATATATGTGTTGTTTATCAATATATGTGTTTGATAATGCAAGTATCATGTTGATAATGCAAGAATGTTGATAGAAGACCCAAAACAATTTAGATTTTAGTTATAATATATCTTATTTATTCAGTGAGTTTCGAACAAATATAATAATTTTTCATTTTCATTACTTCAATTATAAAACATCAATATTTTCTTTCAAAATTACGTATATTTTATAGTAATAATTTTAAAATATGTTTGACAAAATCATAAATAATTTTTTGAAATCTAATCTTATAACACCCTGAAAATTGGACAGGGTATATCTATTTATGCAACAAAACCCACCTGATAGACAAACACATATATATATATATATATATATGTAACTATTCCATACGTCCATTTCCATTAAATCCCAAATGCCAAATACATGTTGTTCACATCTCAATGCCCCAGTTCCAATCCCAAGCATGCATTTACCACAAGTATGAAATGGAAGCCAAACAGATAATAAGTAATACATTCAGTTCAAAACAAAATAAAACAAACAAATAGATACCCTCAAGGGTTTACAAGTTTCCAAGGTCTAAGCCCGGTTACACAAAATGGTTATTCAAACCCACACAAATACATCCCTTGGCTTACAAAATAGAATCACGCAAAATGAGAGCATTGTACTCCCAACACACATACTTCCACGCCCTTAGTTGGGTGGAATTACCATATCTTTTCCTGCACAAAAATCCCGTAGGGTGAGCATAAAGCCTAGTAGGAAATTCTTAACACAGTATATACATTTTATACAAGTCTCAAGAGATGAAATGCACATGTCATGCTACGTCCTTTTTGTAGATAAATCACATTTTTATCTTTTGAAAACCATCATGCTCAATGATGTTATGCAATTTCAATTGTTCAAAACTTAACAATTTATTTCAAGGGTGGTAAATACGTCTCTGGTAATCCCTAGGCTGGTGTTTGCAAGTAGACTATACGAGTACTATCAAATTGTCATTTTTACTGCTATTAACCGGAAGGCTCGACACCTACCCGCGCGGGTTTTCGGTTTTTCACCCTGGACTCGCAGGCCAACTTATTCAATATCATCTACAGCACATATCAAGACTTACCAACATATTTACCCCAAAACCATTTCATGAAAACTTATTTCTCAACATTCTTTTCTCAATGCAAGTTTTCAAATCAACCTTCAAAGTTTAAGGAAATAAAATGAAATGATATGCTAATTTCACAAGATGAACATAAATACTTTTATCCCAATTCACCATCCAAAGAATAACACAATTTTCTCTTCTCAAGAATTCTCAACAATTTAGTCATTTCAAGACTACATCAATATTCTGAATAACCATTTCTAAAATGAACAACAATTCTCATAATCCACAAAATTAATCATTTACACAAATAAAAATAAGAAAATTTCTAAACATCATTTATTTTCGCACATAAAAATAAATATAACAATATTACCCACGGATTTTCAATCTCTTTTAAAATCTCCAATTTCTAGGTTTTCTCACCAAACTACACAACTCAAATCTTTTGAAAGAAAACTCTCGATATAGCGATCTTGGTTTTCCCTCCATTGGTTATTGTATTCCGGACTCGGTTCCATGGACATCTGTTGTTGTATATGTTGTATTTCTATCCTTTAATTCTTTGTATTTGAGTTTTAGGATGTGTTGGACAGGTTTGTAACAGGTTGGGTGTATTTTGAAACAAATGGTTGCTGCCCAGTTTTTGGTGTCTTCGCTCGAGCGAGGCTTTTGTTGCTCGAGTGAGATCTGTGTTTTAGTCCCTTCGCTCGAGCCAGGGTTTCTTCGCTCGAGTGTGCGTTTGCGTCTAAGTTTGGACTTGAAAGTTGTGTTTCTTGGCTCGAGCGAGCGAGGACTATGTTTTGGGTTTCTTTGCTCGAGTGAGCATTCTTGTGCTCGAGCGTGCTTCTGGGTTGCAGACCTGAAGCTTCGTGTTGTTGGCTCAAGCGAGGCTTTTCCCGCTCGAGCGAGGTTTCTTTATGTCTGGTCGCTCAAGCGACCACTCCTTCGCTCGAGCGAGGCTCAATTATATCAGTTCGCAGCAGCAGCTTCTTCTTCACTTTTCATCATCTTCTTTACTCAAACCCTAGCCCCAGCTGCTTCTCTCCCTACATATATCTTCTCTCTACAAATCCATCTAGTTCTAGTGGTCTTTTACCCTAGTCCCTTTGTAAGAAGTGTGGAGCTTGGTGTGGGCTACATTTTGATCCGAAAAACATTGGATTTGGTGCATCTTGAGTTTTCTTCATTTTCTCCATTGAGCCTCTTCATTTGAGGTAGGGATACCCTACTCCTTCTTATAAGTTTTGACATGGATTTTAGTCATTTTGTATAAATGGTGGATTATGGAAATTTTGGGAAGTTTAGGGTTTTATTTGAAGTTATAAAAAAAGGGTTTTAAATTGTTAAACTCCATGTGTATGTGAGACCTTGGGAAGTGGAATTATTGTTGTTAAATTTATGACATTGAGCCTTAGGGTTGATATTTGAAAAATGGAGGAAAATGCCATAATTATGTTTGAATAATTCATTTGGGGAAACATGAAATTGAGTCGAGAAACATGAAATTGGGAAATTATGAGATTAAATGGTGTAGTTGGATTGATTAATCACTCACCTATGAAAATGTTGGTAATTTATCTGTTTGATGAATTTATTATCTGTTTAGAAATAACTGTTTTGGGCTATCGGTGGAGGATAGTCTTGATTGTTGTAGACACTGTATATTGATTAGGGAAAACAGAAACTAATCAATTGGTTAAGTCATTGAATATGACGGTTGAACTAATACATTGAATATGTGCCTGGATTGATCATTGCATATGATAGACTGTTTAAATACATTGCATATGTAACTTGTTTGGGAGGAGATAGGGGAACTACTCTATGGTTTGGGATTAGATATGGGATGTACTCTCAAACGTAGTTGGGAGGAGATAGGGATGGACTCCATTGATAACTAAGTTGGCCGAGTGTTTAGGTGAAAGTCTCAAATCCTAATTACGCTTGCATAATGTAGATAATTGAAGTATTGAAATGTTTTAATACGAGTTGTAGTCTCATTTAATTGTTTGGCTAGACAATGAGCCATGTTTATGAATTGGAATTGAATAAGTAAAGAAAAGTGGAATGAAACACGGACGTATTTGTTATGGAACTGGGAAGTGTTGTAAATTGGTTTACAAGTATTAACCATTTATCGAATGATGTTTATTTATTTCTCATATTTGGTTTAGTATATCTCTACTGGGCTTTGGCTCACCCTATATAGGATATCATTTTCAGGTGCAAGTGATATGCCATCTCCAAGGACGTAGCTTGGGAGGCTTAGAGGCTAAAAGATCTTTTTGTTGTTATCTTTTTGGTATTACATGTAAATCAAGCCAAGGGCTTATTTTGTATAAAGAGTTAGAACTCTTCTTTTGTTGGACCCAAGTGTTGACTTGGAAATTTGTAAGCCCGTAGGGTATTTACTTTTGTTGTCAACATGTAATACTTTTTGTAAGAATACTCTAGATAAATGGAATATGATATCTCTTTCGTGTATCATGATTGTATGATTTATGGGTTATTTTTAGGGCGTTACAACTTGGTATCAGAGCGTACCAGGTTTGAATAGTTTAGGTACGTGGGAAGTGGTTAGTACCACAATGGGTTTGTCTTGCTTGTTAGAGACTTATGCATAGTGTTGTGTGTTTATTTGATAACATGCTTATGTGACTATATGGGTATGGAATTTAATTTCTAGGATGTTGATTGGATCCTTGGGTTTCGGCGAGTTCTATTGGAAAAGCACTTGATCAATGTTGTTTCTAACCGAAACTCTAGCAACACTTCGGGACTGTCATTATCCGGAAATAAAATTCGTAAGTGCTTATGTGCTTACGTGGAATGAATTATTGTTGTCCAATGTATTAGGACGCGAGTGGAATAGCTTCGACACATTTGTGAATGTGCTAATGTCTTCGTTACCTTTATTAGGATGTTAAGACGAGGACGTGGTGGTAGGCGAGGTAGGCCTAGGAGGTAGGAGATGCCTATACCGGATGAGATTCCAACAGAAAGGGAGGGTGCTCTGTCAGCCAATGTGGCCGAGCCAAGAGGTCAAGCCATAGGCGCTTTAGTCCGCGAGATGGCAGGAGCATTGAGGGAATCCATAGACATTCTCAGAGCTGAGAATCAAGTCCAGGCCCATGTTGCCGAGGTAGGGCCTTTTTTCTGAAGATGGAGTTTTTCCGGTCTAATTCGGATGAGTTTCTGGGGGATCCTAAAGAGCCACTTAAGGCTAATGAGTGGCTCGAGCAGATGACGAAGATGTTTGAGATGCTTGGCATCACAGACGGGGCCTTGAAAGTGATCTAGACGTCTTTCTAGTTGAAGAAAGACATGGGTTAGTGGTGGAAGTTTGTGCGGGGTCGTGTTGGAGGGACTTAGGAGGCTTTCGTTGATTCCTTTCAGGAGAAGTTTTTGTCTCCCACAGCTAGAGAGAAGTTGAGGGACCAGTTCTGTCAGCTCAAGCAGCTGAATACATTAGTGGTCGAGTTTGAGGCTGTATTTACTAGCTTATCGAGGTATGCTCTTGAGTTAGTGGCGTCCAAGGAACGTCGTTGTCTTGAATTTGAGAAGAAGTTAAGGACCGGGTTCAAGCTTAGGGTTGCTGGGTCAATGACTCGGGAGTATGGGCACCTTGTGGATGCTACGGCCCATCTTGAGATTATTATGCATGAGGAGAATGAGAGGATGAGGGGGCTCCAAGAGGAGTCATGATGGGCAAGGGGATGGTAGGAGGCAGAGGGGTCCTAACCCTCAGCAGTCCTAGGGTGCGTTTGCGAGATCTACCTTTCCAGTACCAGGCTTAGGTTTTAGGAGAGGCGGACAGGGATACTTCACTTGTTACAAATGTGGTCGGCTGGGCCACAAGTCTCCAGCTTGCCCATAGAGGGGAAGAAGACAGAGATCAGCTTTATCTTCGGCTCGTCCTCAGAGCCAGAGTCAGGACAGAGGTCAGCCGCTCTTTTGTTACCAGTGTGGTCAGGCGGGGCACCTGAAGTGGTTTTTCCCGCAGTTGAGTGGCACATCTGGTGCATCTAGTTTGAGGTAGACTCAGAGCCATCAGCCAGCTCAGTCAGTTCAGGCCTCGAGGGCCAATCAGGGAGCCTCTTCAGCTCAGTCGGTGTAGCAGTCTTATGCTCTGAGAGGTGAACAGGTAGATCAGAGACCTTCAGGGCGTGTGTATACTGTTACTACGCAGGATCTTGTACCGACTTCGTCTGTTGTAAAAGATACCTTTTTGTTTTGTAACTCGGTTGCTAATGTGTTGATTGATACGGGTGCATCCCATTCATTTATATCTGCTGCATTTGTATCTATTTTAGAGTTGGAGTTGACGCAGTTATCATCTCCTATTTGTGTTGTATCACCTGTTGGGGGTAAATTGATTTTGAAGCAAGAATGTAGAGGATGTGTTATTGAAGTCGCTGACCGCCGGCTTCCATTTCCTTTTGTAGTTATAACTATGTCGGGTTTTGACGTGATTTTGGGTATAGACTGGTTATCATCATACCGGGCTATTATTGATTGCTATCGCCAGAGGGTTACTGTATGTACCTTGAGCGGGGATTGTTTTCATTTCTTGGGGGATCAGGTTGGTAGTGTTTTGCCACCAGTGTATGATCCGCGAGGATGGAGTGAGCTTAGTTGCCTTCTCGCTAGCTATTTGAGTAATGAGAGTGATGAGACCTGGACTGAGTTGCCGAGGGTGGTTTGTGAGTACTCGGATGTCTTTCCCAAGGATCTTGTTAGTTTACCACCTCATCGAAAGATTGAGTTCTTTATTGACTTAGTGCCTGGCACGACATCGATTTCCATGGCACCGTATCGTTTTGCCCCAGCCGAATTGAGTGAGTTGAAGATTCAACTCCAAGAGTTGCTAGGTAAGAGCTTCATTCGCCCTAGTACTTCATCGTGGAGAGCACCAGCCCTCTTTGCTAAAAAGAAAAATGGGGCTTTGAGACTTTGTATCAATTACCGAAAATTGAATCGGGCTACGGTTAAGAACAAGTACCCTATGCCTCGTATAGATGATCTGTTTGACCAGTTGAAAGGGTCCCGTTGTTTCTCCAAGATAGACTTGAGATCGGGTTACCATCAGTTGAGGGTCAGGGAAGAAGATATCCTGAAGACGGCATTCCGTATGCGGTATGGCCATTATGAGTTTCTAGTGATGCCTTTTGGGCTCACCAATGCACCGACAGTGTTTATGGACTTGATGAACCGGATCTTCTGGGAATTCTTAAATTGTTTTGTGGTTGTGTTCATGGACGACATTCTGATTTATTCACCTTCTAAGGAGGGGCACAAGAAACACTTGAGAGTGGTGCTTAAGTTACATAGAGCCCATAAACTGTATGCTAAATTTGGGAAGTGTGAATTCTGGCTAAGAGAGGTTAAGTTCTGAGGCCATGTAGTCTCCGGAGAAGGGGTGTCTGTTGGTACATCCAAGATAGAGGCAGTAGAAGATTGGGCACAACCTAAGAGTGTTTTTGAGATCCGCAATTTTCTGGGATTAGATGGGTATTACCGCCGGTTTGTGAAAGATTTCTCCAAGCTAGCAACACTATTGACTAGATTAACGCGGAAAGGTGTCAAGTTTGTATGGAGTGAGACTTGTGAAAAATCATTCCAGGAACTTAAAGTTAGACTTACCACTGCTCTAGTTTTGATTATCCCGGAGAGGGGTTTGGGTTATGCAGTATATTGTGATGCCTCATGAGAGGGTTTGGGTTGTGTGTTGATGTAAGAGAGGAAAGTGGTAGCCTATGGCTCGCGGCAATTGAAAACACACGAGAGGAGCTACCATACGCATGACCTAGAGTTAGCAGTTGTGATTTTTGCCTTGAAGATTTGGAGGCATTACCTGTATGGTGAGAGATTCGTGGTGTTCTCGGATCATAAGAGTCTGAAATATTTGTTTACACAGAAAGACTTGAACTTGAGGCAGAGAATGTGGATAGAGTTTATTGAGGATTACGACTTCGAGTTCCACTACCATCCAGGGAAGGCCAATGTTGTGGCCGATGCCATTAGTAGGAAATCCATTGGTGATGTAGCTTGTATAGCCATCTGGGAGTGGGAAATGTTGGGTGCACTTGGTGAGTTTGATTTGCTTCTGGGTGAATCTGTTGAGTCTGCGACTTTGTTTTCTGTAGTTGCATAGCCTATACTTGTGAATTGAGTGTTAGAGGCACAGAGAAGTGACTTTGAGGTAGAATCCCTCCGGGAAAAGATCTCCAGTGGGAAGGTTGAGAAAGGTTTGATTGTGTATCCCGACCTGAGTATGAGGTACCGAGACCGTCTGTTTGTGTTGGAGTCTTGCCGAGAGGAGGTACTCCGAGAGTTTCACCATTCACGCCTTGTGGTGCATTCGGGAGGCACTAAGATGTATCGTGATTTGGGTCGCCAGTTTTGGTGGCAGGGTATGAAAAAAGATGTGGCAGTTTTTGTGTCTAAGTGCCTTACTTGTTAGCAAGTGAAGGCCGAGCATCAAAGGCTAGCGAGTTTGTTACAACCCTTGCCTATTGCCGAGTGGAAGTGGAAGCATGTCACGATGGACTTCGTTGTAGGTCTTCCAAGGACTCAACGAGGTAGTGATGTAATTTGGGTGGTTGTAAACCGGCTGACTAAGTCAGTGCACTTTATCCCTATGCGCGTGAGAGATTGGGTAGATCATCTTGCTGACTTGTATATTCGGGACATAGTGAGGTTGCACGGGGTCCCAGTGTCGATCATCTTAGATAGAGATCCGCGCTTTACTGCTAGGTTGTGGCAGAGTTTGTAGAGTGCCTTAGGCACTAGGTTGACCTTAGCATAGCTTATCATCCTCAGACTGACAGGCAATCCGAGTGTACTATTCAGATCCTTGAGGATATACTTTGAAGTTGTGTCCTTGACTTTAGTGGATCGTGGGAGAGACACTTGCCCTTAGTGAAGTTTGTCTACAACAACAGTTTCCAATCAAGTATTGGTATAGCACCGTTTGAGACCTTGTATAGCTGATCGTGTAGGTCTCCAGTATGTTGGGCCGAGGTGGGTGATGCACATTTGTTGGGCCCGGAGTTGGTTCGGGAGACAACGGAGAAAGTTGAGCTTATCCGTAAGAGGCTAGTCACAGCCCAGAGTCGCTAAAAGGGTTATGTCGACCGTTGGAGAAGGCTTTTGGCATTTGAGGTGGGTGATCAAATCTTTCTGAAAATATCACCTAGGTGGGGTTTGATAAGGTTTGGAAAGAGTGGGAAGTTGTCCCCTCGGTTTATTGGCCCTTTTGAGATCCTTGAGAGGATTGGTGAGGCTACCTATCGTTTAGCCTTGCCGCCGCAGTTGTCCGGAGTGCATGACGTGTTTCATGTTAGTATGCTTCGGAAGTACGAGCCAGATCCATCACATGTATTGGATTGGACCAACTTAGAGGTAGATAAGGATGCCTCATATGAGGAGAGACCGGTGCGGGTCTTGGATAGGCGGGATTAGGTCTTGCGAGGCAAGACGATACCCTAGGTAAAAGTTCTGTAGAAATATCACGGGGTGGAGGAAGCCACCTGAGAACGAGAGTTGGATGTCCTTGAGAAATATCCGGACTTGTTTGTTAATATTTAACCATGTATTGGAAACTTTGTTTTGTTGATAAACTCTAAAAACATTGTATATGTTTTGGTTTATGGAAGTATGGTAATTGTTGAATACACCTCGGAAATAGAAGTTTAATTTGAAATTATATATGTAGAATGTGTTGTAGAAATGTAAATATATTTTTAACATTGAATATGTTATGGAATTGTGAAGCATGTGTATTGGGACTTGTTGGATTTTGAAAAAATGCATGTTGATAATGCATATTGTATCATATATTGTAAATTGTCTCTTGAAAAGAGATGGGATGACCGGTAATGGGTCAAGATGTGAAATATTGAATTGTAATATTGTAGAGGATTGAAAAATCACAATTTTGAAAACTTATAACTAATTTCGGAGACGAAATTCTTTAAGGGAGAGAGGTTATAGCGATCCCGATTTTCCCTCCGTTGGTTATTGTATTCCGGACTCGGTTTCGTGGACATCTGTTGTTGTATATGTTGTATTTCCATCCTTTAATTCTTTATATTTGAGTTTTAGGATGTGTTGGGCAGGTTTGTAATAGGTTGGGAGTGTTTTGAAACAAATGGTTGCTGCCCAGTTTTTGGTGTCTTCGTTCGAGCAAGGCTTTTGTCGCTCGAGCGAGATCTGTGTTTTAGTCCCTTTGCTCGAGCGTGCGTCTGCGTCTAAGTTTGGACCTGAAAGTTGTGTTTCTTGGCTCGAGCGAGCTTTCCTTCGCTCGAGCGAGCGAGGACTATGTTTTGGGTTTCTTCGCTCGAGCGAGCATTCTTGCACTTGAGCGTACTTCTGGATTGCAGACCTAAAGCTTCGTGTTGTTGGCTCGAGCGAGGCTTTCCGTGCTCGAGCGAGGTTTCTTTATGTCTGGTCGCTCGAGCGACTACTCATTCGCTCGAGTGAGGCTCGATTATATCAGTTCGCAGCAGCAGCTTCTTCTTCACTTTTCATCATCTTCTTTACTCAAACCCTAGCCCCGACTGCTTCTCTCTCTACATACATCTTCTCTCTACAAATCTATCTAGTTCTAGTGGTCTTCTGCCCTAGTCTCTTTGTAAGAAGTGTGGAGCTTGGTGTGGGCTATATTTTGATCAAAAAAACATTGGATTTGGTGCATCTTGAGTTTTCTTCATCTTCTCCATTAAGTCTCTTCTTTTGAGGTAAGGATACCCTACTCCTTCTTATGAGTTTTGACATGGATTTTAGTTATTTTGTATAAATGGTTCATTATGGAAATTTTGGGAAGTTTAGGGTTTTATTTAAAGTTATAAAAAAAAAAAAGGGTTTTAAATTGTTAAACTCCATGTTCATGTGAGACCTTGGAAAGTGGAATTATTGTTGTTAAATTTATGACATTGAGCCTTAGGGTTAATATTTGAAAAAAGGGGAAAATGCCCTAATTATGTTTGAATAATTAATTTGGGGAACATGAAATTGAGTTGAGAAACATGAAATTGGGAAATTATGAGATTAAATGGTGTAGTTGGATTGATTAATTACTCACCTATGAAAATGTTGGTAATTTATCTGTTTGATGAATTTATTATCTGTTTAGAAATAATTGTTTTGGGTTATCTGTGGAGGATAGTCTTGATTGTTGTAGACACTGTATGTTGATTAGGGAAAACTGAAACTAATCAATTGGTTAAGTCATTGAATATGACGGTTGAACTAAAACATTGAATATGTGCTTGGATTAATCATTGCATATGATAGACTATTTAAATACATTGCATATGTAACCTGTTTGAGAGGAGATAGGGAATGTACTCCATGGTTTGGGAGGAGATAGAGGATGTACTATCAAACCTATTTGGGAGGAGATAGGGGATGGACTCCATTGATAACTAAGTTGGCCGGAGTGTTCAGGGTGAAAGTCTCGAAATCCTAATTACGTTTGCATAACGTAGATAATTGAAAGATTGAAATGTTTTAATACGAGTTGTAGTCTCATTTAATTGTTTGGCTAGACAATGAGTCATGTTTATGAATTGGAATAGAATAAGTAAAGAAAAGTGGAATGAAACATGGACGTATTTGTCATAGAATTGGGAAGTGTTGTAAATTGGTTTACAAGTGTTAACCATTTATCGAATGCTAATGTTTAGTTATTTCTTATATTTGGTTTAGTATATCTCTACTGGGCTTCGGCTCACCCTATATGGGACATCATTTTCAGGTGCAGGTGATATGCCACCTCCAAGGACGTAGCTTAGGAGACTTAGAGGCTGAAAGATCTTTTTGTTGTTATATTTTTGGTATTACATGTAAATCAAGGCAAGGGCTTATTTTGTATAAAGAGTTAGAACTCTTCTTTTGTTAGACCCAAGTGTTGACTTGGAAATTTGTAAGCCCGTAGGGTATTTACTTTTGTTGTCAACATGTAATACTTTTTGTAAAAATACTCTGATGAATGGAATATGATATCTCTTTCTTGTATCATGACTGTATGATTTCTGGGTTATTTTGAGGGTGTTACACTCGAAAATCATATTTTCTTCAATCAATAAAAATCAAAACCCATAAGATCATTTTAAAAGAACAAGAGACAAATCCACTTTTAAAATCGCTCTACTTCTTGAATCAACAATCAATTTTCAGAAGTTATCAAAGGATGATTTCGAAAATCATCTAGATCTTACAAAAAAATATATATATAACTCAAAGAAAATCTCTACCTCAAGTATTGAAAAAGAATAGAAACGAAACCCCAAAATTTACAGTGTCGAAACTCGATCTCTACTGCACACCACGAAGCCCTCGAGGTGATGACCAACTTTGGTGAAGAACTTAGGCTTAAATCCCAATGGATTTAGAGAAATCAAAGAGAGAAGATGATTTCTAGAGAGAGAAGCTCTAGATTAGGACTTTGGAGAGTTTTAGAGAGAGAGGGGGCTGCAAGAAATGATCTAAAACCCTAATTTTACGAACTGATATAATAAGTTCCGCTCGCGCGTGGAAAGCCCCACTCGAGCGTCAAATACACTTTTTCGTAAACAATTTCGAATGCATTTTACATTTTTGCTTTCGGTGAGTTGACCGGGCAGCTTGACCCCCAGAAGTTGACCAGGTCAAAATTGGGATCGCTACAAATCTCATGCATAGCACGGGTGATATGCTAGTATTATATAAGGAAAATGGGGTTTTTAATGTACAAGTTTTGTGGGAGCTCTAATATCTTAATCTTAATTTTCTAATTTTTTGATTTAAAAAAAAAAATCTTAGCATTTATTGACTTCTCCCAACCCACAAACCTTTTTTACTTCTCTCATAATTATTGCAGCACCCTTTTCAATTTCTCCCATACACTATGGTTATACACAAAAATAAAGAAGAAAAGAATTTTCAAAAAGATATAACTGCATCTAAATTTGAATTATGATTTAGTAATATAATTATCTATTTTTTTATGTATATCTATCAAAATTTTAAATCATTTAATGAGATAAATTAATCAATTTTCTAAAATTATTAATTTTTTAATTTATAAAATAGATTAAAAAAACTATTGATTGATTTATTTATTTAATAACAAAAATATTTCATAATCTCTCAATCCTAATCTCTCTCACCGATTTCCAAAAAAAAATATTAAAATTTGTCTTCGTTCTTTCTTCCCCAAAAAATCAGATAATATTTTTCATGAAAGTTATAGATATGTATCTATATCTTATATATTATATTATAACATAACAAAAAAACAAAAAAACAAAACAAAACAAAACAAAACAAAACAAAAATTAGATATACAAACTGATAAAATTAATAAATTTGATTTTTATTTATTCAATTAAAATTTTTCTTTTGAATCTCAATATCCAATTTTAAATTTTAAAAATCTTTAAAGTTTATCTAAACAAATCTAATTTGAAAATATCTCCCACCATTATACTTTAAATCAATAAACTCACATGTCTATCATATATTTAACTCATATCATAACTTACCTAAATAATAATAATTAAAAACAAATAGAAACCACATATAAGTTAAATTTAAAAAAAAAAATAAAACCCCCACAACTCCATCTTAAATAAATTGAAAAAAAAACCCCCCAAATAGAAATCACACAAAAATAAAAAAGATAAGAATTTAGATATGTATCTAAAAAAAAAAATGATAATATCTAAATTTGAATTATGATTTAGTAATATAATTATCTATTTTTTTTGTATGTATATATATCAAAATTTTAAATCACTTAATGAGACAAATTAATCAATTTTCAAGTCTTATTTAAAGAATAATCTAATTGATTAGTCATCCTAACTCGTAAACTTTGTGGGCACTAGCAGAGGAGCTAACAGATTAGGTTAGGTGAGGGTTTAAGTTGTTGGAGGTATCATTCTCCCACTCTATAAATTTATTTATTTTTTAATTTTATTTTTTTCCTATGTGATTCTCTTTCTCTACTGTTGGTTTGGTTTTGGTTTCGGTTTTAGTGAGATTTATGTTTTTGTTTGCAGGTTTGCATGGTGGAGAAGAATTATTGGTGATTATGGTTGCAATCGAAATATCTATGTCCGTTCCATGCCGAAGATTTTGTAACACCCTCAAAAAAAATGTATATAAACCAGTCATTCATGACATCTATAGATATAAGAGAATAAAACATACTTTCATTCATCAGAGTATTCCTTACAAACGTATTACATGTTGACAACAAAAGTAAATGCCCTATAGGCTTACAACTTTCCAAGTCAATACTTGGTTACAAAAAGGAAGTTCTAACTCATAACATAATAAGCTCTTGGCTTGAATTACATGTAATACAACAAAACAAATATATATATATATATATATAAAACAGAGTCTTCAACTCATAAACCTTCAAAGCTAAGACCTTGGAGGCGGCATATCACCTGTACCTGAAAATGATATCCCATATAGGGTGAGCCAAAACCCAGTAGAGATATACTAAACCAAATATGAGAAATAATTAAAACATTAACATTCGATAAATGGTCAACACTTGTAGACCAACATACAACATTTCCCAGTTCAACGACAAATACATCCGTGTTTCATTCCACTTCTCTTTATTTATCCAATTCAATTCATAAACACGGCTCATTATTTAGCCAAACAATTAAATGAGACTACAACTCATCATTAAAAACACTTCCATTATCTACAATTCAAATGAGACTACAACTCATATTATTGACGCTTCCATTCATCAACATTATTCAGATGTACATAAAGTTTCAAGACTTTCACCTTGGACACTCCAGCCAACTTAATTATCTATGGAGTCCATCCCCTATCTCCTCCCAAACAATGGAGTACATCCCCTATTTCCTCCAACACATTGGAGTACATCCCATATCTCCTCCCATACAAATAGACATATGTGATGTATGTAAACACTTCATCATATACAATGATCAATCAATACACATATTCAATGTATTAATCCAACTATCATATTTAATGACATAACTCAGTTGATCAGTTTCAGTTTTCCCTAATCAACATGCAGTGTCTATAACAATCAAGACTATCCTCCACCGATAGCCCATAACAGTTATCTCTAAACAGATAATAAATTTATCAAACAGATAAATAATCAACATTCTCATAGGTGAGTGATTAATTAATCTAACTACACCATTCAACTACAATTCCATTCAATTTCATGATTTCCAACTTAAATTCACATTTCTATATTTCCCAAATTAATTATTTAAACTTAATTAGGGCATTTTCTCCATTTTCTCAACTTTAACCATAAGGCTCAATTTCTTCCATTCTACAACAACAATTCCATTTGTCAAGGTCTCACATACCCATGGTACTCAACAATTAAACATCCTTGTTTGATAATTTCAATTTCAAAACCCTATCTTCCCAAAATTTCCATAAATCACCATTTATACAGAATGACCAAAATTTATGTTAAAACTCATAGGAAGGAGTAGGTTATCCCTACCTCAAATGAAGAAACTCAATGGAGAAGATGAAGAAAACTCAGGATGCTCCAAATCCCTAAATTTTCGGATCAAAATGTAGCCCATACGATACTCCACCATTTTTACAAAGGAATTAGGGTAGAAACCTTGTAGATCAAGTGTATTAGTAGAGAGAATAAGTGTGTAGAGAGAGAGAGCCAGATCTAGGGTTTGGAGAGAAATGAAGATGGAAAAATGTGTAAAAAAACGCTGCTGCAAACTGATATACTCGAGGCTCGCTCGAGCGAAGGAGTGGTCGCTCGAGCGACCAGACACAAAGAAACCTCGCTCGAGCATAAAAAGCCTCGCTCAAGCGAACAACATGAAGCTTCAGGTCTGCAACTATAGCGATCCCGGTTTCCCCTTTTCTTCAATTGTTGTATCCGGACTTAGGGTCCGTGGAGTTGGTGGTTGTGTATATCTTGTTTACATCCTTTACTCTTTGTATTTGAGTCTTGGGTTGTGTTGGGCAGGTTTGAAACAGGTTGGTTGAGCTTAGAAACCAAAAGTAGTTGCCCATATTTTTGCCTTCACGCTCGAGCGGGCCATTCGTTGTTGCTTCTCCGCTCGAGCGGGTGTTTTGACGCTCGAGCGTGATTTTCCATCTCCCAGTATTTTCCTCTGTAGTGTTGGACGCTCAAGCGGAAGTTTGGACGCTCGAGCGGGAGTTTGTGTGTGAAGCTTGAGCGGGGAGTTGGACACTCGAGCGGGGACCTGGTTCTGCAAAAGTTTTGGGAGTGTGTATTCGGAGCTCGAGCGGCGGTTTGGACGCTCGAGCGGGAGTCTGTGAGTGACGCTCGAGTGGGGGTTTCCACGCTCGAGCGGGGCGACTCTTATATAAAACCAAGATCCAACTTTTTGGATCACTTTTTCAACTCCATTTCTCTCTCTTACTTTTCCAAACCTCCATTAGAGAGCTTCTCTCACTAGAACCTTGCCTTCTCTCTAGGTATTGATCTAGTAGGAGTTGTTTCCTCACCTTTGGCCTTTACAAAAGTTGGGTTGATCGTCGAGGGCTATCTTTTGATCCGAGAAATTTAGAATTTGGAGCACTTTCGTTTTCTTCATCTTCTTCGTTGGGTGTCATCTTTTGAGGTAGGGATTCCTACTTACTACTATGGGTTTTGACCTAGATTTTTGGACATTTTGTTAAATTGTTGATTTTGGAAAGTTAGGGTTTGAAAATGATAAAAGAGGGTTTTGTTATTTTGATTCTAAAATATGTATTTTGGGTTTCAAAATGATGATATTATTATTGGTTGTTGATATTTGAACCATCGGGTTGATATTGAGAAATGGGGTAGAAAACGCTAATTTGTTGTATAAATTAATTGGTGTAATTAATTTGGGAATATTGTTGTTATTTGGAATTGAGTTGGAAATAATGAAATTGGCTCATTATATGGTAGAATAGTGAAGTTGGATTTATTAATCGCTCACTTTTGAAAACATTGATATTTTATTTGTTGGAGCTTTTATTATCTGTTTAGAAATAATTGCTTGGGCTACCGGTGTAGGGTAGTTATGATTGTTGTAGACAATGCATGATGATTAGGCAAACTAAAACTAATCAATTGGATGTGTCATAGAATATGACGGTTAACAGAATACATTGACGTTATGTATTGATTGATTGTGTATATGACCTATGTGTATATACGTTGTGTGTGTGTGTGAGAGGAGATATGGGATGTACTCCACAGTTTAGGGGAAGATAGGGGATGGACCTCTAAACCAGATGTCGTTTGGGAGAAGATAGGGGATAGACCCCGCTGATACAGCTCATATGCCTATTAGTTAATGTGTTGATACAGCTCTTATGCTTATTTATGGAAGTGTTGATATAGCTCATATGCTTATCTGTTGAAGTGTGGATACAGCTTGTATGCTTATCTGTTGAAATGTTGATATAGCTTATGTGCTCATCTATTGAAGTACTAATATAGCTAGTATGCTTATCTAATATAAAATGGGAAACGTTTAATACGAGTTACTGTCTCATATAAGTTGTTGGCCAGGTTTTGAGCCGTTGTTGTGAATTGTGAATTTGGTAAGAAATGGAAAATGAAATGAAACATGGATATAGTGGTCATGTAATAGAAATGGGTTATGAATTGATTTATGAGAATTAAACATTTATCAATTGCTAATGTTTTAGTTACTGCTCATACTGTGTTTAACATATCTCTACTGGGCGTTGGCTCACCCTATATGGGACATTATTTTCAGGTACAGGTAGCATGCCACCTCCAAGGACTTAACTTGGATGGATATGGGAGTTGAAGACTCTTTTTGATTATTTTGTTTGTATTACATATATATCAAGCTAAGGGCTTATTTTGTATAGAGTTAGTACTCTTCTTTTGTGTAATCAAGTGTTGACTTGGAAAGTTGTAAGCCCGTAGGACATTTACTTTTGTTGTTAACATGTAATACTGTTGTAAGAACTACTCTGACGAATGGAAATGTGTTGATTTCTTTATATCATTGCATGTCTAAATGATGGGTTTTATGTATTATTTTGAGGGCGTTACAGCAACCCAGAAGTACACTCAAGCGAAGAAAAGCTCGCTCGAGCGAAGAAACACAACTTTCAGGTCCAAACTAGACGCAGACGCACGCTCGAGCGCAAGAAAGCTCGCTCGAGCCAAGAGACAAACCACTCAAATCTGGCTCAAGCGAAGGAACCCTAACTCGAGCGAAGGAACTAAAACACAGAGTTCGCTCGAGCAACAAAAACCTCACTCAAGCGAAGACACCAAAAACTGGGCAGCAACCATTGGTTTCAAAACACACTCAACCTGCTACAAACCTGCCCAACATATCCTAAAACTCAAATACAAAGAATTAAAAGACGGAAAGAGACATACACAACAATACTCAACCATGGAACTCAAGTTCGGAATATCATACATAAAGGGGAAAACCCGAGATCGCTATAGATTTTGATCGGATTTTGTTTTCTTCAGTGAAGACCATAAAATTGGAGTAAAAAAATGGGTATCAAATTTTTTATTTTTTATTTTATAAAAAAATTGAAAATTTATTGAGAATTCAAGATTTTACTATAACATTAGATTTTTGTATAATTAGGTAAATTTAAAAATTTTAAATATCATTGTGTTCTTTATTTTTATCCTCTTTCGATCCCATTAGACCGTTACTGTTATTTGTTAGTTTGTTAATTATAATTCAATTAATTGAAAATGAAATCCTAATATTTTCATATGTATTATAGTTAATTTGTTACAACTATAGTTGTATATAATAACATAATATATAAGAATAATCTCTAAATATAATTTCTATTTTTTTATGTGATTAAAATAGTCCATCTTAATAATATATAGAAGAGTTAAATGGTTTCTTTTATCTCTAAAAAACCCAATCTATTTTATTTTTTACTTTTTAATTTTTTAAATTGAAACATCAATTGTTTATGTCTATAAAACCAAACTAATAAACACATATAAAAAAGCTACACATTTTTTTTTTCCTTTTTTTTTTTTCATTTTTTAATATGTGGGATATTTACAAATGGAAAATGTTTGACACCCCAATTTTTATTTTTATTTTTCTATAATCCAACTTATAATGATGTAATCATAAATGTCAATTTTTATACAAATATGAGAAGAGCATTAATGAAAGCTTAATATAACTTTTCATAGATATTATAGTTAATTTTTTACAACTATAGTTGTATATAATAACATAATATATAGGGATAATCTCTAAATATAATTTCTATTTTTTTATGTGATTAAAATAACCCATCTTAATAGTATATAGAAGAGTTAGATGGTTTCTTTTATCTCTAAAAAATTCATTTTTTTTATTTCAACTTTTTAATTTTTTAAATTGAAACATTAATTGTTTATGTCCATAAAACAAAACTGATAAACACATATCAAAAAGTTACACATTTTTTAAATTTTTTTTTTTCATTTTTTAATATGTAGGATATTTGTAAATGGAAAATGTTTGACAACCCAATTTTTTTTTTCCATAATCCAACTTATAATGATGTAATCATAAGTGTCAATTTTTATACATATATGAGAAGAAAATTAATTAAATTATACATTTTAACCAACCACATACTTAAACTTTGACTATTTCAAGATTTTATTTCACTTTAATTCCAATTAAGAGAATCTTTAACCCTTCATATATTTTTTTTATCAAATTAAAAAGATGAAACATTAAAAATTATTGCTTTTCCATCAAAATTGGTGAAAAGAAAAAAATGGGATAAGAATGAAAGTTCTTTTAAAAATTGATAAAAAATTAATGAAAAAGTTAAAGTAATTCATATCAAATCAAAATTTTTATTCAAATTTAAAATCAAATTAGATAAAAAAAAATTAAATGAAAACAATGAAAGTTTGAAAATATTTTGAAACCTTCTCATTTATGAAGACTTGAAATCCGTATTATATTCATATTGTATTTTTAGTTATGAAATTGAAATAAAAAAAAATGTAACTTAAATTATTGGATTATCATATTAATTATTGTTAAATATCACTACACTTTATATTTAATAATAAAATTATATATTTGTTTTAATTATAACTTTTAAATATAACAAGAAAAGATATGTCATAACTCAGTTAATCTCATTTAATTAGGTTTAACTTTTTTTTAAAATACAAATTATTAAAATTGCACTAAATATATATATATATATATTTAAATTTTTTTTAAACTAATAATTTAAAAAGTTATAAACATAAAAGTTAATTTATAAATTTCATGTATACCGCAAGATAAAATATTAATTACTTCAAAATAATTATAATAATTTTTTAAAAAAAAATTTATGAAGCCTCATGCATAGAACGGATTACACTAATTTCACATAAAGGAAAGCCCTTCTACATCAAAATAACATGTTAACATTGCCAAAACAAATACTTGGTCTCCTTTTCCATACTATATACCATACAAATAGGGGTAATTCATACATCTCCTACCAAAATTTGTATTCACCAGAACCACTTCACGAGCACATACCAAAATAAAGTTTATCATCTTATAACTGGATTTATGCTGAGACTCCAAATATTTTTTCTATATCTTGGATTCCTTTTTAAATTCATTGTCGTGGATTTTTATTTTTTTTATTATTATTATTATTTATTTTTTTGTTATGTAATGTACTGAGATATATATAAGTATGCTAGATTCAAATAAAATCTCAATATTTTTTTGTTATCTTTAACCCTTTATCAAGTAAGTATGCTAGATTCATGGCTTGGTGGGACGAAGGAGATATATATATATATATATATATAAGCGGTGTAAAAGGATGACTTCAGAGAAGTGGCATTCCCATATTGGGATAGGGATATAGAGGCATGCAGGGATAGGATAAAGAACCATGACAAGAAATTCTATGACTCTATCCTGTCCACTGGCCTTTGAAAAAAATTACGGAAATTATTAAAAAATATTTGAGACTCCTAATGAAACTCCTACAATTTCATCCATAGTGATGTGAAATAATAAGTGTCAATTTTTAATTTGTTACATACTTAATTATTATGCAGGACTATTACCTTACTGCATCATCACTGGGAGTATATTTGAGTATTTCAAATGTGAGTCTCTACAATTACCCATTAATGTTTGTAAACTTTATCGTGAATTTGAAAAAATAAAAATTCAACCTTACATTGATTGGTAATTTTCCCCAAAACAAGAAAAATTTCTTTCCCTTCATTTATTTTTGGGCGAATAATACTAACTGTTCATGTAGTGTGGGACTTGTCACTTTGGTCCCTAACCTTTTAATTGTGATATATTTGATTCTGAATTTTAAATCTCGTTCCAAATAAGGATAATTGAAGACACTGTTGTTCAATTTTAAAGACAAAGTCGTTAATTTGATAAAATATAAATTAGTTTGACAAAAATAAATGTCGAAAAATTATTTCTACCCATCAAAGATAAAATTATAAAAAAATGATAAATCTTTTATACTTTATTTTTTTTTTATTTTTTACCAAATTAATTTTTAATATATATTTGGATGATGATCATGTAATGGGTGGTTGTTTTTTGTTGATGTTTTTTTTATGGTTATCATGTAAAACATGGTTGTATTTGTTATTAATAGATATTTTTGCATGGTTATAATGTAATGGATGGTTATTAAGTTTTTAATGTCTACTCGATTTATTTAATATATGAAATGTTTTTAGTTGTGAATTTTTTGATTTAATGGATTAGTTTAATAATGGCATCGAAATTGTCGTCATATTTGACTTTTGAAAAAATAAAAACTAATTTAATGAAAATAATATCATCAAAAAAAAATTTAAAAAAATATTTATGCCCTTTCAAAAGATAAAATTATATAAAATGATTTATTTTTAATTTTTTTCACTAATTTAATTTTTAGTTTCTTAGAAAAAAAAAATTGAAAATAAATTCTGAAAAGATAACTAAATAGACTTTATAACCAAGAAAGTTCCAACATTATTTATTAAAAAAAAGGCCATTACATTTCAAACAACATAAAATTAACTAATACAAAATAAGTTGTATAACAAATTTGCCTTTGCAAATAGACCGTTTGCAAAAAAAACATCTTTGATTGTCCTTATCTAGAACAATATTCAAAATTTAGAATCAGGTGTATCACAATTAAAAAGTCAAAGGTTAAAATGATACAAATCTCAAACTATAGTGTCGGTATAATTCGCCCTTTTTTTATATTTCCTTTTTCGGATTGGGTTTTTCGAAGTTGTCTCAGGACACTCATTCCAAGTCCCAATTCTTTCCAAATTAGAATTCTATTTAAGTTTGGACATCTGACTTGCACACGTACATATATTTAGAGAGAATTCAAGTCATTACGTACTCTTGTTAATACAAAACCAGAAAATTTCGCACAATTCCGAAGAAACCCTTCTGAAGAAATTTACAACTCTTTGAAACTCATTGAGGGAAAGAAAAAGAATGATGGAGAATAACCTAGAAGCAAGCAACAACAATGCCACTGTTGGTGACCAGGACAATGAGCTCGAAGAACTCAAGAAGCAGCACGAATCCGCCGCCTTAATTCTTTCAAATATGAAGTTTTTAGAACTAGACAACCAAACCGCCGATGATTTAAGAATAATGAAGAAAAAGTTTATTGGTAGTTTTGGAGCCGACCCAGATGGCGAAAACATGACACGAAGTCAAGAGAGTAGTGACATAATGGATCATGAGCACGGGGTGGCAATAGATGGATTGACCCTTCCAAAATTGCCACCGGTGAAAGAGTTGGAAGGCCTAATTGGGATTTGTAGTGTGCCTTTTGAGAAGCAATTAACAGAGTCGGATGTGAAAGACAACCTAAGTAGGATATCCATACCCAAATCCATAATCGAAAAATACTTGAAGCCATTGATGAATTCAAAGGAGGATCTTGTGAGTGGGATTTTGGTGACAACTTATGATTCAAGGGGAATGAGTATCCGATGAAATTCAAAACTTGGGCTTCTAAAATTCATGTTCTTACTGAAGGTTGGAAGGGCTTTTGTCGTACCAACAAACTTAAAGCTCATCAGGATTGGGTCACCATTTGGATGTTTCGCCATATCAAAACTGAGAAGCTTTGCTTTGTTGTAATGGCTAGACGGTTTCCAATATATCAATCGATGATCAAGAGAAGTAGCAAAAACGGGTGATTTTCAAAACACAAATCAATCAGGAAACATGGCGAAAAATATGAAAGAAGATGTTTTTCGAAGGTAGATGGATGGGATAGAATCTTAAAATTTCTTGTCATGGTTCTTTATGTTCATATTAATTTTTTAGAAAATATTTGGTGGTCCAAATTTTTGTGGTTCGCATGGCTTGAATGTGTCAAAACGACGTCGTTTTGGATGTTTCGAGCTATGATTTTTTGAGCCACTTATCATTGCTGTAATTTTTTTTCTTCTTAGTTTTAAATCCACTTTTAATCACATGATGCATCAAAATAATTTGAAATTAAAGATTAACACATTGTGTATGTGGTGGGGAGAGTATTCAGTATGTTTGGTTTCAGTTTTCTAAATTTAGTTTTTTAAAATCTGAGTTTTTTGTTTTTTGTGTTTTTTTGTTTTCAGTGAATATTTTTTAAATTTTAAACATTTTTTTTTTTTTTTATATTTTAGATGCACTTTATTTAGATGCATCTAAATAGTTAAATATTTGTGAAAAAATATTTTAAAAAATTAATAAATACACAAAAATACGAAAAATGTATTAAATTTTCGTATTTGTTTTGTATTTTTTGGTATTTTGTGTATTTTTTAAAGGATTTTTTTTTCACAAATATTATATTTTTTAAGTATATTTATGTTTGGTGTATCTAAAAATTAAAAAAAAAAATTACTTAAAATATTGAAAAAATTCATTGAAAACATTAAAATACGAAAAATAAAAAAGCAGAATTTTCTAAAAATTATTTTCTGAAAACCAAAACCAAACAAGCTTTGTTTGGTTGAGTTTTGAAAAAAAAAAAAAAAAAAAAAACTAGTTTGGTCAAAAAATAATAAAAATCATCGTCACATGATTTGTTTTGGGACAAAATAATTTTTAAAATTTTGAAAATATTTTTTTGATATTTATTTTTATTAAACTAATTTTTGTTTTTAGCAAAATAAAATAAATTTTAAAAATACAACCAAATAGAATAATTGATAAGTTTTGAGAACTCAGAGCATCTCCAACGGTTCAGCAAAAGTTTCATCAGATTTGAGTAAAAAATGTGCGATTTCCTTGATTTGATACTTGGCTCCAACAGTTTTCACCAAATTCGTTTCACCAAATTGGTGCCGGGCAACCGGTTGGGTGTGCCGGGTTGACCGATCAACCGTGAAGCCCAAAATTTTTTTTTATTTTTTTTTTATTTTTGAACCTTTTGAACTGAACTTTTTGACTCCTGGGTGGTCGACCGTGGTCAGGCGATCGGCCGACGGTGGTCGACCACCTAGGCAAAAAAATTTTTTTTTTTTTTGACTATTTGAACCGTTTAGTGAATGCTGAATTTTTTCTGGGTGACGGTTGGTCAACCGGTTGGTCACCCGGATGGTCGCCGGTTCTCTCATCCCAACGATCAAGATAATTTCTTTGAAATACTTACTAGATTTGGTGAAAGATTTGGTCTCAATTTGATATCAATCTGATGAAACGGTTGGAGCATGAAAAGGGGCCTTTTTCATCAAAATTTAAATTTGGTGTTGGATTTGGTTAACCGTTGGAGATGGTCTCATGAAAGAGCTGGTACGGACTAAAAAAAAAATGCCAAAACTTGTATTATTGAAGGCCCATGGGCCAGAATTCTAGAGATGAAAGGATAAGTTACTGAGTGCTTCCCGGACATGGTAAGGTGGTGTTTGAGAAATATTGGGTGAGTTTTACAATTTTATATTAGCATATGAGGATATAGGGTTGTTGCTGTACCCCTTTATCTGGTAAATTATTCATAAAAAAAAAGTTGAATTAATCGAATCGAATATCTATAATCGGATCACAAGGCCACATTTGATGGTCTCGTTTTTCATACCATATACCATACAAATGGGGGTCTCTATTCGTACCTCTCCTACCAAAATTTGTATTCACCAGAACTGTATCTCGAGCACATACCAAAATAAAGTTTATCATCTATAACCGGTATTTATGCCGATGCTCCAAATATTTTTTCTATATCTTGGAGTCGTTTTTAAATTCACTATCGCGAATTTTTTTTTTTTTTATATGTAATGCACTGTGAAATGTTAAAAATTTACCAATTCCATCAAGATCCCAAATTAATAGTCTCTGACTCATGTAAAGAATGGTTGGGAATTTTGGAGTGTTTTGAGAAAATGGTAAAAAGTTAATTTTTGACTTTTTATCAAGCTTTTTAGCTTTTTTAGAAGGTGATTTGAGAAATTGGTAAAAAGTTATTTTTGACTTTTTTGATTAATATTTGTTTATACTATTACATCACAATTAAATGACCAAAATACCCCCCACCCAATTTAATAAATTTACATTTTCACCTTTATGTGGCTCATTTTAATCCATGAAGGATATAGTTATAATTTTATCAGTAACTTTTTTTTACCTCTCCAATGATTTTAATGATAAAAAGTCATTTTGACTTTTTTTGGGAAGAGTTGCAAAATGCAATTTTTTGGAAAGTTGCCAAAACGGCACTTAGGCCGTGCTTGGAAACATGCTTTTTTAGTAATTTTTTGATTTTTTGGTTAAAATATGATGTAAAAAAATTAATATATTTGGGATGACTTTTTAATTTTTTACAAAAAGAAGTGTAAAAAGTAGAAAGAAAAGAAAATTTTTAACTTTTTGATATAAGTTACTAGTTTTTTTAGTAATTTTTTTGACTTTTTAATTAAAATCACCACTTACCAAATGAGACCATAGTAACAAGCCGGTTTCGCAACAGGCCGATTTAACCAAAAAGTCAAAAAGTTATTAAAAAAGACAAAAAGCCAACAACTTATACCAAAAAATCAAAGATTTTCTTTTCTCTTTACTTTTTGTACATCTTTTCGTAAAAAGTCAAAAAGTCATTTAAAACATACTAATTTTTTTTAATTTATATTTTAACTAAATAACCAAAAAATTACTAAATTAACATGTTCCTAAACGAGGCCTAAGTATGCTAGTTTCATTGGTGGGACGAAGGGGATATACATGCGCCATGTAAAAGGATGACTTTAGAGAAGTGGCATTCCCATATTGGGATTTCTAGGGATATAATGGGGATGCAAGGATGGGTGAGTGAACGAACATAAAGAACATGACAAGAAATTCTTCTATCCTATCCACCTACCTTCGACTTCGAAAAAAATTAGGGAAATTACTGAAAAATGTTTGAGACTCTTTGATAACATTTACGTTTTTTGTTTATGTTTATAAAAATTTTATAAATTGATTTTTGTTTATTTTTAAAAAAACATAAATTACAAACATATTTGGTTTGAACAAAATATTTGAAAATTTTCAGAAACATAAACTAAAAAATATATTTGTTCAGCCCTAAAATATTTATATTTATTTTTTATTATTTATGAAAATGGGATCATACACGTTATAATTGAAAAAAAAAATTAATTAAAAAAAATTAATTGGAAAAAAATTATTTGAAAAAAAAAAATTATTAGTGAAAATTTTGAATTTTTGTTTAAAAATCAACATAAACTCATTTTTTGAGTTTACGTTTTTTCCTCAAATTTATAAATTGAGACAACCATTCATAAAATAAAAAAATTAACAAACAAGTTTTTGTAACAATTTTTAAAATTTTTGTTAATATTAACTGAAAACAAAAGTGTTACCAAAGGTCTCTATAATTTGGGACTTGCCACTTTAGTTCATGACCTTTCAATTATGACATATTTAACCAAGAAGTTTGAATCTCGTTTCAAATAAAAACAATTAAAGTTGTTCAATTTGAAGGGTAAAGTCATCAATTTGATAAAATATAAACTAATTTGACAAAAATAAATGTCAAAAAAAAATATTCAGTGTGTTTGGTTTCAGTTTTTTTGGAAATGGAAGTTTTTTATTTTTTGTATTTTTTTTAGTAATATTTTTAAAATTTTAAGAAATTTTTTTACTTTTTAGATGCACCTTACGTAGATGTATTTAAATAGTAAAATATTTGTAAAAAAATATTTTAAAAATTAATAAATACATAAAAATACAAAAAAAATATGAAATTATGTAAAAATGATAAATCTTTCATACTTTTATTTTTTTTATTTTTTACCAAATTAATTTTTAGTATATATTTGGATGATGATCATGTAGTGGATGATTGTTTTTGTTGATTTTTTTTTTTTTTTTTTTTTTAATGGTTATCATGTAATACACAGTTGTATTAGTTGTTAACAGATATTTTTGCATAGTTATAATGTAATAGATAGTTATTACGTTTTTAATGTGTAATTGATATGTTTAATATATGAAATATTTTTATTTTTGAATTTTTTGATTTAATGGATTTTTTTAATAATAACATCAAAGTTGTTGCCATGTTTGACGTTTAAAAAAATAGAAATTAATTTAATGAAAATAATATCACAAAAAAAAATTATTTTAAAAAAATATTTATGCCCTTCCAAAAGATAAAATTATATAAAATGATGTATTTTTAATTTTTTTTTTCACCAATTTAATTTTTAGTTTCTCAGAAAGAAAATTTGAAAATAGATTCTGAAAAGGAAACTAAACAGAATTTTATAACTAGGAAAGTTCTAGCATTATTTATTAAAAAAATACCATTACATTTCAAACAACATAAAGTTAACTAATACAAAATAAGTTGTATAATAACTTTGTCCTTGCAAATAGACCGTTTGCAAAAAAAAAAAAAAAAAAAAAAAAAAATCTTTGATCGTCCTTATTTGGAATAATATTCAAAATTTAGAATCAAATATATCAGAATTGGAAAGTTAAGGACCAAAGTGATACAAATTTCAAACTACAAGGACTGTGTTGTTCTACAAAGTGTAGTTTATTTAGTTTAATGAATTGATTATGATGTAATGACTTCAGAAAATTTTAATCTCAACTTATCCATTTCTAAGTTTTCAATTTTTATTTTTTTTAAATTGTCAAATTACAATGAACAATACAATTTATAACATTTTAGATTAAAAATCAAAACTCATTCCCAACAAACAGAGTCGCCTACACATAGATCATACTCACGAATATAATCCAAAAGAAAAGGCTCTGACTTAAACATCACAAGAGCTTTGGCCAATATCACATTGGTACCCAAAGTTCATTTACCTTTTGTTTTGCAGGTCACCAAGTTTCAACCACCATACTAGAAATTTGATCAACAATTATCATTCCTTCTTTTTTCATATTTTTTTTTTTTGTTTTCTTATCCCATTTCTTTGTAACCTCTTAGAGTCGCACCAACAAAGATGAAAAGCAATTGACACCATTGGCTGTGAAATCTCTATATCTATATCCATACTATATCTTTACTATCTATGCTATATATATAAATATATATATATATATATAAGCAAATGTAGTTATTATGTCAAAAGTCTCAAAATATTTTTTTATCAAATTCTCATAATTTTGGAATAAATAAATAAATATGTGGCACCTCCCTTCACCACTCTTCTCGTTCAGATATTGTCCGCTTTGGGCCACGCTCGCACGGATTTGTCCTTCCCAGGGGGTCACCCATCCTAGAACTACTCCAGGCTAAGTATGCTTAACCGCAGAGTTCTAATAGGGATTTCACCACTTGGGAAAAGACCTCGATGCTGTATAAAGGTCCCGGTCTTTACTTTTATAGCCCAGGAACTCCCCCTCCATTCCCGATGTGGGACACCGGGGCCTTACATCGCACAACTCTTATTCCTAACTATTATATATATAAAAAATAAAAAAATCAGATAATATCTTTGTGGGTGTCTATCTAAAATCTCAATCCAAAATTTTTGAATTTTGAATTTAAAAAAAAATTACAAAATGCCATACTCAATTTTTATGGGATCATACTTCATTTTACCCAAAAAAAAAAAAAAAAAAAGAAAAAAAAAAGAAAAAGAAAAAGAGATGAGAAAGGTCAAAAATAATAAATAAACAACCAAATAAGTTTAAGCATTTATTTATCAAATAAATGTTTGCTTTTTGGTATTTGAAATTTAAATTTTCTATGATATCTTTAGTTCCTTATCTTTATCCAAAAAGTATATTTGAATTTAAACATTAAACCTCCAAAATACATTATTATCTTTAAATTAAGTTTCCATATAAATTTGAACATCCACCAACAAAACCCAAATTGGAAACAAACCCCCCAACAACATCCATTTTTTTTTTTTTGTTTTTTTTCTCTTAATGCAATAGTGATCATAAAAAATTCTTTAAGGTATTAATATTTTATATCACCTAACTCCAATAATTTATTTGTTTTTCCTCTCTAGGGAAGATTATAATATACATAGAGTTTTACAAACAATCCCTCGAGATTAATTATTTTTTTAATTGAAATCTATTTGAAGCCATAAAATTCCATGTAATTTTTTTTTTTATCTTTATTATATTGTATATTTTAATGATAGATCTTTTCAAGCAACATGTTCAAATTCATATAAATTTACATAGGGTCTATATAGTTTTACATAAAATCTACTTAGGTTTATAAACTTTTTCATGCAATTGCTCTAGATTTATAGATCTTTGCATGTAATTTGTGATAGTACTTGGAAAAAAAATTTATTGAATAATTCATGCATATTACAATTATCAATAACTTCATTTTAACTTATTATAATTGTAACGCCCCATATTTTTAGCCCAAATGATAATACAACAATTATGACTCTTTCAAAGAAAATCAAATATAAATCTTCAAACTTACATTATATAATACAATAGTTCTTCATGTAACAATACATTAATCTAACAACAAGTAAATAAACAAATAAATATCTCCAAGGCTTTACAAGTTTCCAAGGCTTGAGCCTAATTACACAAAACGGTTATTCAAACCCACACGAACACAACTCTTGGCTTACACACAGAGTCACAACAAAATGAGAACATTGTACTACCAACATATATGCTTCCACGCCTTTGGTTGGGTGGGATCACCACATCTTTTCCTGTACAAAAATCCCGTAAGGTGAACATAAAGCCCAGTAGGAAATCCTTAACAAAATATATACATTTTATACAAGTCTCAAGAGATGAAATGCACATGCCATGCTATGTCCATTTTTGAAGATAAATCACATTTTCATCTTTTGAAAACCATCTTGCTCAATGATGTCATGGAATTTCAATTGTTCAAAACTTAACAATTTATTTCAAGGGCGGTAAATATGACTCTAGTAATCCTTAGGTCGGTGTTTACAAGTAGACTATACAAGTACTACCAAATTGTCATTTTTACCGGTATTAACCAGAAGGCTCGACACCTATCCGCGCGGGTTTTCGATATTTCACCCCGGACTCTCAGGCCAACTTATTCAATATCATCTACACCACCTACTATAATGCCCCAAAAATTGGGCATGATATATCTATTTATGCAACAAAACTCACCTGATAGACAAACACATATATATAGCTACTAATCCATACACCCATTTCCATTAAATCCCAAATGCCAAATGCATATTGTTCATATCTCAATGCCCCAATTCTAATCCCAAATATGCATTTTACAATAAGTATGAAACAGAAGCCAAACAGATAATAAGTGCCCTACAGGCTTACAAATTTATCCAAGAATATTCTTGGTTACATAAAAATAGAGTTTCAATTCAACACAAATACAGTCCTGGGCTTACATTTAACAAATAACAATAAAACAAAAATGAAGCCTCAATTCCGAGTTCTTCCAAGTCAATGCCTTAGTGGAGGCATAGCACTTTGTACTGAAATGGTTTCCCTTATAGGGTGAGCCATAGCCCAGTAGAGATATACTTCACAACATATAAACAATGACAAGACTAAAGAGGAGTATGCTCATGCCATGCTCATGATAAAATAGTTTATCTCTCTTTTTATAAAGCATGCAATGCTGGGATGCAACAATAAATATAAAACCATTTCCATTTTAAACCATATCTGTTACATAAATACGGGCCCTATGAATCTCTAGGTGAGTGTTTCTAAGTAGGCCGTAATGCACTACCACTGTCATTTTTACTAGTAAACTGGAAGGCTCGACACCTAACTGTACGGTTCCACACCCCCTACCCAGATTCACCAAGTATTCATCTTTTCACAAATAGATACATTTCCAAACATTTCAAAAAAATAAATACATTTCCAATGAAATGAATGCAATACAATGTCCAATGCAACAAATGAGGAATGTGGTTCAATTTACCTAAGTCTCATGCATTTCTACAACAATCATGGCTATCCTCCACCGATAACCCAAAATAGATATTTCTAAACAGATATATTTAGACAAATAAATTCCAAAAATTATGATAAATACAATCTATTCCACATCTCACCAAATATGAACAACTACACTAGTTTTCATATCACAATCACGTCCGGTAACCTCTCAAGATCCATTTCTAACTGTGTTGGTTTTATTCCAACAGATACATTAAGCAAAATAATATCGTTAATGCCCAAGAAAATATCATTTTTCTTTCCAAACTCATTCTCCAAGCATTATTCAATTATGACATCATATTTTGATCAAAAGCCCCCAAAATTAAATGTAATTTCTTTGTTTTCTTTAAAAATGCTCTTTTGGTCACGAACCGGTAAAAATTTCAAAACCAATCGAGTCAAAGTCCGTTTTTGTTCAAATTTAAAACATAGCTCTTTCATAACCTTACAAACATATTCCAAGTTTACACTTTTGTAATAACCCTCACACTACTTTGATCATACTCATATGCATTATGTATGATTTTGCTTTGTTCAGCTTGTGTTTGAATTTTTGACTTGCTCTACATTCTTGACTTGTCTTGCATAAAGTGATACTTGAGTATTATGTTCCTTTGGTGTGTGTTTGTGTTCAGCCGAGGTTACCTTAAGCCTAGGTTGTCCCTTTAACACCCTTGCACTTAGAACTACCTTGGGTTTTCTCTTGTTGCCGCTACCTTTGTCCTGGCATATTGGCCGAGATGATTATCATCAGGCCGAGATGTGTGTATTGTCTGGCCGAGATGTCATCCTTGCATAGAGGTGATCTTGTCCGGAAGTGGTGTGACCTAGACCGAGGTGTGGCGCATCTAGGCCAAGGTGTGGCACTAGTCAAGTGTTGACCTTCCTAGCCGAGATCATTGTTTGCTTGGCGTCAAGTTTTACTCTTAGCCGAGGTCATTATCCCATACCCACCAAGTCCCTTGTCACCTAGCTTGTTGAACACACCTTGTCGAGACTTGTCGTGTCCATCACCACCTTTTGAATAGAACCAACCAACCTCGCCACGTGTCCAACATAGGTTAAAAGCAGTAAGCAAGCTTAGAAATGTCTCATTTTGTATTCCATCTTTGTTCTTGAGGAGAGAGAAGCTCTAGGAAGAGTTCTAGAGTGAGAAAGTAGATTGCAAGCTTGATCCTTGGTGTTTGATCCGTTGAATTCGTGATCTGAGGTTAGAATCTTCACCTCTCTCGTTGTTCTTATTGATTACATAGCTACATTGCATGATTGAGTTTGTTGTGCATGCCATGCATGGGTTTAAAGTTGGTTTTAGAGAGAGAAAGCCATTGTTCATGAGTTCTTGAAGAAAAGCTTGATTTGATCCGAAAGTTTATAAGAGCTTGCATGCATTTGTGTTTGTCTTTCCCGGATCTTTAAAGTGTGGATACTCAGTCCATGTTTTAGACTCATAGCATGAAATCTCGATTTTGTAATCATAAGATGTGATCCTTGCATTCATTCCTTCATAATCTTCATGTTTGTGTTCTTGATGTTCTTGGCGAGGAAACCCAGATTTTCCCCGACCTCATTGGTACCTGGACGTGGCCCTCGGGACCACACCTCGGCGAGAGAGTGTGGAACCTCGGCCAAGACCTGGTTAGTGCCTAGTATGTTTCCCCGAGATGAGTAACAGCATTTGTCTTGATTTGACTTAGTCTAATAGAATGCCGAGATCATTTGTGTGCATATGAGGTTTGTATAGAAGTACATTCAGTAGACTTGCCATGTGTTTGTAGGACTTGGACTTGCCTTGACGCCGACGTTCGAAGAACTAGGTGAGTGGCATTCTTAATAAAGCTATGTTGCTTTGACTTGATAGAAGTATTGTTTTGCCTTGCTTTGAAAAGTGTTTGTAAGCATGAATGATTAATCCTATCTTGAGTATCAAACGTTATGTCTTGTTTTGATGACCATTCTGGAAGTCCGTATGCGCTGGGACTTTAAGCATTTGTGGCACTAGTCCGTCGACGCTAGGGGACTATAAGCGCTTGTAGCACAAAGTTTGGGAGTCCGTGCGAGGGACTTTAAGCATTTGTGGCACTAGTCCGTGCGTTAAGGGACTTTAAGCATTTGTAGCACATTCTTGTCTTGCCTTGCCAGACGGTTTTACGCGTGGGTTTGCTTGTTCGGAATGTCATCTATCTCGTATTATATTGATGTTAATGAACATCCCTTGAAGCTTTGAAAGGTTTGAAAGTCGGACTTGATATGTACTATGTATTGTTTTGCTAAAGACCTCGGATATCATTCATGTAAACCCTTTATTGTTTATGCCATTCACTGAGTATCCAAGCTCACCCTCTCTATATATATGTAGGTGATGAAGCGGTCGGTGACGCCTAGATGCATATGCCGATGTGTTTTGGACTTGTGATTTCAGCATCTTGAAGATCATGCTTCTTGGTTATTTTATTGTATTTGTAATGGCGGCTGAGAAGCCTTTTGGTCAAGATGTAACTTTTGTACCTCATTGTTTTGTATTAAAACTATTATGAGATGTATGCCATTCCATTTAACTTAAGCACTGCTCTTATGGACTACCTTGCTTATGTTTATTGCTCCCGCGCTTGTAAGCCCCATATATTTACTCTGATTTGTGTGTGAACTCTTGTAAGAGGCCTTTGGTAACCGTTCTTGCATCTCGGCGCCGACCTTCTAGGGGCGGGTTGGGGTCGTGACAGATTGGTATCAGAGCACAAGTTCCATGTAATACGTTATTCACACACTTTGAGTCCTAAAGAGCATAGGACTTCCCCTTAGAAAGATATTAGGATTGCATCTTGCTGCTTGCTATTTGACAAATACGTGCATCATCTCGGCATAATTGCTTGTTGCTTGCATACATACCTTGTTGCTCGTTTTGTTTTAAAGTCACATTTTGCATACTCATAGCATTATGAGGAGAGGAAGACCACCAGTTAGCCGAGATCGATCAGAAGACAGATTAGATCGACTGGAAAGATTAGTTGAAGGCTTAACTCGAGAGTTGAGACAAGTCAGACAACAGAATGTTAGTGTTACAACTACTCAGGCCGAGCAAACCAATGGCCGACATACCGTACCGCCTCCACCTCCTCCAGTACCCCAAGTACCCTCACAGCCAGCCTTGTATGGGGATGGAACCATGACTTTGATCAAGGAGTTCAAAAAGATGAACCCACCGAGATTCCAAGGGGGCATAGAACCAATGAAAGCTGAAGCGTGGGTTTTGGGAATGGAGAAACTGTTTGAGATCTTTCCCAGCACAGACACTCAGAAGGTGGCATTGGCCGCATTTACATTAGATGACGACGCCCGAAGATGGTGGATGATGACACGAGAAGGAAACCCTGATTTAACTTGGGTTAAATTTTTGGAACTATTTTATGATAAGCATTTCCCCATTAGTGTTCGAGATCGCAAAATCACGGAGTTTCAGACTCTGACGCAAGGAAACAAGACAGTAGCAGAGTACGACCGTGCTTTTACCGAGCTCATATGGTCAGTGATGAATACAGGAAAGCAAGGAAGTTTGAAAGTGGGTTGCGTGCACCGATACAAGATAGAGTCAACATGTTGAACATGCCGACTTACGCTGGAGTCTTGGACAAGGCTATTCTTGCGGAAACCAACTTGAACCGATATCAGAATGCAGGAGAGAACCAGAGAAAGAGGCAGAGTTATGATAACCGCCGAGCTCCGTTTAATGCTAAGAAGAAGGCGAATGTGGGTAGCTCCAGTAATTTGAATCAGGAAGGTATCTGAAGATACGGTTAATGCTGTGGGAAGCCGCATTCCGGAGTTTGCCGTTGGGCGTCAGGCGCTTGTTTTCAATGTGGAGAAATGGGTCATCGTGTGAAAGATTGTCCGAAGTCAGGGATTGATGATGGAAGGAAAAGTGGGAGCACCTCGGGCTCTGTACAGGGAAGCAACGTCGGCAGGACACAAATGAGGCAGGGCAGAGTTTTTGCTCTAGTGCCAGGAGACACCTGAATCTTTCTTGAGTGTCAGGTATACTTCCAATCTGCTCTCAAGATGCTTATGTGTTAATTGATTCGGGATCTACACATTCATTCGTATCTGCTAAGTTTGCCGAGAAGTTGAATAGACCACAGGAACCTCTTGATTATGTGTTATATGTATCTGCTCCATCTGGGAGAACTATGATTGTTGCATCTATTTATAGGGAGTGTGTTGTTGTGATTAAGGGTGTAGAATTATTAGTTGACTTGTTGCCATTGAGCATGACTCACTTTGATGTTATATTAGGAATGGATTGGTTAGTGATGAATCATGCATCTATTGACTGTGTTTCTAAGAGTGTTACTTTGAAACCCCCAAGCCAAGCCGAGGTTATTTTCCAGGGTAGAGGTGTAGTGTCCCCACCTTACTTGATTTCGTCCATTAAGGCCTGTAAGCTAATTCAGAAAGGATGCAATGGCTATTTGTGTAGCATACTGAGTGATCAGAATGGAAATACTAAGTTAGCCGAAGTCCCAGTTGTTAGTGAATTCCCCGATGTCTTTCCAGATGAATTGCCTGGCCACTTAGTTGATAGGGAAATAGAGTTTACTGTGGACATCATGTCAGGAACACAGCCGATCTCCAAAACACCCTATAGAATGGCCCCAGCCGAACTTAAGGAATTGAAAGTACAGTTACAGGAATTATTGGATAAGGGTTTTGTTAGGCCGAGCACTTCACCATGGGGAGCACCAGTCTTGTTTGTTAAGAAGAAGGATGGTACACTTCGTCTTTGCGTTGACTACAGAGAACTCAATAAGGTAACCATTAAGAACAAGTACCCGTTGCCTAGGATTGATGATTTGTTAGACCAACTTCAAGGAGCACGAGTCTTTTCTAAGATTGACCTTAGGTCGGGCTACCATCAGCTAAAGGTTAAAGCCGAGGATATTGAGAAGACTGCCTTTCGAACAAGATATGGCCACTATGAGTTTCTAGTAATGCCATTTGGAGTAACTAATGCGCCAGCGGCATTCATGGACTTAATGAACAGAGTCTTCAAGCCATACCTAGATGAATTCGTGGTTGTCTTTATTGATGACATATTGATCTACTCCAAGACTACAGCCGAGCATGAGAGTCATTTGAGGCTTGCCCTACAGGCCTTGAGGGACAGGAAATTGTACGCTAAGTTGAGTAAGTGTGAGTTTTGGCTTTCCAGCATTTCATTTTTGGGGCATGTGATTAATGAAGAAGGTATCTCTGTTGATCCCAACAAGATTGAAGCCGTGGTAAACTGGGCGACGCCGACCAACGTGTCCGAGGTTCGTAGTTTTCTGGGTTTGGCAGGTTATTACAGAAAGTTTGTAAAGGACTTCTCCAGAATTGCAGTACCATTGACACAGTTAACTCAAAAAGGAGTAGCATACGAATGGACCGAAGACAGAGAATCAGCCTTTCAAGAGTTGAAGACGAGGTTAGTTACAGCTCCAGTTCTTGTACTCCCATCAGGTAATGAAGAATTTCAGATTTACAGTGATGCTTCACACAAGGGTTTGGGTTGTGTATTAATGCAAGGGGGTAAGGTTATAGCCTATGCATCTCGGCAGTTGAAACCTCACGAGAAGAATTATCCCACACATGATCTAGAGCTAGCAGCCGTGGTGTTTGCTTTAAAGATTTGGCGTCATTACTTGTATGGAGCTTCTTGCCAAGTTTTCACGGATCACAAGAGTTTGAAGTACTTATTTACTCAGAAGGAACTAAATTTGAGGCAGAGAAGATGGTTAGAATTATTGAAGGATTACGACATGCAGATTCAGTACCACCCAGGCAAAGCCAACTCAGTGGCCGACGCATTAAGCAGGAAATCAATGGGGAGTTTGGCATGCTTAACTATGATCACAGCGGAGCCGACCATCATTGAAGAAGTGAAAGCAAAACAGATGGAAGATAAGTTCCTGAAGAAGGTAGCCGACGAGGTTGTCACCAGGCCGAGGTCAGGTTACACCTTTGAGAATGGAGTGCTTAAGTTTGAAGGAAGGTTATGCGTAGCCGACGTCCCTGAGTTGAAAAGAAAGGTTTTACAAGAGTCTCATAGTTCCAGAATTGCTGTCCATCCAGGAAACACTAAGATGTACCACGATGTAAAACAGACCTTTTGGTGGCCGAACATGAAGAAAGACATAGCCGAGTTTGTATCCCAATGTTTGCATTGTCAACAAGTGAAGGCAGAACATCAGAGACCAGCGGGACTTCTTCAACCCTTGTCAATTCCTGAATGGAAATGGGAACATATCTCCATGGATTTTGTGATTGGTTTGCCGAGGACACAGAAAGGAATGGATTCGATTTGGGTCATAATTGACAGATTAACTAAATCAGCACATTTCTTGCCTGTTCGGACTACATTCAATGCCGACCGACTAGCTGTATTGTATATGAATGAGATTGTGAGACTTCATGGGGTGCCGATGTCTATTGTTTCAGACCGAGATTCGAAGTTTGCTTGTAGGTTTTGGCAGAGTTTACAGAGAGCCTTGGGAACCGAGCTAAAATTCAGCACAGCTTTCCACCCCCAAACCGATGGGCAAACAGAAAGAACGATTCAGACGCTTGAGGATATGCTCAGACTTTGTGTACTAGATTTCAAGGGAAGTTGGGAAGCACATTTACCATTAGTAGAATTCGCTTACAACAACAGTTATCAAGCTAGCATTGGCATGGCACCGTACGAAGCTTTGTATGGAAGGAAGTGCAGATCGCCGATATGTTGGACTGAAGTAGGAGATAAAGTTTTGATCGGCCCCGAACTGATTCAAGTGACAACCGAGAAGATTAAGCTTATTCGACAAAGGATCAGAACTGCCCAAAGTCGGCAGAAGAGCTATGCCGACCAGAGGAGGAGAGAATTAGAATTTGAAGTTGGGGACCATGTATTCTTGAAGATTTCACCAATGAAAGGGGTTTTCAGATTTGGAAAGAAAGGTAAGTTAGCACCTCGTTACATCGGGCCATTTGAAATTCTTGAGAAGGTTAACACGACTGCTTACAGGCTCGCTTTACCACCTGAACTGAGCCAAGTTCACAATGTGTTCCATATTTCAATGTTGAGGAAGTATGTTCGAGATCCCCTGCATGTGATTGATCATTTTGGGATTGTGGTTGATGAAGAATTGAGTTATGAAGAGAGGCCAATGTGTATTATTGATAGACAAGTGAAACAATTGAGAAATAAGGCAATACAGATGGTGAAGGTTGAATGGAAGGAACATCATGGCAAGGATGCCACATGGGAAATGGAAGAAGAAATGAGGATTCGCCATCCAGAACTGTTTTTGCATCAAGGTAACTCAAGTTTGGGGACCAAACTTCTTTAAGGGGGGAAGGATGTAATAACCCTCACACTACTTTGATCATACTCATATGCATTATGTATGATTTTGCTTTGTTCAGCTTGTGTTTGAATTTTTGACTTGCTCTACATTCTTGACTTGTCTTGCATAAAGTGATACTTGAGTATTATGTTCCTTTGGTGTGTGTTTGTGTTCAGCCGAGGTTACCTTAAGCCTAGGTTGTCCCTTTAACACCCTTGCACTTAGAACTACCTTGGGTTTTCTCTTGTTGCCGCTACCTTTGTCCTGGCATATTGGCCGAGATGATTATCATCTGGGCCGAGGTGTGTAACGCCGAGGCCGAGATGTGTATTGTCTAGGCCGAGATGTCATCCTTGCATCGAGGTGATCTTGTCCGGGAGTGGTGTGACCTAGACCGAGGTGTGGCGCATCTAGGCCAAGGTGTGGCACAGCTTAGTCAAGTGTTGACCTTCCTAGCCGAGATCATTGTTGCTTAACTGGCCGAAGTTTTACTCTTAGCCGAGGTCATTATCCCATACCCACCGAAGTCCCCTGTCACCTAGCTTGTTGAACACACTTTGTCAGAGACTTGTCTTGTCCATCAGTCACCTTTTTGAATAGAACCAACCAACCCTTGCCACGTGTCCGAACAGAGGTTAAATCAGCCGGCAAGCCTAGAAATGTCTCATTTTGTATCCTATCCTTGTTCTTGAAGAGAGAGAAGCTCTAGGAAGAGTTCTAGAGAGAGAGAGTGGATTGCAAGCTTGATCATTGGTATTTGATCCGTTGAATCCGTGAACTGAGGTTAGAATCTTCACCTCCTCTTGTTGTTTTATTGATTATCTAACTACATTGCATGATTGATTATGTTTGCATGCCATGCATCGATTTAAAGTTGGTTTTAGAGAGAGAAAGCCATTGTTCATGAGTTCTTGAAGAAAAGCTTGGTTTGATCCGAAAGTTTGTAAGAGCTTGCATGCATTTGTGTTTGTCTTCCCAGATCTTCAAAGTGTGGGTACTCAGGTCCATGTTTTTAAACTCATAGCATGAAATCTCGGATTCTATAATCATAAGTTGTGATCCTTGCATTCCTCCTCTTCATGACCTTCATGTTCATGTTCTTCTTGTTCTTGAGCAAAGGGGAAACCAGATTTTTCCCCGACCTCATTTGTCCTTGAAAGTGGCCCTCGGGACCACACCTCGGCGAGGGGGTGGAACCTCGCCAAGACAGTTAGTGCCTAGTATGTTTCCCCGAGATGAGTAACAGCATTTGTCTTGATTTGACTTAGTCTAATAGAATGCCGAGATCATTTGTGTGCATATGAGGTTTGTATAGAAGTACATTCAGTAGACTTGCCATGTGTTTGTAGGACTTGGACTTGCCTTGACGCCGACGTTCGAAGAACTAGGTGAGTGGCATTCTTAATAAAGCTATGTTGCTTTGACTTGATAGAAGTATTGTTTTGCCTTGCTTTGAAAAGTGTTTGTAAGCATGAATGATTAATCCTATCTTGAGTATCAAACGTTATGTCTTGTTTTGATGACCATTCTGGAAGTCCGTGCGTGCCAGGGGACTTTAAGCATTTGTGGCACTAGTCCGTACGTGCTAGGGGACTATAAGCGCTTGTAGCACAAAGTTTGGGAGTCCGTACGTGCCAGGGGACTTTAAGCATTTGTGGCACTAGTGCGTGCTAAGGGACTTTAAGCATTTGTAGCACATTCTTGTCTTGCCTTGCCACTGACGGTTTTACCGCGTGGGTTTGCTTGTTCGGAATGTCATCTATCTTGTATTATATTGATGTTAATGAACATCCCTTGAAGCTTTGAAAGGTTTGAAAGACGGACTTGATATGTACTATGTATTGTTTTGTTAAAGACCTCGGATATCATTCATGTAAACCCTTTATTGTTTATGCCATTCACTGAGTATCCAAGCTCACCCTCTCTATATATATGTAGGTGATGAGCAGGTCGGCGGTGACGCCTAGATGCATATGCCGATGTGTTTTGGACTTGTGATTTCAGCATCTTGAAGATCATGCTTCTTGGTTATTTTATTGTATTTGTAATGGCGGCTGAGAAGCCTTTTGGTCAAGATGTAACTTTTGTACCTCATTGTTTTGTATTAAAACTATTATGAGATGTATGCCATTCCATTTAACTTAAGCACTGCTCTTATGGACTACCTTGCTTATGTTTATTGCTCCCGCGCTTGTAAGCCCCATATATTTACTCTGATTTGTGTGTGAACTCTTGTAAGAGGCCTTTGGTAACCCCGGGTTACTGGCCATCTCGGCGCCGACCTTCTAGGGGCGGGTTGGGGTCGTGACAACTTTCGCAATTTGGGCATCAACTCTTTATTTTTTTCAAAATTTCCCTTTTAAGCAAATAAATTACAAATTTTTCAAAAATTCTAATTAAATTATATACAATTCTAAACTCTATATAATCAAGTAAAAGTGCATAAAGAAGTGTAGGAAAAATCCCTACCTCAAGTTAGAAGAGGAAACAAGCAAAAATCTAAATTTTCGATTTTGTCGCATTTTAATCTCCACCGATCAAAATGTTGCTCTCACCAAGCTCTTCACTTTGGCCTCAAGAACTAGGGTCTAAAACCGACTGCTTCGATTAAATTTCGCTCTCTGCGGTCTTTGGTGGATTCTCTACAATGCTCAAATTCCATCTTCAGAAGCAATCACTTGGGAGTGTAACAAGATTTGCTTCATATGGAGCCCATTGTTTGAAAACTTCAAGTGAAAAACCACCACTTATCATCCTTTTTTACTAGTCCAGTTGATGAGCATTTTATAATACATATTAGCTTGAATGGTCAAACTTGCTAAGAAGTAAATAGGAACCTTAAGATCCATGCGCTCCTAGTAATCATCCAACAGTATGTAGAGTTCTTGAGCTCTTCCAAGAGCAAATGTAGGAATGAGCACATTTCCTTCACTAGCAACCAATTTATGAATAGCTTTAAGAAATTCCCTCTCACGAGCATATTTTGAATCACGAACAGTTCTTGCATATGTTGACTCTATTATAACGAGGTCCAACCGTAGTCGATCAATTTGAGCAGCTCCAAGATGTCTATCTGGTGTCATATTATAGTCCCCTGTGTACACTATAGCAACATCTTCTACTTTTGCACAAATCATTACAGCTCCAAGAACATGTCCAGCATGGTAGGCACGGATCTGAAGGTCTTTATCAACCTGTACAGTCTGTTTCAGATCCACAGCTATAACTTTCTTCATGCATTGCACAATGTTCTCAGAGGTGAACTGCTCTTCTTCTCCCCTTTGATCAACCATCACTCGAAGATAATCCTTCAACATCAATGGAGCCAAAGCTTTTGTTGGGTACATCATGTAAACGGGTCCATCGTACCCACAAACTTCAGTGAAGTATGGAAGAGCTCCGATATGATCCATATGAAAATGGGTAATGATGATGTAGGATAGAGCGTTGTTGAAGTCATCGGATTTAGAGATGAGAGAGAAATCGGGGTATCGGCGGTGATCGAGATAACCCATGTACATACCACAGTCAAACATTATCCTCTTCCCATTGATCGAAACCACCACGCAACTCTTCCCCACTTCTTGCCTGCTCAAGCTCTCTCTCTCTCTCACTCTCTAGGAAATATTCTTTACACCCTTTGAACCCCACTCCGGCACTCACTTGTAATAACCCATTTTTTTTTAAATAGTCAGCATAATTTAATTAAGCAAATTTTTGGATTTGGAGTCTTTGTGTAAAATTTTGTGCAAAAATAGTTTGGTTTTGTATTTTTTTAAAAATAGTAACTGATGTCAGAAAATTATGATATTTTATTATGTTGTTCCCATATGAGTCTAGCATATTGGATAAAAATTTCAGAATTAAATGATCAGTATTTATTTTATGAAAATTCGCGGACTGATTGGTGTTCAGTTTAATTTATAGTAGAATTTTTTTTTAATTAAATTTTGAATGTTTAGACCATGACTTGAGAGAAAATTTGTTGGGTCTATTTTGGTATATAATTGGACCGTGTTTGACTTATGGGTGAGGCCCATGATTTAGATTTAATTTCATTGAGTTTGGTTAATGACTCATGTTTAACTATTTGGTTCTTTTTAATTAGGTGATTGGTAGTAATCACCTTGGGAGGTGTTAGTATTTATTATATAGGATTATAATAAATATTTCAAAGTTGATTTTATGGTGTGTACCATATGGTAAAAAAAAATTATATATTTTATAACTTATAAAATTAGGTATATTTTTGGTAGTGAGTAAAATATAATATTTTTGGTACAAAAATATTTTATTTTGTGGTGAGAAAAATTATATCATTTTATAATTTATATTATAAAATTTTGAGATATTTCACAATATATTTATATTAATTTTTTTTTATATTTATGTTAAAGTGTGTGAGGAGCCATGTGGGATTGTCCCCCACTATAGTGATCCTGGTTCTTCCTCCTTTGATTATTGTATTCCGGACTCGGTTCTGTGGTTGATGGTTGTTGTCCGTGTTATATTTCCATCCTTTAACTCTTAGTAATTGAGTTTAGAATTGTTTTGGGCATGTTTCGAACATATGGGTTGAGTTTTGGTCTCTAGTGTTATTGCCCAAGTTTTTGGTGATCCGCTTCCCTTTGCGCTCGAGCGGAGTTTGCACACTTTTAGTGTCTTGTGCGTCTGCAAAACTACTGTAGATGTGTTTTTCACGCTCGAGCAGGTTTCATTACGCTCGAGCGGGTCGTGCTCAAGCGGGTATCTTTGCGCTCGAACGGGTGCTCAATATCTATAAAAGTTCTGGGAGGATGTAATCTACGCTCGAGCAGATTCCCTTTTTGCGCTCGAGCGGGTGGTGTTTTGTTTTGTGCCTTGGTGCTTGAGCGGGTCCTTTTGCGCTCGAGCGGGTCAAGTTTTTGTGTTTGACGCTCGAGCGTCCTATTCTCTGCTCGAGCGGGTCATGGCTATATCAGATCTGGACTGTGATATTTTAAATCACTTTTTACACACACACTCTCTCTCTTACTTTTCAAAACCTCCATTAGAGAGCTCTTCTCTCTAAAAACACAACTTCTCTCTAAGGCTTGATCTAGTTTGAGTGATCCCCCCACCCTTGTCCCTTTGTAAAAAGTGTAGAGCTTGGTGTGGGCTATTTATCAATCCAAAAATCTTGGGGTTGGAGCATTTCGAATTTCTTCATCTTCTCCACTTGGTTTCATCTCTTGAGATAGGGATAACTACTCATTTTTATGGTCTTTGACATAAACTATTGGTCATTTTGATGTAATGTTGAAGTTGGGTAATTTTGGGTGTTAGGGTTTCAAAATGAATAAAGAGGGGTTTTGTTATTTTGACTCATATATGTGTATCTTGGGTCTTAAAATGATGGTATTGATATTGTTGATAATATTTGGACCTTTGGGTCAATGTTGAGAAAAGGGAAAAAATGCCATGTTTGGGTATATTTGGGTCATTAGAATAATTAATGACATTTATTACGGAAATAATGAAATTGGCTCATTATGAGGTAGAATGATGGAGTTGGATTCATTAATCACTCACCTTTGAAAATGTTGATAAATTATCGGTTGATGCATTTATTATCTGTTTAGAAATAAATTGCTTGGGCTATTGGTGGAGGATAGTCTTGATTGTTGTAGACAATGCATGATGATTAGGCAAATTAAAACTGATCAATTGATTATGTCATCGAATATGACGGTTGGAATAATACATCAAATTTATGTGTTGATTGATTATGTATATGATATGTGTTTATACACATTGTGTTGTGTGGAGGAGATAGGGGATGTACTCCACGGTTTAAGTGGAGATAGGGGATAAACTCCTAAACCGGATGTTATTTGGGAGGAGATAGGGGATAGACTCCATTGACACAACAAATATGTGTATCTATTGAAGTGTTGATACAACGATTCTGTGTATCTATTGTGAAGTATGGAAGTGTTTTACGTGATATTGATACAGCAAATATGTGTATCTATTGTGAAGTATGGTAGTATTATTGATACCAGCTGTGGTCTCATGGAAATTGTTTGGCCAGGTTCTGAGCCATATTCATGAATTGAAAATCGGTTAAGTAAAGGAAAGATTAATGAAACATGGACATACTTGTCATGTAATTGAAATGGATTATGAAATGATTTATGTGGGCTAAACATTTATCAGATGCTAATGTTTTAGTTTTTGCTCATATTATGTTTAGCATATTTCTACTGGGCGTTGGCTCACCCTATATGGGACATCATTTTCAGGTACAAGTGTTATGCCATCTCCAAGGACATAGCTTGGGAGGCTTGAGGCTGTTAAACTCCTTTTTTGTTATTTTTGTTGTATTACATGTATATCAAGCCAATGACTTATTTTGTGTAGAGTTAGCACTCTCCTTTTTGTAACCAAGTGTTGACTTGGAAAGTTGTAAGCCTAAAGGACATTTACTTTTGTTGTCAACATGTAATACCTTTTGTAAGAATACTCTGATGATTATAATATGAAATCTCTTTTTACCGTGATTGCATGATATTATGGGTTTTTTTTTAGGGCATTACAACTTGGTATCAGAGCGTACCGACTTCGAATACTTTGGGTACGCAGGAAGTGGTTAGTACCACAATGGGTTCGTCTCACTTGTTAGAGACTTAGATGAAGTGTTATATGCTTATGTGATAACATGTTTACGTGACTACTTGGTTATGGGATTTAGTTTCTAGGATGTTGATTGGATCCTTGGGTTTCTGTGAGTTGTGTTGGAAAAGCACTTGATCAATGATGTTTCTACCTGGAACTCTAGTAACGCCATGGGACTATCATTATCCGGAAATGAAATTCGTAAGTGCTTATGTGATTGTGTGCTTACGTGGAATGAATTACTGTTGTCCAATGCATTAGGACGCGAGTGTTATAGCTTCGGCACATTTGTAAATGTGCTAATGTTCTTCATTACCTTTATTAGGATGTCAGGACGTGGACGTGGTGGTAGGCGAGGTAGGCCTAAGAGGCAGGAGATGCCTATACCATATGAGATTCCGGAGCAACAGGAGGGTGTTGGTCAGGCCAATGTAAGCCAAGAGGGTCAAGAGCCATGGGCACCTTAGCCCGCGAGATGGCAGGAGTTTTGAGGGAATCCTTGGGCATTCTCAGAGCTGAGAATCAGGTCCAGGCCCATGTTGCTGAGGCAGGGCCTTCCTTTCTGAAGAGGGAGTTCTTCCGGTCTAATCCGGATGAGTTTGTTGGGGATCCTAAGGAGCCACTGATGGCTGATGAGTGGCTGGAGCAAATGACGAAGACGTTTGAGATGCTTGGCATCAAGGATGGAGCTTTGAAGGTGACCTTGGCATCTTTCCAGTTGAAGGGAGATGCGGGTCAGTGGTGGAAGTTCATGAGAGGTCGTGTAGGAGGGACTTGGGAGGCCTTTGTAGATGCTTTCGATGAGAAGTTCCTGTCTCCAGTTGTCAGGGAGAAGTTGAGAGATCAGTTCTGCCAGCTTAAGCAATTGAGTTCTTCAGTGGCCGAGTTTGAGACTGCATTTACTAGTTTATCCAGGTTTGCACCTGAGCTTGTGGCGTCTGAAGAACGTCGTTGTCTAGAATTTGAGAAGAAGTTGAGGTACGGGCTCAAGATGAGAGTTGGAGGGTCTATGACCCGGGATTATGGGCACCTTGTGGATGCGGCAGCCCATATGGAGATTATGATGCAGGAGGAGGAGGAGAGACAGAGGGGCTCCAAGAGGAGTCAAGATGGTCAGGGAGATGGTAGGAGGCAGAGGGGTCCTAACCCTCAGCAGTCCTAGGGTGCTTTTACTAGATCGACATTTCCAGTGCCAAATGCAGCTCTAGGAGAGGCAACAGGAGACATCACTGTTTCAAATGTGGTCAGCTGGGCCACAAGTCTCAGCTTCCCTGCGGAGGGGAGAAGGTCAGAGAGCAGCTTCATCTCTGGCTCAACCTCAGAGCCAGAGTCAGGGTAGAGGCCAGCCGCTCTCTTGTTACCAGTGTGGTCAGGCGGGGCACCTAAAGAGGTATTGCCCGTAGTTGAGTGGCACATCTGGGTCGAGGTAGAGTTTTCAGCCAGCTCAGTCAGTTCAGGCCTCGAGGGCCAATCAAGGGGCTTCATAGTCTCAGTCTGTGCAGCAGTCTTTTGCTCCTAGAGGTGAACAGGTGGATCAGGGGCCTTCGGGGCGTGTGTATGCTGTTACCACGTAGGATTTAGTACCGGCTCCATCTATTGTGAGAGGTACCTTTTTGTTTTGCAACTCGGTTGCTAATGTGTTGATTGATACGGATGCATCCCATTCCTTTATATCTGTTGCGTTTCCATCTATTTTGGGTTTGGAGTTGGCGCAGTTAGCATCTCCTATTTGTGTTGTGTCACCTGTTGGGGGTGAGTTGATTTTGAAACAAGGGTGTCGGGGCTATGATATAGAAGTTGTCGACCGCCGACTCCCATTTTCTTTTGTAGTTATGGCTATGTCGGGTTTTAATGTGATTTTGGGTATGGACTGGTTATCGTCATACCGAGCTGTTATTGATTGTTACCACTGTAGACGTCCCTGAACGTCCTAGGAGGGAAATCCCATTTTGTTCATTGGGCTCACTACAGTTCGGGACTCAAATTGTCACGGTTCTTAATCTGAACCAAAGAGTCCAAATCTGGAAAATCGTTTTGAGAAAATAGATCTTTAGAAAAGAAGTGCCAAACATGGACTGCTTTGCCAGATACAGAGTCGCCACCTAAATATTTTGTTTTGGGAAATTTAGGAAACCCTGACTCGTGCCTAAGGCCACGTACCCGTCATTACCAAAGTTGCCTCGGCTCGGGAACTTGGGTACGATTGGAGAAGGTCAGCTATGAGCACCCCTTCTCGCCCGATCCGAAGATCGGCCCCTACTAATCATGATATCTTGTTTTGAAAACGTCATGTGCTCTTATTCTGGTTATTAGCCTAGATTTACTATGTGATGCGCACAACACAAAAGTATAGACTAGATCGCCTAATTTGGAACAAAGCATTGCATATCCTCTCGTTTGAAGGATGGTTTGAAATTTGTTACCCGTAAGTAGGCTAAAATACGAATTTCAATGAGTTGTTCCAACTCAAACAATCCAACCTTCACCCACAGGTATTTAGGCAGTTATATTATTTAAGCACATAGCCTCATGGTAAAGCATGCTGACATGGCAACACTCACACGCGTGCAAGGATGCTAAACATAAATGCTTACCGAGTACTCCAAGCCAAAACAGAAACTAGTTAGTAATCATATGCATGATCCTAGTTCATGTTAAGATGGCTAATGCAACACATGCGAGATGCAACTACAATAGGCTCGGCTATCTTAATATGGCATATGATGATGCTACAGTTATCACGTATTCAACTTGGAATTGAAATACAATACAGTTAGCATGATGTGCCGAGCTCGGTGCATGCAATACTGATGAATGATGCACGCATGCATAGCATAAGGTATGTTAATTTAAATATGTCCTAATACTAACCATCTAAGCAAGTAGGTAAAAAGGAGAAAGAAGTGGGGGTTGGAAGGCATGCACACATGCACCCACACTTATTACAAATACGCCCTCACTCGGAGGGACCGAAAGAATAATACAGTCCGAATAATAAATCAACTATCCTAGCTAATTAATTATTACAGACCCTCTAATTAATTAACAAATTAATCACAAAAATAATTAAAATGTGAAGCTAAAGAGACTGTTGCAGCTCTGCCTCAGAATGCGCGAATGATGCATGCTTGACTCGCCCCACTTGGAAACTCGCTGCCATAGCACTGTTGTCTCTGTTTACACTGCCCTGCTCTTCTGAAAATTTGCACAAGTCCCAAAGATGCTTCTCTGAACACTGGGGAGCATCACCGACCAAGTGAGAACACCACCGACCGAAGGGAATGGTCATCGACCATTGATTAAGCCACCGGCTAATTGTATTTGGTCGATTGGCACTCCAAGTAGCCGGCCAGCTATTTCTTCCTGCAGAATCTCTTGAAGATCTTTTGAAGAACAGCAAGGTCAGCCACTTTTTTCTGATCAAAACCGACCCAAAACTTCAAGAACAAACCTTCAAGACCTCCCAAGTCGAAGTATGGTGTAATGGTGTGTGTCTTAGTGCAAAACTAAGAATAAAACACACTTTTAGGCCCTAAAACACACACAAATGAAGAGAAAGAGGGAGATATAGAGAGAGAAGGTGTATATATCAGAATATATATTTATTTTTCTCTGGTTTTGCTCAACCCCATCAAAGAAGAAGATGGGTCTCCTATATAGACAAGGCAATGGCTCCAAGCTTCTTAGAGAAGCTAATATAAAAGGGTCAAGGGGGTCAAGCTTCCAAGGGAAGCTAACCCAAAGGGTGCAAGCTTCTTGAGGAAGCTAAGACAAAGGGTCAAGCTTCCTCAAGAAGCTAGACCAAAAGAGGTCAAGCTTCCATGAGAAGCTTGAGTAAAAGGGTGCAAAGGTTCAAAACAGCCACACACGTGTATGGGGGGGGAGGGTCCGTGCACTCCAGCTGGCACAGCTGGCATGCATTATGCCTAAAAAAAGCAAAAAGGTGGTATCGGCCAGAAAAGGAGGCCATCGGCCAAACAAATGGTCGGCCGACCACACCAAATGCCGACCGGCCAATGGTATATTTCACCAATGGTCGGTAACAAAAAGACACGGCCGATGGCCTCAAGCCAGGGCCGGTGGGTGTTAGGGGTAGCTAACAAGCTACTCTCTACCCTCAGAAGCAAAAACACAAGTGTTTGGTGCAAAATCAAACACAAAACAGCCGAGTTGAGAGATCCTGAGGCAAGGCGCATAGCCGAGACCTCCAAGAACTCAAAACGAACACAAACGTGGGCGATCACCGAGTGTTCAAGCGGTGACGTCCAAGTCTTGAGGACGGTCAAAAATGGGGTGTCTACAGTTGCCTCTCTTTGACAGAACTCGAAAGTCATAACAATGACAGGAGTGATTGTCAAAGCCCAGAGACGACCCATTTTTGACAAGGTCGAAGACTTAGACAAAACATACAAGCTGTAAATAAAGATATGCGCCCGAAGGCAGGGGCAAAATGCAACTGACAATGCAAGAAGCCGAGCATAACTTATGATCATGCAAAAAAAGCTGTAACGAAGCATAAATGCAACAGTTTTAAGCTAGCACACACCAAACTACACTACAATGCAGAAAGAGTGTAAGAGAATCGTGTAATTCTCGCTACGTTTCATGTGGAGAATACAATACCTGTGCGGTTCGTCTGGTCATGCCAGCTTCAAATGAACCATACATACAATATCGTGCCTGAAAAAGAAAGAAAACTTAACAGGTACAATATTGTTAGCAACATGCATATCAATGCACTTGAAAGTGCGTGACGACGCAAACCGATTAGAACGCATAACAATGCGATTTGAAACAAACATAACAATGCTATGAAGGCGCAAACACATGTAAGTAAAGAACAGGACAACGTGCGCAATGTGTGAAGATGTAGACACATGTAAGTAAAGTATACGCGACAACGTATACAATGTGTCTAAAATGAACTTGAACACATGTACGTAAAACATAATGCGACAACGCATGCAATGTGTATAAAAGGAAAAATTGAACACATGTAAGTAAAGCAATGCACGTATGCATGCAATGTGTATAGAAACTGGAACACATAAAAGTAAAGTGATGCACGACAACGCATGCAATGTGTATAAAAGGAACTTGAACACATGTAAGTAAAGCAATGCACGTATGCATGCAATGTGTATAGAAACTTGAACACATGTAAGTAAAGCAATGCACGTATGCATGCAATATGAATAGAAACTTGAACACATGTAAGTAAAGAATAATGCGACAACGCATGCAATGTGTATAAAAGGAACTTGAACACATGTAAGTAAAGCGATGCACGTATGCACGCAATGTGTATAAAAGGAACTTGAACACATGTAAGTAAAGCATAATGTGACAATGCATACAATGTGTATAAAAGAAAAAAACTAAACACGTGTAAGTAAAGTGATGCACGTATGTACGCAATGTGTATAAAAGGAACTTAAACACATGTAAGTAAAGCATAACACGACAACGCATGCAATGTGTATAAAAGGAAAAATTGAACACATGTAAGTAAAGCGATGCACGTATGCACGCAATGTGTATAAAAGGAACTTGAACACAAGTAAGTAAAGCATAACGCGACAACGCATGCTATGTGTATAAAAGGAAAAATTGAACACATGTAAGTAAAGCGATGCACGTATGCACGCAATGTGTATAAAAGGAACTTGAACACATGTAAATAAAGCATAACGCGACAACGCATGCAATGTGTATAAAAGGAACTTGAACACATGTAAGTAAAGTGATGCACGTATGTACGCAATGTGTATAAAAGGAACTTGAACACATGTAAGTAAAGCATAACGTGACAACGCATGCAATGTGTATAAAACAAAAAAATTGAACACATGTAAGTAAAACGATGCACGTATGCACACAATGTGTATAAAAGGAACTTGAACACATGTAAGTAAAGCATAACGCGACAATGCATGCAATGTGTATAAAAGGAAAAATTGAACACATGTAAGTAAAGCGATGCACGTATGCACGCAATGTGTATAAAAGGAACTTGAACACATGTAAGTAAAGCATAACACGACAACGCATGCAATGTGTATAAAAGGAACTTGAAGCATGGTAAAGACAAGTTATTCATGATGTTGAAATGCAAAGCACTGCAACATAATATAATTGAAACGATTTGTGGAGTTCACAAAACACAAAAAGGATACGGCAAGGGGTGTTCCTCACACGTACGGGGCATCGCTCAAAAAAGACACGGCCTGAGGTCAACTCGAAGGCCTACTAATGTTCTGAAAAAGTGCACTTCCTTGCACTGTCTTGAGTAATGCAGGTGCCAAACCATATAGTTGACCCGAACAAGGGCGCGAGAGGTGCATCGACTACAAAAAAAAAGGGGGGGGGCTACTGGTATCAATCCCGATATTCTGCTGCCTTGCTCTCCTTTTACTTTACTTTCTTTTTTACTGGTAGTTTAAGCACATCGCACTGCCTCAGGCAAGTTATTATTTTTTCTCAAAACTGTGTATTTTTGCAAAACACATGATGGAAATGAAATAGTTATTTTGTTCAAAAGGTGTTACATTTGTACTTTCTATGCATCGCATCACGTGGTATCACATAACAATGTAAATGAAATTGAACTTTGTTTGAAAATTGAGCACTCGCATCGTAATAATCAGGTAGTGAATCGACTTACAACTCGATAAGCAAAACAAAGAAACTCGATAAGTCAACCAAGTGCGAGTACAACTCGATAAGCAAATCAAAGACTTAAAGAGAGTGACATACAACTCGATAAGCAAATGCACAACAACTCAATAAGCAAAAGGGTGTGACCCCGTAAGAATCGATCACCGGAGGGCATCGGTAGAGGTTCCAACCACAATTCCTCAGCATGTTCAACTCATAAACAGCTCACGGAACAGGGGGAAAGGCCATCGGCCGTAAGGAAAGACCATCGGCCATGAGAAACGTCCATCGGCCAAAAGTGGTGGTCGGTCGGCATTACATTTGGCCGGCCGGCCATGAATTGCAAGAACCAGCAGAATGCTGACATCTGTTCTCCACTCAACCTTATCTTCTGCAAAAGGCCTCAGCTTCGTGGTTTTTCTCAATTCAACACTGATTTGCTCCAAATGGAAGAGTTTCTTGCCCAGAATCTCTCAGCTTAGATTGCCAACTTGGATGGCTTGGAAAAGCTGAGTTTCTGGGGCTTTGGCATAAACGCACTATTCACTCTGGGTCGTACTCTGCTGCACCTTCTGTTTCTCCATGTCGCGGCAACGTTTTGGAATCTGGTGACACATGTTTTTAGCTTTGGCGGGCAAGAGGTATGTCCTACCTTCGAAGATTTCCAAGCTTTAATGGAGTCCGAGCGCAACGAAGAGATCTTGCCCCAACTTCGTTTTGGCTATGCTCAAGCCTTAGAACAAATGTGTGGGCTCTCAATACCTGACGCTTGATCTTTGATTTACGACGGAATGCTGGATATTCCGAGTTTGATTTGCCGTTTTTCTGGTGTCGGTGACCGCGGTGACCATCATTGGCAAGATTTTCGGCAACACGCACTTTGTTTGTGCATGCTATCTTATTTCTTACTTGCCTCAGGCTCCAGAGGATCTAGTGTCCGGTTGATAGAGGTTGCCCAAGGTCTGAAAGAGGGTAAGAGTTGCATCGCCATGACTCAGGCTGAGACGTTGATAGGCTTGGACGCTTTCCATCGCCGCGAAACGACCAAATTTGTGGGAAGTCCACTACTGCTGTAGGTAATGTTTCCCACCCAAGCTCACATATATATTGCTCACATCACTCGGCCCTCAGGCTCAGTTTTTCTCACAAAACCCTCTTCTTACTTTTCCTCTCATCGTACATCTCTCTATTCTTTATTCTCTCATTTTTCATCCCTTCCCAGGTGTGGTTGATGGACAAGATGCTGATTGTGGTCTCTTGCCCTTACTTTACTCATGATTTACTTCTTGAGCAACCCCTAGTCGATGCCCTTGATGAGCGTTGGTGGTTTGACTGGATGTGTAGCTTGTTCACAGACCGCATTGCTTGGCAGTGCCCTTGGCTTAATCTACTAGCAATGGGCTATAGCATGACCCACCAGCCTGGGATTCAGCTGATTGGCTTGACTCACTGTGTTCTACTTCCCATTCCGGTTCCAGCGCCAGTTTGGTCATGATCAGACTTGTCCACCAGAGGGGATAGAGTAACCGGCTACATTCTCGATCCGAGGCGCACAGCTTGCCCGGTATACGACAGCATGAAGGACTAGAGAGCTCCTGGCCTCCGCTCCTACTTTCAGTTGCACTTTGTCTGATGAGTGCATAGATTGGCTTAATGAGGAGGCACAGATTGGGCCTAACAGCATCGAGGCTTCGACCGACTCAGGGGGCGCAGGAACACCTGACTTAACTATGCCCCGGATTTATTGCTTTATTAGTACTTTTAAGTTTTCTTTATGAATGTAATATAAAAGCAACTTCAATTTGTATGCAAGAGCAGAAGAACTCTGTGTTGAAATCAATGAAATTGAAGGTTGTGGGTACTGAAAATTTTTCGCTTTGGTCCAAAAATAGTCTTGGTTGTAAAAAGATTAATTTGAATGAAGTCAACTTTTATCAAAACTTTTCAAAACTATTTTTGATATGGATCAGAACTGGACACGCCTGAGACTTGTCACTGAGATGCACCACGTCGGATTCCCGTAACTAGAAAGTTGCCCCTAGTTTGAGTAGCACTGTACCGGAGATTACAACCGAAGCTCTTGAATGCTGAATAAACGAAGATGCGCTGATCAAATGGACAAAGTTGATCGGGGAAAAAGCTTATGGCTGGACTTCAGGATGAAGTTGCCTACGTATCCCAAAGATGGGAATCAAGCCTTACGTAGTTCAGGCTTGGGTTCACTCAAGTATTTTCACTCTCCTTTTGCGCTCTAACTTTTGCCAAGGCCGCCCTTTGCGGGTTTTCAACCTTGCGAGCTCAGTTTTTGTAATTTCAAATTTTTCGTGCTCTAACTTTTGCCTAGGTCGCCCTTTCGGATTTTTGGCCTAGCGAGCCTCTTAGGGATAATATTTCTTCAACTTGTCCATATTGATCAGTTGTGAGAACTCTAGGCCATCTAGGTCTATCAAAACGACAGCTCCACCTGACCAAATAGACTTGATAATATAGGGACCAGTCCAATTGGGTCTGAACTTGCCCCTTGGTTTGTGGATGGGAGCTCAGTTTTCCTTGAGTACCAAATCTCATTCTTTTAGATTCCTGGACTTAACTCTCTTATTGAAAGCCTGGGCAATCCTACGCTGATAACCTTGAACGTGGTACAGTGCTTTCAGTCTTCTTTCATCGAAGAGCATGAGTTCTTCAAATCTGCTCTGCTGTTAATCTGCTTCGGCTATCTGACACTCGGCCAATACTCGCAAAAACGGAACCTCAATTTCAATAGGTAGAATGGCCTCCATCCCATAAACCAATGAATACGGAGTTGCCCCAGTAGAAGTTTTGATTGAAGTTCGGTAGCCCCACAGGGCAAATGGCAACTTATCCGGCCAGCCCCGGTAGGTTTTCACCATCTTCTGCAGTATGTGTTTGATGTTCTTGTTGGTGGCCTTAACCGCTCCATTGGTTTGCGGCCGGTATGTGGATGACTTATGAAAAGCCACATTGTATTTCTCCAACAAGTCAATCACTTCTTTCTTGAAGTGGGAACCGTTATCTGAAATGATCTCATTTGGGACTCCATAACGACAGATGATATTGTTTCTGATGAACTTTGCGACATGTGAAGCCTTCAATCCCGCATAAGATTGGGCCTCGACCCACTTTGTAAAATAATCTATCGCGACCAAGATGAACTCATGCCCATTCGACCCCTTCGGAGTGACAGCCCCGATCACATCGATTCCCCAAACTGAAAATGGCCATGGCGAAGTCATGTTGTATATTTTCGACGGCGGGATGTTCATGCGGTTTGCATGGATGTGACATTTGTGGCATTGTCGAACAAAGCCGATACAATCCTTCTCCATGGTGGACCAATAGTAACCTTGTCTGAGGATCTTCCGAGCCAACATTACCCCGTTCATACGTGCACCACATTCTCCTCCATGGATGGCCTCCATTAGGCGCTTCGATTCTTTGGCTTCTACACACAGCTTATGTATTCCCAGATGACCTCTCTTATACAGTTTACCTCTGCAGATGATGAATTGAACGGCCATTCTTTTGATTGGCCTCTTATCTTTGGCATTTGTCCCTGGTGGATATGCTTCCTTCTCCAAGAAATTCCAAATATCGTAATACCAGGGGTTCTCATCTTAAACCTCATCTATAGCAGCAATCGACTCATAAGCCAGCACAAATTTTTGGTCGATAATGACTGGACGCATTCGGACTCCAAACGGGATGTCTATCATGGAAGATAGAGTTGCTAGTGAATCTGCGAACCTGTTGTTCTCCCTTAACAGATGAGTAAAGTTCAGCTTCTCAAACCGAGGAATTAACAAATCTAAGGTCTGGTGATACATTATTATCTTTTCTTCTTTGACTTTCCAATCTCATTTTGCTTGAGATACAACAAGGTTCGAGTCCCCAATGACGTCCAACCGTTTTGTCCACAGTTCGAGGGCTGTTTCTAGACCGGCAATGCATGCCTCATATTCTGCTTCGTTGTTCGAGACTTTGAACTAGAGTTTGAAGGCTAGAGGGATACAGGAATTGTCGGGTGCTATCAGCAACACTCCTATCCCATATCCGTACTGGTTTGACGCTCCGTCAAAGTACATCATCCATGTTTCATCTTCGATGTGAAAAATGGCCTCATCTGGGAATAAGTACTCAGCTGCTTCACCCCCTTCCACTGGATGATCGGCTAAGAATTCTGCTACTGCTCTTCCCTTGACTGACTTGCATGTCATATATTTCAGATCGAATTTGGAAAGCAACAGCAACCAACGAGCTAGCCTACCCGTAAGTGCCTGTTTGTCGAAAAGATATTTGATGGGATCCAATCGTGAAACCAACATTATAGAGTGAGCTAACAGGTAGTGCCGCAGCTTCCTGGTAGCCCATACTAAGGCTAAGCAAGCCTTTTCTAGCGGTGTGTAGCGAGTCTCATACTCTAGCATCTTCTTACTCAGATAGTAGATGGCTCTCTCTACCTTGTCCTCTGATTCTTGCGCGAGCATGCAGCCCATTGTAGTCTCAGTTACTGAAAGATACAAAATCAACTGTCTCCCCAGTTTTGGCGGTGACAACACAGGCGGGTTCTGTAAGTATTCCTTGATCTGTTTAAAAGTAGCTTGGCATCAGCCGTCCCACTGGAATTTTTTTCCTTTCTTCAGGAGACCAAAAAGTGGTTTACAAGTCAAGGTTAATTTTGAGATAAACCGTCTTATGAATTGCACTTTCCCCAGAAAGCCTCTCACCTCCTTTTCAGTCCTTGGTGGTGGGATTTCTAAGATGTCCTTGATTTTGGAAGGGTTGACTTCGATACCTTTTTGTATAATCAGAAACCCTAGCATTTTTCCCGCTGTAACACCAAATGTACACTTCTGAGGATTCAACCGCAACCAAAATTCTCTGATCCTTTGAAAGAACTTTTGTAAGGCAGTGTAATGGCCCTCTCTTTCTTTGGACTTGACAATCATGTCGTCTGCGTACACCTCAACCTCTTTGTGGATCATGTCATGTAATATTGCGGTCGCGGCCTGTTTATATGTAGCTCCAGCATTCTTTAACCTAAACGGCATCACTCAGTGCTTGATGGGTCCCCACGAGGTAGTGAAGCGATCTTTTCCCAGTCTTCAGGTGCCATCACTATCTGATTGTAGCCTGAGAAGCCATCCATAAACGAAAGCAAAACATGCCCCGCTGTGAAATCCACCAACTCATCAATATGCGGCAAGGGAAAGTCGTCATTCAGACTAGCTCTGTTCAAATCCCTAAAATCCACGCACACCCGAATCCTACCATCTTTCTTTGGTATCGGAACAATGTTGGCCAACCAAGTTGGGTATTCGGATACCAGCAGGAAGCCTGCATCAATTTGCTTGGTGACCTCTTCCTTAATCTTGATGGCCCAGTCAGGGCGAATCCTTCTGAGTTTCTGTTTGACAGGTCGGGCCTCGGGGTCAAGAGGGATCCGGTGTTGTACAATCTCAGGATCGATCCCAGGCATGTCTTCGTAGGACCACGTGAAAACATCTTTGAAATCTTTTAATAAAGTGACTAAGCACTCGTTTTCCTCCAAAGACCACGTGGACCCGATCTGGACCAGCCGCGGGTCCTCCTCAGTACCAATATTCACGATAATGATTTCATCAACTAAAGGTTTAGCAAATCTTTCCTACTCTTGATCAATTAATCGTTGCAAAATTGGAGGAATTTCTTCCTCGTCGTTTTCGTCAAAATTTTGAAAGTCCTGATTCAAGCAATAAATCAAAGGCACAGAAAAGTACTCAGAAACCACATCCATATCATTCTTATTATGTACTTCCAAACTGTCCCATTCTTCTGTTACAACAGACTCAAAAGAGAAAGAAAAAGAAGACCTGGACAGGACTGTGGCATCTGGGTTATCACCCCCAAGAATATCGGATTCAGAATCAGTTGAGCTGGAACCTGATTTCGACTCACAAGACTCGGTGGAATCGGATTCCGGCTCACTACCTGACCCGGTGCTACTTGACAAAAATCCCTCCTCATACTGCCAAATGAGGGAGGGTGCGATGGATGCATCCAAAATATTTGCTGGTAGGCCCGCAGCTGTTTCATTCCCGATCATGGACACCGAGAGGTTATCCCCCAAGCACTTCTGTTCGATCGGAGGATCTGAAAGTAGACATGCCAGTGCTACCCCCATTTCACTTTCGGCATCCTCGAACTCTTCTTTCTTGCTCTGCTTAACCTCAACTGTTGGGTCTGTCTGCTCCTCGACAACATCATCCCCAGATAACTGCAAGTCGAAGAAGATCTCAAAACCTGGCATACGCTTCCTCTCCGCATTTAGCCACGGCTCTGGGAAGCCACAAAATGGAAAGTTCTCCTCCTCCCGGACGAAGCGTCCGTTTAGGGTACCCTGAATGGGTCTATGCATTAGTTTAAAAGGCTTCCTCACTTGCTTCGCTCTGGCTCTTCCAGCCATCTCCTTGCCTTTCCTTATCCAATCCTCTTTGGTGGGCAGGTAACCCAAGCCAAAAGTATGTGGGTTGTGTGGCACTTCGGCCAATGCTGCGATGCCTTTTCGGCCATTCTTTCCCAATCCTATTCTGGGGATGTGTTGGAGCTTATTCATGAGGTATACTGATTGAGCAGCGACATACACCCCTCATTAGCTGCCATGATATTCCGCTGCTTTCGAGCCTCGGCTAAGGTAAAACCTAACATGAACACATCCTCCATACGTGCTCAATTTCCAAAACTAAGCGTAGATACTTACGGTGTTGGATGGATCGGCGAATTCCCAAAAACAATGGCTACTCCTTCCCATGGGGGTATTTCACCATCGATGCAAGGTAGATGACCTTGCATTCACCTAATCGACCCACGGCCTTAGAGTAGATTGAAAGTGGCGGGAACCTCGAGGACGTGAAAGTCTATCTTATGCTGTCTTGGCCCAACCTTAGTTTGAATTTTCACTGTTCCCATCACTTCTCTGCTCGTGTTGTCATACGCTCGAATCACCTGGGCTGTCGGCACAAAGTGTACGGTTTTTAAACCGATTGCATCTGTTGTCCTTCTTGGGCGAGCGTTGATGGTGGATCCGATATCAACAAGAACCACCGGGATCCATTTGTTTCTACATTCCACCAAAATATAGAGTGGTTTGTTGTGGTTCGCCCCCTAGGTGGCAATTCCTTGTTGGAAAAAAGTCGACATCGGGTAGCTCCTCCGGAAAAACTAATCCCACCATTTGCTTGGCGTGGTTTCTATCAAACTTGGCCTTGTCCATGGCGGATAAGACAGCTTGCCTATGCACCCGCGATGTCATAAGCAGTCCCCAGATGGAGATGTTTGCTTGTATCTTTTTCAGCTGCTTCAGTACAGTTTCTTCTTCGAGTTGTTTCTCTTTCTGTTTCTCCGCCTCCTTATCCTTCCCAGACGCCTCTGGCTGATCTAGGTGTGGGGGCTTGAAGTACCACCTGCTTCTAGTCATATGATCGACTTCGCCGATATACCAGGTATCGTCTGGCTGGTTACTCCCCCAATCCTCATCTGTGTGGGCAAGACATAAATCATCGTCCTCCCACCACATTTCATCGGCAGTTGACAGACACCTTCCGGCTCTGGTATGACTGTTCTCGTACTCGCAGTACCCTAAATCCGTATGCTCGCAGCATTCTCTGTCCCAGCGCATACAGTGGTTTCAGTCTCCACGTGGGCTTTAGCTTTTCTGATTCTCTTAGAATCCCCAAACCTTTCCTGTTCCAATTGCGTCAGTACAGCTGTTTGTTCAACAATTCCTGTATTCAAAATGCTCCAATCCTGAGCGAGATTCTCGACACCGGTGCTCTCTGGCGATGTATCCTGATTTCTGGCCCTTCCGGCCACCACTGTTATTCTTGCCCCTGCCAGGCCCTGTTCTGGTTAGCATTCTTCTATAACATCCGGTTGATCATCCAACCACCCGATAGCCTTCGCTGATTCCTCATAATCAAACCAGCTGACTGCTGCATCCCCTGGATCTTGGTCCCTCAAAAACTAGAGGTTGATAAGGTCCTCTTCCATAACCGTCAAATCGTCTGCCCTCTGTCCAAATCCGTCCCCTTGGATCACACACAGCTCTGCCCCTGTCAGCAATTCCACGTTTGGCCTATCCTGGCCTACTGACGAAATGTAGTCACTCAGACTGTATACCTTCTCAATAAAGCTCCCAGATTCCTCGGACTCTGGCTCAACAATCCCATTCTCCTTTGAAATCTCTCATCTTCTGTCGTCGACAGTCACCACCATTGGCTCAGGTTGGGTTCTGGAGATGTCCAACATGCATAAATCGGAGCAGTCAGGAAGGAGCACCTCCGGCTTAGGTAGGTAGGAAGGGGTGATATATATACTAGGATCGTAAGCCATAACCCCAGTCTGGATGAAGTTGATTCTTTTGGGCGATGGAGCTTGGTTGTGCGGTGGGAGAGGGTTTGTTGTAACATTGGGTTTCTCGGGAGGCAGAATCACCTCGTTATCGATGAGATCTTGAACCTCATGACGTAATCGGAAGCACAGGTCAGTGTCATCACCGTGCTATTGGTGAAATCGCAATATTTGGTGGGTTGTGGGTAGGAGAAGTCTTTCCGATAATGGCGACTCTAGGGGCTTCAAGTGCCCTTTTGATTAAAACCCCAAAGCTTTGGGCGGGGGCATATCTGATGGAAGCGAAGGTTCTTTGGTTTTTGGGTGGGTATGTGGCTGTTTGTGTATGGCTTTTGGACGCACCAGAGAATGGCATAGCTGCCATGGTTCTTGGAGGGGGGTTGGTGGTGACCATGCTCACTTCGGAGGCTCTTGTAGTTGTTGCGCCGCTCGGGCCCGCATTAGTGTTGCGGTTGAAAGTTCTTCGGGGTTGCTCTCTGTCATTATCAATCAAGCCCTGTTTCAAGGCATTCGCAATTTGTTTCCCCATCTCATGCAGATCTGAAAAGGTAGGGAAGGAGAGCATGATCATTTTCTGCATCAGCTTAGGCTGGAGATTGCGCACAATCATCCTAATCTGATCTTTATCTGTGGGCCTTAGGGTCATCATCGAGGCCTTGGCCCTCCATCTGGTCACGAACTCCGAAAAGCTCTCTTTAGGCTCCTGCCTTGTTGTCTCAAGATCACGGGTCGTAATCTCGATTTGCGTATTATATGAGTATTGTGCAATGAAGGCCTCAGCCATCTCGTCCCAGTTTCTCTTGACATCGTCTTCTAATTTGGCATACCAGATGGCCGCCACACCCGACAGGGTCCGGCCGAATAGAGACAGTTTCTGCAGTCTGGTAAGGCCCATTGGCCTTAAGATATCTGAAAACAATCTCAGGTGCACCATGGAATCCCCGGATCCATCAAATCGGTCGATATGCGGCATCTTGAATCTGTCCGGCAGCGTCATAGCTGCGTCGGTATATTCGTCTTCAATGTGAGGGATGGTCTTGACTCTTTGGGATCTCTTGAACAGCTTTTCAAGCTTGCTCAACTTCAATGCTGTGGGATCTGCCTCGAACTCAAAGGGGGAGTCCAGTAAGTTGGTGGGCATTTTGGATAACTGGGGTAGGATCTGGGGTAGGATCGAGGGTGGAGCCGGCCCTATTGGAACGTTTGTATCCCCTTGGATATTTTGGACGTTTGGTGTCTCCTCGGGTATCGAAACCCTTGGTAGGGGAGAAGCTTGATGTGAAGCAGATGCCCCGGCTTGCTATAGCCTTATGATTAACTCTGCTTGTTCCATCATAATTGTAGCCTGTTGTTTGGCGAACTCCGCCTATCGGACAACATCTTGCTGCACAGTTTTCATGCTCTCTTGGAGCTGGCGCACCATCTCCTCCAAACTTGCCATACTATTCTGATCTAGCTGTATTGCCGGTATATGTTCCCTCTCTGTGGGAGAAACAGGACTCTGATTCCTACTGTACCTTGGCGGGGTGGATGAAGCCCTCTGAACTGTTTGTTGAACTGATATCCTCTGCCGAACTGATATCCTCTGCCTAACTGCCCTCCGTCTAGTAACCGGGGGTAGAGAATGATACACTGGTTGTCCGTCTACCAGATCCTCAAATCGATGGAGTCGACGACCTCTTGTCCAGAGTGCTTGGGAATATCTCTTGGGTTAGAAGCAATCGCTAAACTATCTAGCAAAAAAGATAAATAAGCGATAATAAGAAGATAAAACAACCAAATAAGCGACTGACATATGACATAAAATAAACACACAACACACAGTTGGGTATCACAACACACTGTCGATAAGCTGAATACACTGTTCTTCAATCACTGATCACTGTTTCCAAATCATTCCCCCTCAAGTCTGAATCTGATGCCCGAGATAATGCGATTAGAAAAACAATGATGCTTGCGAGCACGATGCCTAAACTTGAAAGCGATATCGCATTCCCTGTAGAGATACACTCTAAAAGCACATAGCAAGTAAAAAGAGAGCCGAAACACCCCTATGTTGGGGTAGGGTTTCCCTGTCCTATTTTGTCAGGAGCTAGGGTTTCACTACGCATGCAGCGGTTTCAAACAACCTATATCGGGTAAGCAACCTGTCCTAGTTTGGAATGGTCACTATAGATTCCAAATATGCACTAGGTCAAATGGTCGAAAAGGGTGCTCTGGTAAAACCGGGGTTTGTGTACCCATCTTTGGCCGAGCCCACAACGATCGACCTTATGGCATGCTTTGACAAAGTCAAGCCTCCAGCAAACCGCTCAGGAATAGCAGATGGCCAACACGGTGTCCTAGGTGCACCAATGCACATGCAATGCAAAGAAACACATAAGTGTAGTCAAAGCAAGATATCACGAGTTCGAGTCAAGTTCTCTAATTTCCCTGACAAAGTCACCAGAAACTGTAGACGTCCCCGAACGTCCCGGGAGGGAAATCTCGTTTTGTTCATTGGGCTCACTACAGTTCGGGACTCAAATTGTCACGGTTCTTAATCTAAACCAAAGAGTCCAAATCCGGCAAATCGTTTTGAGAAAACAGATATTTAGAAAAGAAGGGCCAAACATGGACTGCTTTGCCAGATACAGAGTCGCCACCTAAATATTTTGTTTTGGGAAATTTAGGAAATCCTGACTTGTGCCTAAGGCCACGTGCCCGTCATCACCAAAGTTGCCTCGGCTTGGGAACTTGGGGACGATTGGGAAAGGTCAGCTATGAGCACCCTCTCTTGCCCGATCCGAAGATCGGCCTCTACTAACCATGATATCTTGTTTTGAAAACGTCATGTGCTCTTATTCCGGTTATTAGCCTAGATTTACTATATGATCACAACACAAAAGTATAGATTAGATCTAATTTGGAACAAAGCATTGCATATCCTCTCGTTTGAAGGATGGTTTGAAATTTGCTACCCGTAAGTAGGCTAAAATCACGGTTCAATGAGTTGTTCCAACTCAAACAATCAACCTTCACCTCTGGTATTGATGACTATATTATTTAAGCACATAGCCTCATGGTAAAGCATGCTGACATGGCAACACTTACACGCATGCAAGGATGCTAAAACATAAATGCTTACCGAGTACTCCAAGCCAAAGCAGAAACTAGTTAGTAATCATATGCATGATCCTAGTTCATGTTAAGATGGCTAATGCAACACATGCGAGATGCAACTACAATAGGCTCGACTATCTTAATATGGCATATGATGATGCTACAGTTATCACGTATTCAACTTGGAATTGAAGTACAATGCAGTTAGCATGATGCGCCGAGTCCGGTACATGCAATACTGATGAATGATGCACGCATGCATAGCATAAGGTATGCTAATTTAAATATGTCCTAATACTAACCATCAAAGCAAGTAGGTAAAAGGGAGAAAGAAGTGGGGGTTGGGAGGCATGCACACATGCACCCACACTTATTACACATACGCCCTCACTCGGAGGGACCGAAAGAATAATACAGTCCGAATAATAAATCAACTATCCTAGCTAATTAATTATTATAGACCCTCTAATTAATTAACAAATTAATCACAAAAATAATTAAAATGTGAAGCTAAAGAGACTGCAGCAGCTCAGCCTCGGAATGCGCGAATGATGCATGCTTGACTCGCTCCGCTTGGAAACTCGTTGCTATAGCACTATTGCCTCTATTTACACTGCCCTGCTCCTCTGAAAATTTGCACAAGTCCCAAAGATGCTTCTCGAACAGCGGGAGCAACAGGCCAAGTGGGAACACCACCGGCGAAGGAAATGGTCATCGACCATTGATTAAACCAAGCTAATTGTATTTGATGCATCGGCACTCCAAGTAGCCGGCCGGCTATTTCTTCCTGCAGAATCCCTTGAAGATCATTTGAAGAACAGCAAGGTCAGCCACTTTCTTCTGATCAAAACCGACCTAAAACTTCAAGAACAAACCTTCAAGACCTCCCAAGTCGAAGTATGGTGTAACGGTGAGTGTCTTAGTGCAAAACTAAGAATAAAACACACACAAATGAAGAGAGAGAGGGAGATATAGAGAGAGAGAAGGTGTATATATTAGAATATATATTTATTTTGCTCTGGTTTTGCTCAACCCCATCAAAGGAGAAAAGGGGTCTCTTATATAGACAAGGCAATGGCTCCAAGCTTCTTAGAGAAGCTAATATAAAAGGGTCAAGGGGGTCAAGCTTCCAAGGGAAGCTAACCCCAAAGGTGTAAACTTCTTGAGGAAGCTAAGACAAAGGGTCAAGCTTCCTCAAGAAGCTAGACCAAAAGCGGTCAAGCTTCCATGAGAAGCTTGAGTAAAAGGGTGCAAAGGTTCAAAACAGCCACACACGTGTATGGGAGGGAGGGTTCGTGCACTCCAGCTGGCACAGCTGGCATGCGTTATGCCTAAAAAAAGCAAAAAGGTGGTATCGGCTAGAAAAGGAGACCATCGGCCAAACAGATGGTCGGCCGACCACACCAAATGCCGACCGGCCAATAGTATATTTCACCAATGGTCAGTAGCAAGAAGACATGGCCAGTGGCCTCAAGCTAGGGCCGGTGGGTGTCAGGGGTAGCTAACAAGCTACTCTCTACCCTTAGAAGCAAAAACACAAGTGTTTGGTGCAAAATCAAACACAAAACAGCCGAGTTGAGAGATCCTGAGGCAAGGCGCATAGCCGAGACCTCCGGGAACTCAAAACGAACACGAACATGGGTGATCACCGAGTGTTCAAGTGGCGACGTCCAAGTCTCGAGGATGGTCAAAAATGGGGTGTCTACAACCGCTAGAGGTCGAGTATGTACCTTGGCGGGGATTGTTTCCATTTCTTGGGGGATTAGGTTGGTAGTGTGTTGCCACCGGTGTATGATCCACGAGGGCGGAGTGAGCTTAGTGGTCTTCTCGCTAGCTTTTTGAGTGATGAGTGTGATGAGACCCATACTGTGTCGCCAAGAGTGGTTTGTGAGTACTCGGACGTCTTTTCCAATGATATTGTGAGTTTATCACGACATCGTGAGATCGAGTTCTCTATTGATTTAGTGCCCGGCACGGCGCCGATTTCTATGGCACCTTACCGTTTTGCCCCAACTGAGTTGAGTGAGTTGAAGATTCAACTCCAGGAGTTGCTGATAAGGGCTTTATTTGTCCTAGTGTTTCGCCGTGGGGAGCACCGACCCTCTTTGCCAAAAAGAAAGATGTTGCCTTGAGACTTTGCATCGATTACCAAAAATTGAATCGGGCTACGGTTAAGAATAAATACTCTATGCCCCGTATAGATGATATGTTTGACGATTGAAGGAGTCCGTTGTTTTCTAAGATAGACTTGAGATCGGGTTACTACGGTTGAGGATCGAGGAGGAGGATATTTGAAGACTGCATTAAGGTATCTTGGTATGGCCACTATGAGTTTCTGGTGATGCCTTTCGGGCTCACCAATGCACTGGCAGTGTTTATGGACTTGATGAACCGAATTTTCCGAGAATTCTTAGATCGTTTTGTAGTCATTTTCGTGGACGACATTCTAATTTGTTTGCCTTCGGAGGAGGAGCACGAGGAACACTTGAGAGTGGTGCTTGAGTTGCTCAGAGCCCATAGGCTGTATGCCAAGTTTGGGAAGTGTGAGTTCTGGCTAAGAGAGGTCAAGTTCTTTGGCCATGTAGTCTCTGGGGAAGAATTTTGTCTGTTGATCGTCCAAGATAGAGCGGTGCAAGATTGAGCCTGACCTAAGAGTGTTTTCGAGATCCAGCTTTTTACGGGATTAGCTGGGTATTGTCGCCGATTTGTGAAAGATTCTCCATACTAGCTTCGCCGTTGACTAGATTGATGCAGAAATGGGTCAAATTTGTATGGAGTGAGACTTGTGAAAAGTCGTTTCAAGAGTTGAAATTTAGATTGACTAGCTCTAGTTTTGATTATTAGGAGAGAGGTTTGGAGTTCTGGCGGTTTACTCGATGTCTCACGAGAGGTTTGGGTTGTGTGTTGATGCAAGGGGAAAGTGGTAGCCTATGGCTCACGTCAATTGAAAATACACGAGAGGAATTACCCTATACATGACTTAGAGTTAGCGGCGATAATTTTGCCTTGAAGATTTGAAGTCACTACCTTTATGGTAAGAGATTAGGTATTCTCGGATCATAAGAGTTTAAAGTACTTGTTTACCAGAGAGACTTGAATTTGAGGAAGAGGAGATGGATGGAGTTCATTGAGGACTACAAAATCGAGTTGCACTATCACCGGAAAGGCCAATGTTGTGGCCGATGCCCTTAGTAGAAATCCACTAGTGATGTAGATTGTATAGCCATCCGAGTGGGAGATGTTAGGTGCACTTGGCGAGTTTGATTTGCTTCTAGGCGAATCCGTTGTGGCTGCGGCCTTGTTCTCTGTTGTTGCGTAGCCTACACTTGTGATTTGAGTGTTAGAGGCACAGAGAGGTGACCTTGAGGTAGAATCCCTCCGTGAGAAGATCTCTAGTGGAAAGGTTGAGAAGGGTTTGTTGTGTATCCCGACCTAAGTGTGAGATCCGAGACCATCTGTTTGTATCGAGTCTTGCCGAGAGGAGGTACTCAAGAGTTTTACCATTTACGCCTTGCTTGCATCAGGTGGCACTAAGATGTATTGTGATTTGGGTTGCCAGTTTTGGTAGCGGGGTATGAAGAAAGATGTGACAGTTTTTGTGTCTAAATGCCTTACTTCTCAGCAAGTGAAGGCCAAACATCAGAGGCCAGCGGGTTTGTTACAACCCTTGCCTATTGCCGAGTGGAAGTGGGAGCATGTCACTATGGACTTCGTTGTAGGTCTTCCGAGGACTCAGCGGGGTAGTGATGCTATTTGGGTGGTTGTAGACCGGTTGACTAAGTCAGTGCACTTTATCCCTATGCGAATGAGAGATTCGGTAGATCATCTTGCCGATTTGTATATTCGGGACATAGTGAGGTTGCACGGGGTCCTAGTGTTGATCGTCTCAGATAGAGATCCTCGTTTTACTGCTAGGTTGTGGCAGAGTTTGCACAGTGCCTTGGGCACTAGGTTGACCTTTAGTACCGCTTATTATCCTCGGTGACAGGCGATCGGCGAACTATTCAGGTCCTTGACGATATGCTTCGAGGTTGTGTCCTTGACTTTAGTGGGTCATGGGAGAGGCATTTGCCCTTGGTGGAGTTTTCCTACAACAATAGTTTTCAGTCGAGTATCGGTATGGCACCATTTGAGGCCTTGTATGGCCGAACGTGTAGGTCTCTGGTTTGTTGGGCCGAGGTGGGTGATGCACCTTTGTTGGGCCCGAAGTTGGTGAGGGAAACGACGGAGAAAGTTAAGCTTATCCATAGGAGGCTTGTTACAGCCCAGAGTTGCCAAAAGAGTTATGCTGACCGTAGGAGGAGGCCTTTGGCATTTGAGACGGGTGATCATGTCTTTCTTAAAATATCACCTAGACGGGGTTTGATGAGGTTTGGGAAGAGTGGGAAGTTGTCCCTTCGGTTTATTGGTCCATTTGAGATCCTTGAGAGGATTGGGGAGGTTGCATACCGTTTAGCCTTGTCGCCGCAGTTGTCCGAGGTGCATGACGTGTTTCATGTTAGTCTGCTTTGGAAGTACGAGCCGGATCCATCGCATGTATTGGATTGGACCGACTTAGAGGTTGATGAGGATGCCTCGTATGAGGAGAGACCGGTGCGGGTCATGGATAGGCGAGATCAAGTCTTGCGAGGCAAGACCATTCCCTTGGTAAAGGTTTTATGGAAACATCACGGACTGGAGGAGGCCACTTGGGAACATGAGTTGGAGGTCTGCGAGAAATATCCAGACTTGTTTGTTAATGCGTAATCATGTATTGGGAATTTTCTAATATTGATAAACTTTAAGAGCATTAAATATGTCTTAAGTTGTAAAACATTGTAAATGTTTTGGTTTATGGAAGTATTGTGAAACTTGCCTTGAAATGGAAGTTTATTTTAACATTTTATATGTTAATGATGTTTTAGAAATGCAAATATATCGTTGGCATTGAATATATAATTGAGTTGTGGAAAATGTGTTGAAATTGGCAAATTACAAAGAAAATCATGCTACTGATGCATATTGAGTTGTATGTTGTAAATTGCCTCTTGAATAGAGATGGGATATTTGGTAATGGGTCGGGGTTATGGAATGTTGGTTGGCAATGTTATTGAGAATTGAGGAAAACTTGTTTTTGAAAACTTGTACTTAATTTAGGGGCGAAATTCCTTAAGGAGGTTATAGCGATCCTGGTTCTTCCTCCTTTGATTGTTGTATTCTGGACTCGGTTCTGTGGTTGTTGGTTGTTGTTCGTGTTATATTTCCATCCTTTAACTCTTAGTAATTGAGTTTAGAATTGTTTTGGGCATGTTTCGAACAAGTAGGTTGAGTTTTGGTCTCTAGTGTTGTTGCCCAAGTTTTTGGTGATCAGCTCGAGCGGGTCCCTTTGCGCTCGAGCGGAGTTTGCACACTTTCAGTATCTTGTGCGTCTGTAAAACTACTACAGATGTGTTTTTCACGCTCGAGCGAGTATCTTTGTGCTCGAGCGGGTGTTCAATGTCTGTAAAAGTTCTGGGAGGATGTAAACTACGCTCGAGCGGATTCCCTTTTTGCGCTCAAGCGGGTGGTGTTTTGTTTTGTGCCTTGGCGCTCGAGCGGGTCCTTTTGCGCTCGAGCGGGTCAGGTTTTTGTGTTTGACACTCGAGCGTCCTATTCTCCGCTTGAGCGGGTCATGCGTATATCAGAACTGGACTGTGATATTTTAAATCACTTTTTACACACACACACACACACACACACACACTCTCTCTCTCTCTCTCTCTCTCTCTCTCTCTTTTCAAAACCTCAATTGGAGAGCTCCTCTCTCTAAAAACACAACTTCTCTCTAAGGCTTGATCTAGTTTGAGTGATCCCCCACCCTTGTCCCTTTGTAAAAAGTGTAGAGCTTGGTGTGGGCTATCTATCAATCCGAAGATCTTGGGCTTTAGAGCATTTCGAATTTCTTCATCTTCTCCACTTGGTTTCATCTCTTGAGATAGGGATAACTACTCATTTTATGGTCTTTGATATAAACTATTGGTCATTTTGATGTAATGTTAAAGTTGGGTAATTTTGGGTGTTAGGGTTTCAAAATGAATAAAGAGGGGTTTTGTTATTTTGACTCACATATGTGTATCTTGGGTCTTAAAATGATGGTATTGATATTGTTGATAATATTTGGACCTTTGGGTCAATGTTGAGAAAATGGGAAAATGCCATGTTTGGGTATATTTGGGTCATTAGAGTAATTAATGACATTTATTATGGAAATAATGAAATTGGCTCATTATGAGGTAGAATGGTGGAGTTGGATTCATTAATCACTTACCTTTGAAAATGTTGATAAATTATCTGTTGATGCCTTTATTATCTGTTTAGAAATAAATTGCTTGGGCTATCGGTGGAGGATAGTCTTGATTGTTGTAGACAATGCATGATGATTAGGCGAATTAAAACTGATCAATTGATTATGTCATCGAATATGACGATTGGAATAATACATCAAATTTATGTATTGATTGATTATGTATATGATATGTGTTTATATACATTGTGTTGTGTAGAGGAGATAGGGGATGTACTCCACGGTTTAGGAGGAGATAGGGGATGGACTCCATTGATACAGCAAATATGTGTATCTATTGAAGTGTTGATACAGCGAATCTGTGTATCTATTGTGAAGTATAGAAGTGTTTTATGTGATATTGATACATCAAATATGTGTATCTATTGTGAAGTATGGTAGTATTATTGATACAATTTGTGGTCTCATAAATTGTTTGGCGAGTTAAAGCTATATTCATGAATTGAAAATCGGTTAAGTAAAGGAAAGATGAATGAAACATGGACATATTTGTCATGTAATTGAAATGGATTATGAAATGATTTATGTGGGTTAAACATTTGTCAGATGCTAATGTTTTAGTCTTTGCTCATATAATGTTTAGCATATCTCTACTGGGCGTTGGCTCAACCTATGTGGGATATCCTTTTCAGGTACAGGTGTTATGCCACCTCTAAGGACGTAGCTTGGGAGGCTTGAGGCTGTTAAACTCCTTTTTTGTTGTTTTTGTTGTATTACATGTATATCAAGCCAAGGGCTTATTTTGTGTAGAGTTAGTACTCTCCTTTTTGTAACCAAGTGTTGACTTGGAAAGTTGTAAACCTAAAGGACATTTACTTTTGTTGTCAACATGTAATACCTTTTGTAAGAATACTCTGATGATTGTAATATGAAATCTCTTTTCTTTACCGTGATTGCATGATATTATGGGTTTTTTTTTTTAGGGCGTTACACCCACACCCCTTTCTTCCCTTTTCCCTATCAAACTACTTTCTTTCTCTTCTCTTCTCTTATTTTCTTTTCTTTTTCCTTGGCCTTCTTTTGAGCAGAGAGCTGTGTCTCTCTCTCTCTCTCTCTAGCCTCCATTGTTGGTCAACTTTTAAGCTTTGAGTGTGAGTTCTTAGAGTGAGATTTTGCAAGAGTGTTGTAAGTGAAAGTAGGAGAGCTCATCGTAATCTTCGCAATGGTAGTCTCGGATTCGTGATCGGGCAAGATTTTCCTTCTAGATCTGCTTTTCTTCATTATTTGAGGTAGGGACTTTCTTCATATTTTTATATTAAAGTTATGTTAGGGTTATTTTGAGAAAATATATCATTATAAGAGGTATTGCATATAGATATATTTTCATATTTTTTTTTTGGTAATTTTTGGAAGAAAATTATGTTGAAATGTTAAGAATGTTGGTATTTTTAGATTGATTTCGGAAAAATCATTTTGTGTTGTTAATTTTGTAAAAGAAATCCGAAAATAGAATTTAACAGTTGTATGGATTGTGTCTACATCATATTATGATTAGATGATTTATTTTGAGAAATATAAAGTTGAATTTTTTGTATCTTTGATTTGGAATTTATTTTTGAGAAAAATAAATTAATGTTGAGGAATATGGAGTAAATGCTTAAGTAGGAATTATAGAATTGTTTCGGGATTAAAAACTCTAAAAGTATTATATTCATGATATTTTATAAAAGATGATATATTGATGATTAAGTTGTGTTCATTTTTATGAAAGTAAAAATGTGAAATGTGGACTTTCAAACTCATAACCTTGAAGATGTTACATATTTCATAATTTTTTATATAAATATCATGTTGGTTAAGTAATTTTAGAAAAAGTTGGGAAATTGTTATTGGTAGAGAATTTAGTAAAAATATTACCTTTTTAAATAGCTTAGTATGAAAAATGGTTAAGTTGAAATATAGTTATGTTTGAGGGACGAGGCATGTGAAGTTAGGTTTGGTATTATTAATTTGAAATTTTTGGAATATAATAAACTTACTAATTTGGTGGATCAAATTAGTTTTGGTTAAAGGTTATATCCATTATGGTTAAAAGTGTGTTATTAAGATTATACCATAACTTTTGACAGAGTAGGATGGAAATGGTAATATTTAATAAGTAGGGATTTTCTACACTCTAATATGGTTTTTAACATACTTATTTGCTATTGTGTGAAGATGGTGAATTGGTTGTGGTTTGGACAAATCTAGGAATTGGGTGTGAAATGTAAAAAGGGATTTTGATGAATATGAGGTAAATGAGTATGAGGCTTGAATATATGAACGTGTTGTGCCAAAATAGTTGATTTTGGTTAATTGGGTTGATATTTGGAAAGAGGGGGATTTTGCTCTAATTTTGATTAAATCATTATTTTGCATAAATAATTGGAATTAACATTGAAAATGTTAAATTGGAAGGTTAATAGATTATAAATGGTGATATTGGATATGAAATATCTCACCTATGTAAGTTTTGAATAAAATGTTTATTTTGAGATTGAACATCTCTTTAGAAATAATTGTATTGGGCTATCGGTGGAGGATAGCTATGATTATTGTAGAAATTGCTTGAGGATTAGGCAATTTAATGCTAATCCATTGTTGGTGTCATTGTTTATGACCATGTTATAAGTACATTGTATATGTATGTTTATTGGGAGGAGAAATGGGATGTACATAGTCATAAATACATTGTATATGAATGTCTATTGGGAGGAGAAAGGGGATGTACTCCATATGTGATTATGTTTATAAATACATTGCAAATGTGTATTTGTAACACCCTCAAAATAAATCCATAAACAGACATTCATGATACAAGAAAGAGATATCATATTTCATAAATTAGAGTATTCTTACAGAATATATTACATGTTGACAACAAAAGTAAATGCCCTACGGGTTTACAACTTTCCAAACCAACACTTGGTTACAAAAAGAAGAGTACTAACTTTACATAAAATAAGCCCTTGGTTTGATATACATGTAATACAAAAAGTAATCAAAAAGGTCTCTTAGCCACTAAGCCTCCCAAGCTACATCCTTGGAGGTGGCATGTCACCTGTACCTGAAAATAATGTCCCATATAGGGTGAGCCAACGCCCAGTAGATATATGCTAAACATAATATGAGCAATAACTAAAACATTAGCATTTCATAAATGTTTAACTCATATAAACCAACATATATCACATTCCAGTTTCATGACAAAATGTCCATATTCATTTATACTTTCCTTTACTTAACCAATTTCCAATTCATACACATGGCTCAAAACTTGGCCAAACAACTTAATGAGATTATAACTCATATCCAAAACACTTCCGTAATTCACGATAGATACACATATTTGCTGTATCGATAACACATTAAGACACTTCCGTACTCCACAAATGATACACAGATTTTCCGTATCAATATCACATTAAAACACTTTCATACTTCATAAATGATACACAAATTTGCTGTATCAATGGAGTCCATCCCCTATCTCCTCCCAAATAATATCCAGTTTAGGAGTCCATCTCCTATCTCCTCCTAAACCGTGTAGTACATCTCCTATCTCCTCCCACACAACGCAATGTATATAACACATATCATATAGATGATCAATCAATATATAAATTTGATGTATTATTCCAGCCGTCACATTCAATGACTTATTCAGTCGATTAGTTTTAATTCACCTAATCATCATGCAGTGTCTACAACAATCAAAATTATCTTCCACCGATAGCCCAAAGCAATTATTTCTAAACAGAAATTAAATGCGTCAAACATGTAAATTATCAACAATTTCCAAGGTGAGTGATTAATAATTCCAACTCTACCATTCTATCTCATAATGAGCTAATTTCAGCATTCCCAACTCAATTTCATATTTCCATGACTTTCCAAATTAATTATACAAATTAATTTATAACAACAAATTAGGGCTTTTCTCTCTTTTTTCTCAACATTGACCCAAAGGCTCAAATATTACCATTAAACATCAATAACCTCATTTTAGGACCCAAATACACATGTATTGGCCAAGAGAACAAAACCTCTCTTTTTGCATTTGAAACCCTAACACCCAAAACTCCCAAGTTTTAACATTTACTCAAAATAACTACAAGTTTATGTCAAAGACCATAGAGATGAGTAGTTATCCCTACCTCAAAAGATGAGACCAAATAGAGACGTTGAAGAAAACTCGAAGTGCTCCAAACCAAGAGATTTTCTGATAGAAATGTAGGCCAAGCCAAGCTCTACACTTTTTACAAAGGGACAAGGCTAGAAACACTCTAGAACTAGATCAAACCTTAGAGAGAAGGTGAAATGTAGTGAGAGAAGCTCTCAAAATGGGTTTTGAAAAGTAAGAGAGAGAGAGAGAGAGAGTTGAAAAAGTGATCTAAAATGACCCAGTTGCCAACTGATATACGTATGACCCGCTCGAGCGGAAAATAGAACGCTCGAGCGTCAAATACAAAAACTGTACCTGCTCGAGCGCAAAATACTCGCTTGAGCGCTAAGGTACAAAACAAGACACCACCCGCACGAGTGCAAAAAGGAACCCGCTCGAGTGTAGATTACACTCTTTTAGTATTTTTACAGACATTGAACACTTACTCGGGCGCAATCATACTCGCTCGAGCGCAACCCGTTCGAGCGTGAAAAACACATCTGCAGTACTTTTGCAGATGGAAAAATTGCTAAAGGTATGCAAACTCCGCTCGAGCGGATCACTAAAAATCTGGGCAACAAGAGTTGGGACAAAAGCTCAACCAACCTGTTCGAAACACGCCCAAGACAATTCTAAACTCAAATCCAAAGTATTAAGGGACGGAAATGAAATACAGACGACAACAACTATCAACGGAACCGAGTCTGGAATACACTAATCAATGGAGGGAAAACCAGGGTTGCTATAACCTCCCCCCTTAAAGAATTTCATTCCCAAAATTAGGTACAAGTTTTTCTCAATTCTCGACCATATTACGATTTAATACTCAACAACTTGACCCATTACCGTTCATCTCATCTCTTTTCAAGAGGTAAATCACAATATTTTACTCAATATGCATTATCAACATGCTTTCATTTGAAATTTACCAATTTCAACATATAGTCCAAAATTCAAGTATATAACCAATGCAAACAACATATTTGCATTTTTATAACATATTTAACATACACAATGTTAAAATAGACTTCCATTCTCAAGGCATAATTCATGATACTTCGGCAATATTTCCATAAACCAAACATTTACAATGTTTTACAACTTAAGTCATATTCAATGCTCTTAAAGTTCATCAATACAACAAAATATACAACATATGCTCAAACATCCATAAATGGATCCGGATACTTCTCTCGGACCTCCAATTCACGTTCCCAAGTGGCTTCTTCCACTCCGTGATGTTTCCACAAAACTTTCACCAATGGAATGGTCTTGCTTTGCAAGACTTGATCCCGTCTATCCAAAACCCGAACCGGTCTCTCCTCATACGAGGCATCCTTGTTTGGAAGGAGAAAGGGGATGGACTCCATTTTAAAGTAAGTTGGCCAGAGTGTCCTGGGTGAAAGACCCGAAATTTCATATATAAATGGGTGCCGGTTCCTTCGGACGAAATATCCGTAAAATGGCAAGATTGAAATGTTTATGTGTGTTTTGCATAGTTGGAAAATCATTGAGTTGTAGTCTTATTTTGGTTGTTGAAAGATAAAGAATTTAACTCATGAATTGAGTAGCATATATGAACTAGAAATGAATTGAAAGAAAATGGAATAAGATTAGTCTTAGTGGCATATGAATATGCTGGCCTTGGATTTAATAGATTATGTAATAAATTCATATGGTTTTGACATGATATGATTTCACGTATATGTATAAGTATCTTTGTCCCCGCATATCTTTTAATGTTTTAATATGAGATTGTTCGGTGGGCTTTGCTCACCCTCTGCCTATACATGTGTACATGGAATGCTTTTCAGATTTGAAGATCAAACAATGGGTTTTACCATTTCATAAGTGTAATGTAGTGATGGATTGTACTACTTCATTTGTTGTTTGACCAAGTGTTTTTTTTTTTCTTCTAAAGAGTAGTGTCCTCTCTTTTATTGTAAGCCTAAGGGCAATTCTTTTATTTGTATGTAAATGTCATTGTTCTATAACGAGAGGAATATGTATATTTAATTATTCATCATTTCATCCAAGGATGAAATGTTATTTGTAAATTGACTTAATTAATGAATATTGGTAAGGTTATCAGAGTAATAAAATACGAGAGTAACAACATGGTATCGAGCGGCGAGTTTGAATACCTTGGCTCATGGAAAGTGGTTTTGACCACAGTTGGGTTTACCTCGGGATTGTGAGCGACGTTTGCATTCTATGTGATAACATGCTTATGTGCCAAGATGTTATATGTTTATGCGGGCATGGGGTTGAGTCTCGAGGATGTTGTGTCGGTTCCAGAAATTTTCTTAGAAATCTCATTGGAAATGCGCCTGATCAACATGATTTCTAATATTTCTAGGATGACTAACCATTTTCGTAGGAACAACCCGTTATTTGTTATGTGGTTATGTGATTTTATACTACTTGATATGCATATAACGATCTCGGTTTTCTCTCCTTTGGTTGGTATATTTTGGACTAGGTTCCTTGGATGTCTGTTGCTGTATGTGCTTCTTTTCCGTCCTTTAATTCCTTGTATTTTAGTTTTAGGATGTGTTGGGCAGGTTTGTAACAGGTTGGTTATGTTTGGGAACAAATGGCTACTGCCCAGATTTTGGTGTCTTCGCTTGAGCGAGACTTTTGTCGCTCAAGTGAGCTCTTTGTTTTAGTTCCTTCGCTCAAGCCAGGGTTCCTTCGATCGAGTGAGAGTTGAGTGGTGTGTCTGGTGGCTCGAGCGAGGAGTCTTGCACTCGAGCGTGCGTTTGCGTTTGGTTCTGGACCTAAAGGTTGTGTTTCTTGGCTTGAGCGAGCTTTCCTTCGCTCGAGCATGCTTCTGGGTTGCAGACCTGAAGCTTCGAATTGTTGGCTCGAGCGAGGCTTTCTACGCTCGAGCGAGACTTCTTTGTGTCTGGTCGCTCGAGCGACCACTCCTTCGCTCGAGCGAGCCTCGAATATATCGATTAGCGACAGTCCCTTCATCACTTTTTGTTACACTTTACATCTCAAACCCTAGATCCAGCTCCCTCTCTCTTTACACACACCTTCTCTCTAGGGTTTCATCTACCTCTAGAGTGTTTCTATCTTTATCTCTTTGTAAGAAAGATAGAGGGTCGTGTGGCCTTCACTTTAATCTGAAAAATTATGGATTTAGAACACTTTGAGTTTCACCTCTCTCCTCCTTTGAGCTCCGAAAATTAAGGTAGGGATATCCTACTCCATCTTATGAGTTTTGTCATAAATTTTAGCCATTTTGATTAAATGGTGTTGTTTGGTAATTTTGGGAAAAGTTAGGGTTTGATTTGTAATTATAGAAAGAGGGGGTTTGTCTCTTGAAGCTCCATGTACATATAAGACTTTGGGAATTTGAGTTTGTGAGTCAAATTGGTGGAATTTGGTCTTAGGATCAATATTTGAGAAAAGGGGAAAAATGCCCTAATTGTGTTGAATAATTAATTTGAATAATTAATTTGTGGAAATATGAAATTGAGTTGAAATTCACGAAATTGGGGAATTATGAGATTGAATGGTGTAGTTGGATTAATTAATCACTCACCTATGAGAATGTTGATATTATATCTGATTGATGCATTTATTATCTGTTTAGAAATAACTGCTTTAGGCTATCGGTGGAGGATAGTTTTGATTATTGGAAACCTTATGCGTTCATTAGGAAGCTGAAACTAATCATCGGAATATGTCATTGAATATGGCGGTTGGAATAATATATTGAATATGTGTATTGATTGATCATTGTATATGATAAGTGTTTAAATACATTGTATATGTATATTGTTTGGAAAGAGATAGGGATGTGCTCCATGGTTTGAGAGGAGATAAGGGATGGACTCTCAAACTTTGTTTGGGAGGAGATAGGGGATAGACTCCGTGTCTGACAAATATGTGTATTAATTGAAGTATGGAAGTGTTTTTATATGAGCCGTAGTCTCATTGAATTGTGGTTATTGGAAGTGTTGTTATATGAGTTGTTATCTCATCTAATTGTTTGGCGAGTTACGAGCCATGTTTATGAATTGAATTGGTTAAGTAAGGATAGTGGTGAAACATGTACCTAATTGTCATGGGCTGTATTGGGTTGTAAGTTGGTTCCAAAGTGTTGATCATTTATCGAATGCTAATATTTTAGTCAATTCTCATAATTGGTTTAGTATATCTCTCTCTCTTGGGCATTGGCTCACCCTATATGGGACATCATTTTCAGGTACATGTGATATGCCACCTCCAAGGACGTAGCTTGGGAGGCTTAGTGGCGGAAGAACTTTTGTTGTTAGATTTTTGCGTATGACATGTAGAGTCAAGCCAAGGGCCTATTTGTATAAAGAGTTAACTCTTCTTTTGTTGAACAAGTATTGACTTGGAAAGTTATAGCTTCGTGGGGCATTTACTTTTATTGTCAACATGTAATACTTTTGTACTAAATACTCGATGAATGGAAATATGCTTTATTCTCTTATGTCTATGCATGTCAGAATGTGGGTTTATATGTGTTATTTTGAGGGTGTTACGGTGCATATGTTGAGTTTCGTGTTGGAACATGAGAATGTACCTTAATGGGAGGTATTGATGCTAAATGTTATAAATAGTATATGTATGGCTTGCATGATTATGAAATTGTTCTATTTACTTGGCTATGTGTGGAGTTGTTCTGAAGCTTGGGTTGTATACCCTTGTGTGTATTTGGAAAGATCGTAGCCTTCACATAGTAAAGATTATAAATAGTGGTAAGGGGTATATTTCCCAAGCGAGATTGATTGTTTTGAGATTTGGTTGGAAAATCTATAAAGTGCAAACTAAGGTTTAAAGATAAGATTTGAAATGGACAATATTCATGGTTGTTGTTACCTATACTTATTTAATTGTTTGTCCCTAGGTGCCAAGGAAGGGAGTGTCCAACACTCGTTGGTAAAGAATTATCTTAGAGGAATGAGTAGTATTTTGATCCATGGTTATGTTTTCTTTTGGGATTATCTTATGCGGTTGGCTAGTCTAGTGGTTTCCAAATGGAGTCTTGGAATGACCCTACAAGCGTGATAGTTTGGTGGTGTAATCTAGATTTTAGATTGTTTTGGCCGTGTGTAAATTGGGTAACCGAGAACTAGGCTATCTTTTTCTTGCAATTGGGTGAGTTGGAATGAATTATGAGTTTGTTTGCTAAACCTTGAGGGTATTTCTTTATACTTAATGCATGATAAGTCCTAGAAGAGAAGTAGGATCTCTTGTTGGTTGGCCAAGGGAATAACACAGTTGTTTTAAGTATCCCCGTGGGATATGTTAGCCGAATCATGGTTGCATTCAGGGTGGACCTTGTGAGTCACCAGAGTTTGTGTTGTAACTCGGAGTAAATGTCTCAGAAGTTGAGTTGAATTAGCTTTTAGCTTGAGGGCCATATACAATCTCGGTGTTTACCTAGTTGTGTTAAGTCTTGCTTAGACTTAAGATATATTGTTGAGACCATTTTGTAAACTCCATATCGGAGTAGAACCTTAATGTTGATTTGTAGTCTTTGTTGATGGAAATACCAATTCGTTGTCCGAATTGATTTTATTTCGTTTGGGTAATTGGGTGTGGCATCACCCTAATGTGATAAAGTATTATACGTCTTTTGATGGTTGACGGTCACTATTGGAGTTAGTGGTTAGTGCTTTTGAAGAGGTATTGTTTTATCTTGTTAGGGTCTCGGAGTAATAACAGCTGTTTTTATCACGACCCTGGTTTTCCCTCCATTGATTAGTGTAATCCGAACTTGGTTCCGGGGATGTTGGTTGTTGTATATACCTTGTTTCCGTCCTTCAATACTTTGTATTTGAGTTATAGGATGTTTTGGGGAGGTTTGTTACAAGTTGGGTGTGATTGGGAGCAAATGGTTCTGCTTGATTTTGGTCCTTTGCTCGAGCAAGAGTTGAGTTTTGTGTGCGGTGGCTCGGCGAGAATCTGTGCTTTCGAGCTTGCATCTGCGTCTCTTTTTAATTTGATGGTTTTGATTCTTGGCTCAAGCGAGATTTCCTTCGCTCGAGCAAGCGAGGTCTATGTTTTGGATTTCTTCGCTCGGCGAGCATTTTGTCGCTTCGGCGTGCTTAGATTATGAACTGAAGCTTGAATTGTTAGCTCGGCGAGGCTTTCTCGCTCGGCGAGTATTCCTTGTGTGCAGTCGCTCGAGGACCATTTCTTTGCTCGGCGAGCTTTGTGTTATATCGATGGCGGCGGTGAGATTAAACATCACTTTTTCATCTCTTTTGTTTTCAAAACCCTAGAACCGACTCCACTCTCTCTCTACATATCTTCTCTCTAGGGATTGATCTACTTAGAGTGTGTTTCTACCCTAAGTTCTTTGTAAGAAAGGTAGAGGTTGTGTGGGCTACATTTTAATCTGAAAAAATCTTGGATTTGGAGCACTTTGGATTTTGGTCATCTTCTCCATTTGAGCTCTTCATTTGAGGTAGGGATACCCTACTCCATCTTATGAGCTTGTCTTGATTTTGGTCGTTTTGATTAGTTGGTAATGTTGGGCAATCTTTGGAAAAGTTAGGGTTGTTGTGTAATTTATAAAAGAGGGGTTTCCAAATTTTAAAACCTATGTGTATGTGAGATTATGGAAAAATGGAATTAGTGATGTTAGATTGGTGAAATCAAACCTTAGGGTTGATATTGAGAAAAGGGGGACAAGCCCTAATTGTAGTGATAAATTAATTTGTAAAATTAATTTGGGAAAATGTGGAATTTAGTAGAAATTCATGAAATTGAGGAAATATGGGATTTAACGGTGTAGTTGGATAATTTAATCACTCACCTATGAAAATGTTGAGATTATGTCTATTGATGCATTTATTATCTGTTTAGAAATAACTGCTTTGGGTTATCGGTGGAGGATAGTCTTGATTATTGTAGACATTGTATGTTGATTAGGGAAAACTGAAACTAATCACATTGAATATATTATTGAATATGACAGTTGAATTAATACAGCAAATACGTGTATTGATTGATTATTGTATATGTCAAGTGTTAAATACATTGTAGATGCATATTGTTTGGGAGAAGCTAAGGGATGTACTCTATGGTTTGAGGGGAGATAGGGGATGGACTTTCAAACCTGTTAGGGAGGAGATAGGGGATGGACTCCATTAGTACAGCAAATATGTGTACTTATTGAATTGTGGAAGTATTTCATTTTGAGTTGTTATCTCATTGAAATGAAAGTGTTTTAATATGAGCCTTAGTCTTATTTGAATTGTTGATATTGGAAGTAATTTTAATATGAGATGTGGTCTCATTTAATTGTTTGGCCAGGTTCTGAGCCATGTTTGTATAAATGGAAAGTTAGATAAGTGAAGGAATGAGAAATGTAACATGGACATGATTGTCATGGGCGTATTACAATGAATTTGGTTCATAAGTAGTGACCACCCATCGAATGCTAATATTTTAGTCATTGCTTATATTTGGTTTAGTATATCTCTTCTGGGCTTTGGCTCACCCTATATGGGACATCATTTTGAGTTCGGTGACATGCCACCTCCAAGGACATAACTTGGGAGGTTACGGGAGTTAAAGGCTCTTTTGGTTGTTTACCTTTTTGTGTATTACATGTAATTTCAAGCCAAGGGCTTAATGTGTATGAGTTAGTGTGAGTACTAGGAAGGATCCTGGCTTGATCCAGATTGGTTCCTTGTCTTGTATGGCGATTTGTTGCTTTCTTAAAAAAATTTCAAAAAATGTTTTTACGCGATCCCTGCGAAGACCTATGTTTAATCGCTCTTGAGATTGTGCAGCCTAGGATCGCTCTCAGCCTCGAGACTCGACCCTTGCTTTAAGACCTTGGACCTTAATTGAGTGTTCAATGGTTGACGCAATGTGAGGCACTGTGTGGCCAAATTTGAAGTAACTGCGAACTAGGGGCAAATGTCGGATGTGCTCAAAGAGTCAAAGACAAAGATCGGTAAGAATGCCAAATCGGAAGGCGGAAAGAAAGAAAGTATTCTTTGAAGGACAAGCGGGTCCTTATACGCAACACTAGGGGTAGTTCAGACCCCATTGGATGGACTCTGCGTCGTCGTGAACAATAGCCATTCTCTGGATTGAGATGACGGGATCTCAAAATCATTTGACATGGACAAAGCTACACTTTTACCCTTGAGAGGCTCGTGGCGAAAACCGAAAGGGCGACCCGAACAAAAGTTAGAGCAAGAAAAGAAGAAAAAGAACAAAAAAGAAAAGAACAAAGAACAAAAAAAAGAAAAGAAAAGTGCAAAGAAAATCAAAAAAGAAATTAAAGAAAAGAAATGAAAAGAAAGGAAAAACAAAGTTCTCAAGGTTGAAAAAACCTAGAAAAGGCGGCCTTGGCAAAAGTTAGAGCGCAAAAGGAGAGGTTAATACCCGAGTGTACCTTAAACCCGAACTACATAAGGCTTGATTCCCATCTTTGGGATACGTAGGCAACTTCATTCTGAAGTTTACTCGTAAAACACCCCCAAATCGACTGTGTCCATGTAATGGTTTTGATCATCTTTGCCTTCTCTGTATCCGAGAGTTCGTTTATGATCGTCACTCTGAGGACTGATTACAATGCACTGCGGCATCATCCAAACAAGGGCAACTTTACATTTGCCATTGATTATAAGTGGTGTCATTCAAACAAGAACAACTTTATGTTGCCATTTAGTATGCTGCAGCTTCATTCAAACAAGGGGCAACTTTCATTGTGCGTCGGTGTCGCCGGACAAGGGCAATTTTCAATTACTCACGGATCTGAGGTTGCGCATCTCAAGAGTAAGTTCTGTGCTCGTTGAGCAGTGGTCGTTTGCAAAAAAAAAAATAGTTTTTGAGAATTTTTACTGAGGCTGACTAATTCTCTCAAAAATTTGCTGCATTTTTTTTCAAAAACTGGACCATATCTTGGACCCAAAAGGAAAATTTTAGGTGCTCATAACGACTCACATGATTTCAAATCAAAATCGAACAAGCATGTTAATTGAACTCTCATTTTGGTCAAAATTGTTTTAGTAGAAAGCAAAAACCAAAAAATGGTGAAGATGATGAAATAGGTGCACAGATGAGTCAGGTTTTCTGTCCTTTCCACTTTATCAACGCACTTGCCGAAAGGACACCGTATTCGCCGAAAAGGGCACCATTGAAGCTGACGCAAAGTGAAAAGCTCTCTCATCCTCCAAGAAACAAGGTATCAAGCCAAGTGCGAAGCACAATTGGAATGGATCAAGATGTTACGCTTCCTCATGCGGGCCAGATCTAATCCGTCCAAACTCTCGCAAAAGCATCGTCAACCGATGTCAATTGCAGTTGCTACACACCCAATTGTGGCACCCCTCGTGGAAGAAACTCCTTGTTGTGAACAAGAAGAAGAATCTGGCGGAATGCTAGGGCAAGACCCGCAACTACGTTTATCCATCAACCACCGGGGAGGGATAAAAATGAAGATGAAGAATAGAGATGTCTTGTTGAGAAAAAATCGAAAAAGGGCTTTTTCGGAAAAAAAAAAACTGAGTAAGTGATGTGAGAGACACAAATGAAAGGGTGGGAAACAATACTTGGCGGCTCCTCGCGATCTGAGAGGTCTGTCGTCTTTGTAATACGTCTGTGTGTCGTGTCTTTTGTTTTGTTTGTCTCGATTCCTGCTTTGAGTCGTCCTGAGCATGTCTCGTTGTGTTTAGGTCATTTACCTTTTGTTTTTCTGTGTTGAGTCATTTTGGCTGTGGTCAGTTGTAGGCTCAATACCCGGTTGAGAATCATTTTCTCATTTCAATTTCAAAAGAAAAATCATCTTGTGCTCAGAATGCTGTGCCATTCTCTACATTTAGCAAAAGCGAGTTTGTTCTTTTGTAAAACCGAGGTTTAACCGGGTCATGTGAGAACAATAGAACAGGACCTATTTGAAGTTATATGGGTTCAGTGCGAAGTAATAGAAAAAGGAAAAATTAGACATTTGAGTTTGATTATACTCTCCGTGATTATACTTCGGATATACCTCTTCAGGCCTTGTCAGTGCTCCGAAGTATGAGTGTGCCTCTACTCCCAAACTCAAGCTTGTTTCAATGACAGAATGGCAATCGAATTGCTCCCTCAGAAAACTAGCCCCTGCCAGATGCATCTTGGCTGTATTTGCAATGAGTTCCCAGGAGACCAACTGCGACGATGGACACTACAGTTTGGACGGCTATTGCCTAGAAGCATAAGGTTAGATTTTCGAGACTAAAGTCTGGTTTAAATACCCAGGGGTCTATTCTCGACTTGAAATCTGTATGGCAGCCCCATAGATTGAGATAGCATGTGAATGCACCTCGATCCTGGATACTGAATCAACCTAGTCTGTCACCTCGTTGGAGAATAGGGAAAGTTGTGAACATGGCCAGGAAGGAAAGGTAGTAACTGCGGTTTGGAAGTACAATCAAGAAAGTGCAAGAAGAACCCACTCTTTACAGCTCAAAATGTTTATGCGGAATTTTCAACTCGTGTCTTCGATGTGTAGCTCATCGTCAGTCGGCATGCACGAGGTGTATCCTTTTTGGAATGTATCGTGACCCCTCCGAGAGGTAAATCCGAGGTTGCGTTTGGAATTTGGTCTCCTTAAGGCTTGTATTCCCTTATTCGGTATTTTTGTTTCAAACGGGCGTTGTCACACGCGTTCCACTGGTATTGTTATGCTCATTCCTTGCATTGTTATGCACATCTATCTAGCATTGTTATGCTCATTCGTTGCATTGTTATGCACATCTGTCTAGCATTGTTATGCTCATTCCTTGCATTGTTATGCACATCTATCTAGCATTGTTATGCTCATTCGTTGCATTGCTATGCACATCTATCTAGCATTGTTATGCTCATTCGTTGCATTGTTATGCACATCTATCTAGCATTGTTATGCTCATTCGTTGCATTGTTATGCACATCTGTCTAGCATTGTTATGCTTATTACTTGCATTGTTATGCATATCTATCTAGCATTGTTATGCTCATTACTTGCATTGTTATGCACATCTATCTAGCATTGTTATGCTCATTCGTTGCATTGTTATGCACATCTGTCTAGCATTGTTATGCTCATTACTTACATTGTTATGCTCGTTGCATGGTTATGCACATCTGTCTAGCATTGTTATGCTCATTTCTAGCATTGTTATGTACACTCCACCTGCATTGTTATGCACCTTTTCACTTGCAATTGTCGTCTTTTCTCCTCTCGCATGCAGTGCGTTAGGACATCTTCTGTTTTGAACATTCGGACGAGTTCTAGTGTTCATTCATACCTTTCCTCTCTTGCGTGTGATATGCTAAGAGGTCTTCTCTTGCGTGTGATACGCTAAGAAATTTACCTTTTCTCTCTTGCGTGTGATATGCTGAGAAATTTGCCTTTCCTCTCTTGCGTGTGATATGTTGAGAGGTTCACCTTTCTTCTCTTCGTGTGATATCTTTGAAAAGTTTACCTTTTCTCTCTTCGTGTGATATCTTTGAGAGGTTCACCTTTCTTCTCTTGCGTGTGATCTGTTGAGAAGTTTACCTTCCTCTCTTGCATGTGATATCTTTGAGAGGTTCACCTTCTTCTCTTGCGTATGATCTGTTGAAATTTACCTTTCCTCTCTTCGTGTGATATGCTAGAGGTTTTCTCTTCACGTGTGATCTGTTGAAATTTGCCTTTCCTCTCTTGCATCTAATATGTTGAGAGGTTTTCTCTTAATGTGTGATCTGTTGAAATTTACCTTTCTCTCTTCGTGTGATATCTTTGAGAGGTTCATCTTTCTTCTCTCGCGTGTGATCTGTTGAGAAGTTTACCTTTCCTCTCTTCGTGTGATATCTTTGAGAGGTTCACCTTTCTTCTCTTGCGTGTGATACGCTGAGAGGTTCACCTTTCTTCTCTTGCGTGTGATACGCTGAGAAATTTACCTCTCCTCTCTTGCATGTGATACGCTGAGAGGTTTAGCTTCTTCCTCTCCTGTGTGTGATACGCGGAGAGATGTTGTGTGTGAAACTCTGGGTATTCTCGGTTATAAACTTTTAGCCTTCTCGCGTGAGGCAGTGAGAATTGCATAATTTTCTTACATCATTTACGCATGAAATGTAGTTAGATTGTATTCACACACTTAAAAGCATTTGCATGATATGCTTCATTACAGCTTTCTTCGCATGATTATAAGTTATGTTCGGCTTTGTGCATATCATCTGCATCTTGCCCCTGCCTGCGAGCGCATCTCTTTATTATCTTGTTTGTTTGTCTAAGTCTTCGGCCTTGTCAAAAATGGGTCGTCTCTGGGCTTTGACATTCACTCCCATCACTTTGTGACTTTCGAGTTTTGTCAAAGAGGGGCAACTGTAGACACCCCATTTTTTACCGCCCTTTAAGACTTGGGCGCTACTGATGGTTTACTTGGTGGTTTACTTGGTGGTGAAAGGTGTGCAGGGCAAATGGTCGATTTCTTCAGCGATGAGAGAGTCAAATCCCAACTTCACACCCCTTTTTTAGACTAAAACTATTTTGAATGGTTTTACACCTTAAAACTCTCTCTTTCAAAACCTTTTTGAAAATAGGTTCCCTCTGATGTCCGGCTCGCATTTTTGTTAAATGTCGCCTTTTTAGTAACCGAGCAAGGAAAGAGTGAAAATGAATGAAAGAGAGATGGACTCTTTGAAAAATCTTTCAAAACACCTTGTTTAGGGGTTTGGAGTTGAATAAAAGAAAGAGAGAAGAAACCCGGTTGGGGAAGGAGTTGGGCATGAGCAGTTAAGAGAGAGGCGAGCAATCCTCGCTAAATCAGGCATATCCATTTGTATACTTAGATTTCAGTTATGAGGCCACCACCGTTGGAAAGCTTACTTAGGGGCTTCAATTTTCATTCAAGAATCTCCTCGAGCGAGTCAGGATGGGAGATATGGTTGTTGGAAGTTGGGCATCAATCCGGTTGGACGAAACTGGGCAGTCTTCACTAAAGAGGATATCTCTTAGCACACATAGAATTTTGAGGTGAGGCTTCTAAATTTGGAAAGAAGACTTTCAGGGCTTCAATTTGCACACAAGAATGACCTGAAAAGGCATCAGATGAAGGATTTAGGCTTTCTTCAAAGCGAGGGACTAGGGTGATTTTTTGCTTTTGGCCTCTATGGAAGTGTGCCGGCCATGAATGGCCAATGCTGGCCCTATGCCGACCAACAATGATAAGGTGCCGGCCATCAATGAGCCACTGCCTACCAACATTGATGGCCGGCAGAACCACATGTCTTAGCAGGTTTCACGCCAGATCTTTTGAGCCAGCTTGATTTTTGTTGTCTGCCCTCCATACATGTGTATGGAGGGATGAAGCCCTTGCCAAAGCTTGTTTGATAAGCTTCTTCTTGCTCTCTTCTATATAAGCAAGAGGCCTAGCTTTTTATCAGGGGTTGGATGATATTTGAGAAGATATATCTCTCTCTATATTGTTGCTAAATTGTGCCTTAAACTTGATTTTTCTTGCACTTTTACACTACAACACATAGATATACACCACCACCATTGGACTAAGCTTCTTGGGAGGGATTCTTGAGGTCTGAAAACTGGTTTCCACCCCCTGAAGTTGCTGGTTTCGAAGAGGGTTTTCAAGGGTGAGTATTTTTCCCATTTTTGCACTTTCTTGTACCTCACTTTAGCCCTCCTTGCATATTGATTTGGGCTTTTCTTATAACTGAAAAAAGTCTCTTATTTAAGTGCTTTTGAAGTTTGCTTAAGGTCTTTTTGTTGTTAGGGGTGTGTAGCCCCCTTGCATGCTTTGTTTGGCTTTGTTTTAAGCCATTCCTTGAGGCCTCTGAGCTAGCCTTGGTTTGGCCTTCTCCTGAAATCGATGGATTTTGATGGTGAAGGTGTGTTTTGAGGTCCTGTCGAGAGGGGTGGCCCCATCTCTTTGTGTTCCTCTTTGCTTGCATTTTGGCCTTCCAAAGGACCATCCCTCTATGCATTTTGAGGCTTGATTTAGGCCTATTTTGTGACTTCTAGGACCTTTCTTGGCCCTGTCCATGGCTGGTTTGGTCATGTCTTGCTTGCATCTAGCATGTGTAGTGTAACTCCATTCATAGCTCATCAAAGTAGCATGTGTGCTTGGCTTTTGTTGAGTCCATTTCAGTCCATTTTTGGTGATGTTTTACCATGCCATGAACCTATTTTGCGTTGGTTTTGTTACTCCATGCTTGCATGATGCACTTGTAATGTAAATCCCCTAAACTAACTTCATATGCTCCATGCCATGCCATGTCATTTTAGCTTGTTTGGTTTACATTTCAGCATGTTTTTGGTCATCATTTGGCATGTCATGACCTTATCCATAGTTGGTTTGGCCATCCTTTGCATGCTCCATATAGGTGTAGAACAAATCTTATTTACTAGCCATTTGTGCATGATGTTTTGACTCATTATACTAGCATATTTTGGCTTGGCTTAAACATGATTTTATGCTTATTTTGGGCTGTCTTTGGACTGTTTTAGGCTGTAATGGCCATATCACTCATGCTTTGTATAGCTATACAGTAAATGCTTAGAGCTAGTCTTGGGTTTTGAGGCTTCTATCATGTCATACATGTGATGTTTGCATGCCTTGCCCTCATTCCACATGCTATTTCAGTCCATGAAATGTTGTCATACACTTGCATTTGACATGCCTTGAATGCTTTATAGAGCTTGTGCTTTATGTCTCAGAATGAGCTTTTTGTGCATGCCACTTAGCCTAAGCCTTTGGCTCATCATTTAGTGCATTTTGGGTCCTATTATACCATGATGTAACTCTGTTTTATGTTGTCCAAGCCTTTCCATGATTGGTTCTCATAGGTGTAGTGCATTGCCTCTTTAAAGCCTTGCATGATCCTTGTTTGTAGCTTTGTGTTCTAGCCTATGTTGGCTAGCTTTGAGCTTGGTTTTGGTCTTGCTTTGACCTGCCTAAGACTATTTTAGGTCCCCTCGGCCTTAAGGCTTGCCTTGTATGGCTATGGTTTAAGTCCCTTTGCTTACTTTGAGCTTTGAGCATCCTAACATGCTTTGCTTGCATTATTGAGTTGATTTGGCATCACTTTACATGATATTTGAGCCTACTCCATTGCAATATATCCATGTTTGTTGCTCCTTAAGTGTCTTAAGAGTTGTCCTCTTCATGCCTTAATACTTGAGCCATTTGGCATGCATGTTTGCCTTGCCTTTTCATGCTTTCATGCCATCAATCCATCACTATAGCTCTTGATTTGGACCTAGTTGAGGGCTGTCCATCTTTGGTGTAAGCCCATTTTACGATGTTGTCACATGCTTGTTCCATTTGGTATGTTGTTGCATACTTGTTTAACTCCACATGCCTTGCATGTTCATACGTTCATGTTGCATTTTGTCATGATTGTCTAAGGTTGTCACCTAACATCATGCTTGTTGCATACTTGAATTAGTTGCATGTTTGCACATAAGCCATATTGCATGTTTGCCATGCTTATGTGTTGCATTGCTTGGATTAAGTGTTAGTCGGCTAGCGAGAGCGAGGGCGTTTCATACTTCAAGTGATAGAGCGATGTCTCAATTCTCGATGGCCAAGCTCTTGATGATCCATGATAGAGTTCTGGGCGTTACTTGCTTTATTTGTGCATTCATTTTCATATTGATTTGCACAAGTTGGATCTTTAGCCATCATGCATCGGGATCGTGATTGATGATCGATGGATCGACTATACCTCCACTTGATGTTTGGAGGTGATTTGGGGTGGCATAGTGCATACATGCCCTTGGAGACCCTCATTTCTCTATTTTGTGCCGTTGCGGTTTGGTGTCCTGGGCACGATGTACGGCGACCTTGCCATTGATGGTTAAAGCGCGTGCCACTCTTAATCGGCGATGCTCCCTTCATGGCCGGCGAGCTTGGTAACTTCCCTGGTGTTTTGGTAAGTTTGACAACAAGCGAAAGACACCCTACTGCAGAGTCTCTAAAGAGCAATCGGAAGGCCTTCAAAAGCGAGGCAGAAGCGAGCATGCATACCTCCCTTCTTCAAGCAGTGGAATAACACCATTTATTGCTTTCCCTACTTGCTAGTTAGTTAGCATTCATTTTATTTGTAATAATTAATTTGTTAATTAATTAAGTTGTGTAATAATTAGTTGTAGCTAGTTATTGATTGGATTTGTAATAATTAATTAGCTTGTTAGCTAGTTGATTAAATGGCTGTATTATTTATTAGGTCCTCAGGTGAGGGCAAATTTGTAATAAGTATGCGTGCGTGTGTGCATGTCTTCCAACTCCATTTCTTTCTCCCTTTTATTTACTTGCTTTTGATGGTTAGATTTAAGGCATATTTCAATTAGCATACCTTATGCTATGCATGCGTGCATTCATTCATCGTATTGCATGCCAGGCTTGGCGCATCATACTAAGCGCATAGTATTCCAAATCTAACGAATACATGTTACTCATCATTCCACATAGTCTTAGATTAGCCGAAACTATTCTAGATTGCATTTTGTATGCGTTGCATTAGCCATTTAACATGGACTTGGATCATGCATGATTGCTAACAAGTTCTTGTTTTGTACGCAGTCTGTTTGTAAGTATTTTATGCTTTAGCATCTCACATGAGTGTGAATGTTAACATGACATGCTTACCATGTGACTATATGCTTATGTGATAAAGCTTGAATACTTTGTGGGTGGGTGGATTACTTGAATTGGGAAAATTCATTGAAATACGTATTTTAGCCTGCTTGCAGTAGCAAATTTCAAAACATCTTCAAACAAACGGATATGCAATGCTTTGTTCCAAATTAAGCGATCTAGTCTATACTTGTTTCTTTGTGTGCATCACATAGTAATTCTAGCTAATTAATGAATAAGAACACATAACGTTTTTCCATCCCGGATATCATGGTTAGTAGAGTAGATCTTTGATCGGCGAATGCTCGCGAAATGACCTTCCCAATCATTACCCAAGTTCAAGATAGAGGCAACTTTGGTGATAGCGGATCATGGCCTTTGGCACCAAGTCGAGTTTCTAAATTGGAAAATAAAATATGTAGGTGGCGACTCTTGTGTATCAGCAAAAGCGGTCCATGTTTGGCACTTCTTTCCAAAAATCTATTTTCAAAATGATTTGTCGGATTTGGACTCTTTGATGATTCATCGGTCTTGCATTGCACTCTGCGAGATTAGATCTGAGGCCGTGACATTGAGTCATGAGCGTAGTGAGCCCCAAATGAAGCAAACGGGATTCCCTCCGGGGCATTGAGGATGTCTACAATTGCCAAAAGTGGTTTTGTGAGTACTCAGGCGTCTTTCAGGGATCTTGTGAGTTTGCCACCTCATCGAGATTGAGTTCTCTATTGATCTAGTACCCGAAAGCGTCGATTTCTATGTCACCATATCATTTTGCTCGAGCCGAGTTGGTTAAGTTAAAGATTTAACTCAAGAGTTGTTAGATAAGGGTTTCATCGCCCTAGTACTTTGCCATATAGGGAGCACCGGCCCTCTTTGCTAAGAAGAAAGATGGGGCTTTGAGACTTTGTATCGACTAGGAAATTGAATCGGGCTACGGTTAAGAACAAGTTCCCTATGCCTTAAATTGATGATTTGTTTGACCAGTTGATAGGGTTCCATTGTTTTTCTAAGTTAGACTAGGGATCGGGTTACCATCGGTTGAGGGTCGAGGAGGATATCTGAAGACGGCATTAGACATTAATGCAGTATAGCCATTATGAGGACTGGTGATGCCTTTGGGCTCACCAATGCAGCGATGTTTATGGATTTGATGAACGGATATTAGGAAATGGGCGACGATACGATTTATTCACTTGTTTGAGGAGGAACACGAGTAGTACTTGAGAGTGATGCTTGAGTTGCTTAGAGCTCATAAGCTGTATGCCAAGTTTTGGAAATCTGATGCGGCTAGGAGAGGTCAAATTCTTAGGCCATGTGGTCTTGGGGAAGGGTGTCTGTTGATACATCAGATTGAGGCGATGCAAGATTGAGCCTGACCTAAGTGCTTTTGAGATCCATGATTTTTACAGGATTAAACGGTATTGGCGGTTTGTGAAGGAATTCTCGAGCTAGCTTAAATGATTGACTAGATTGGCGGAAATGGGTCAAATTGTATAAGTGAGACTTGTAAAAAGTCGTTCCAAGTTGAAGTTGATTATTCGAGGAGAGGTTTGGGTTATCGCGGTTTATTGTGATGCCTCACGAGAGGTTTAGGTTGTGTGTTGATGCAAGAGGAAAGTGGTAGCTTATGGCTCATGGCGGTTAATACGAAAAGGAATTACCATACACATGACCTAAAGTTAACGGTGTGATATTTGCCTTGAAGATTTGGAGCACTACCTTTATGGTGAAGATTAATTTATGCTCGGATCATAAGAGTCTGAAATGTCTGTTTACACAAAGACTTGAACTTGAGGCGAGGAGGTGGATAGAGTTTATTGAGGATTATGATTTTGAGTTGCACTATCATCAGGAAAAGGCCAATATTGTGGCCCGATGCCGCCGAAATCCATTGGTCATGTAAGCATGTATAGCCATAGAGTGGGAGATGTTGGGTGCATAGCGAGTTTAATTTATACCTACGGGCGAATCCGGGTATTGGCCTTGTTTTCTATTGTTCTTGTGAGGACTACATTTGTGACTTCGAGTGTTAGAAAGCCGCAGGTGACCTTGAGGTAGTGAAATCCCTCGGGAAAAAGATCTCGATTGGGAAGGTTGAAAAGGGTTTGTTGTGTATCAGACCTAAGTGTGAGATCCAAGAGATAAATGTTCTGTTTATGCGGGCCTTGCCGGAGCGGAAGGTACTCCGAGGATTTCACCATTCACACCTTATGACGGTGCATCAAGAGGCACTAAGATGTAGCTCACTCGTGATTTGGGTCGCCAGTTTGGTGGCGGGGTATGAAGAAAGGATAATGGCGGTTTTCGTGTCTAAGTGCCCTTACTTAATCGACAAGTGAAAGCCACCAGAACATCGAGGCCAACCGGAGTTTGTTACAACCCTTGCCTATTGCCCGAGAAATGTAGAGTGAAGTAGAAGCGGCGTCACTATGGACTTCGTTGCATAGGTCTTCGAGGACTCGTGAAGGTAGTAATGCTATTTGGGTGGTTATGCCGAGCAGTTGACTAAGTCGGTAGTACTTCTAATTCCTATCACGTGACCAGATTCGATGGGTCGCCTTGCAACGACTTGTATATTCGGGACTGTAGTGAGATTGCACGGTCCCACGATGTCAATCGTTTGAGATGAGAGATCCACGTTTTCTTGCTAGGTTGTGGCGAGGAGTTTGTAGGAAGTGCCTTGGGCACCGAGGTTGACCTTATAGCGACTTATCATCCTCGAGGCCAGCGGATAGATGGTCAAGGCGTACTATTCCGGATCCTTGAGGATATGCGCTCAGGTTGTGTTCTTGACTTTGGTGGTCGTGGGAAGACACTTGCTCTTAGTAGAGTTTGCCTACAACAACGGTTTCCGATCGAAAATATCGGTATATGGCACTTGCGTTTGAGGCCTTGCAATGGCGGCAGAGTGTGAGAATCTCCATTTGTTTAGGCCAAGATGGGTGATGCGCCTTGTTGGGCAGGAGTTAACAGAAATAGCCGGAAAAAGAATTAGAGAGTTTATCCATGGGGAGGCTTATTAAATGACCCGAGTCGCCAAAAGAGTGTTATCATAGGCCCAGTAGAGTGAGAGCCTTTAGTATTTACAATAATTGAGGTGATCATGTTTTCTGAAAATATCACCTAAATTAGGGATTGATGAGGTTTTGATAAGAGTGGAAGAAGTTGTCCCACCGGTTTATTGGCCCTTTAGGAGTTCCTTGAGGGAAGGATTAGGCGAGGATTCTTTCTGAATTTAGCTTTGTCGCACTTTCGATTGTCCCGGGAATTCATGACGTGTTTAAATGATAGTATGCTTGGAACCCAGTACAAGCGGATCCATACATGGCATGTATTGGATTGGACCGACTTAGAGGGATTGATGAGATGCCTATAAATATAAGGAGAGAGCCGGTTTGGATCTTGGATAAATGAGGAACAAGTCTTGTGAGGGCAAGACCCATCCCATTAGTAAAAAGTTGGCCATTGTGGAAACATCATGTGGAGTGGAGGGAAGCCACTTAGGGAACGTGAGTTAGAGAGTCCAAGAGAAATACCCAGCGAGATCTATTTGTGGAGCGTTTGAGCATATATTGTATATTTACTATATTGATAAACCGTGAAGAAACGTGTATATATTGAGTAGTAAAATATTATATATGTTTGGTTTATGGAAATATGGCCGATACTATGAATTTATTGAGAATGGAGAAGAGAAATTTATTTTTATTATTAATATATTATATATTAAATAAATTATAATATGTTGTTTGTATATGTTATATAATTTTATATATATATTTTTATTGGATTATATGTTGAAATTTGTAAATTTCAAATGAATTTTATGAAATGCCTCTTTAATAGAGATGGGATAATGTTGAACTATGATGTTATTGAAATTGAAAAAAAATGAGTTTTGCATTTTGAAAACTTTTTTAAATTTTTTATTCTTTATTTAGGATGAGGGTTTTCTTTCGGGTTTTTTTCCATTTTTTCCTTTTTTTCGAGTGTAATCCGAACTTGGTTCTTGGATGTTTGGGGTTTGTTATACCATATATTTTAATTATTTTAGTTTTTTTTTTTTTTTGTTTTTTTTTAGGAGAGGGTTTTGAGTGAGTTGTGGGTGAGGTTGAGAGCAAATGGTTTTTTGTCAGAATTTTGGTTTTTTTTTTTGTCGCTCGGCGCTTTTTTTTTTTTTAGGCCGGCTCCAGCCAAGTTCCTTCGCTTTCGGCGAGTTGGTTGGTTTTGTTGGTGTTTTTTTTTCCAGTTAGGAATGTTGTGTGTGCGTTGCTCTGCATCTTTTTTTTTTTGGTTTTGTATTTTGTTTTTTTTTTTTTGATTTTTTTTTTTTTCTATTTTTTTTTTTTTTTTTATTTTTTTTTTGGGAGCGTTTCTTGTGTTTTTCGTTTTTGCGGACTTTCTTTTTTACGAAGCTCTTTCTTCTGCTTTTTCACGCTTTTGAGCTTCAGATTTATTCTTTAAGTGCATTTCTTTCGCGTGACCAGTTCTCTTTTAGCGAGCACATGTTACTGCATTAGTTTTTCCGAGAGGCGCAACATTTTTTTTTTTCTTTTGTTTTTCTTTTTTTTTTAAAACCCTCTTCTTTTCCTCATTTTCCTTTTTCTAAGTTCTTCTACTCTTTTTGTGTTTCTACATGTTTCTACTCTAGACTCTTTTTTACAAAGAAGGGCGGTTTTAATGGTTTTATTTTTTTTAAAAGAAAAATTTTGGTTTTGGAGCACTTTTTTTTTGGTCATCTTCTCCATTTGAGCTCTTCATTTTCAAGGTAGGGATACTGCTTCATCTTATGAGCATGTCTTTGATTTTGGTCGTTTTGATTAGTTGGTAATGTTGACATTTTTGGAAAGAGTTAGGGTTGTTGACATTTATAAAGAGTTTTCAAATTTTAAACCCATGTGTATGTGAGATATGGAAAATGGAATTAGTGTTGTTAGTTGGTAAAAATAAACTGCCTTGGGGTGATATTGAGAAAGAAATACTGATACATTTAATGAATAATTTAGGAAAATGTGGAATTTAGTGAAAATTCATGAAATTAAGGAAATATGGGTTAATAATGGTGTAGCAGATTTGGATAGATTTAATCCTCACCTATGAAAATGTTGAGATTCACATATCCATTGAATTGCATTTTATTGCTCTGTTTAGAAATAAGCCTTTGGGCTGCTCAGTGGAGGATAGTCTTGATTGTTGATTATTTATAGACATTGTATGTTGATTAAAGAAGCGGAACTAATCATTAAAAATATGTTATTATAGCAATATAGATGGTTGAATGTCTGATAAATTAAATATATATTGATTTGATTATTGTATATGTCAGAAGTGTTAAATACATTGTAGATGCATATTGTTTTGGGAAGATAAGGGATGTACTCCATGGTTTTGGGGAGATAAGGAATGGACTCTCAAACTTGTTTGGGAGGAGATAGGGGATGGACTTCATTAAATGCGAAGCAAATATGTGTGCTTATTGAGATTATTGGAAGTATTTCATTTGAGTTGTTATCTCATTTGAAATGAAAGTGTTTTAATATGAGCCTTAGTCTCATTTGAATTATTGATATTGAGGTAATTTTAATATGAGATGTTGGTCTCATTTAATTGTTTTGGCGAGGTTACGAGCCATGTTTTTTATAAATGGAAAGTTGGATAAGTAAAGGAATGAAATGTAAACATGGACACGAGTTGTCATGGGCGTATTATATAAACGAATTTGGTTCATAAGTAGTGACCACCCATTTGAATGCCTAATATTTTAGTCATTGCTTATATTTGGTTTAGTATCTCTCTCTTCTGGAAGGCTTTTTGACTCACCCTATATAGGACATCATTTTTAGGATTCGGGTGACGCTAATTATCCTCCAAGGACATATTTATAACTTGGGAGGTTACGGGGGAGTTGAGAGGCTCTTTTTGGTTGTTTACCTTTTTGTATATGTACATGTAATTTCAAGCCAAGGAGCTTAATGTGTAGCAAGTTAATGCTCCTTTTTGCATAACGAAGTGTTGGCTTGGAAAGTTGTAAGCCATAGAGGCGTTTACTTTTCAGTTGTCAACATATAATCCTTACTTTTATAATGAATACTACGATAAATAGCAATATCGTTATTCTCTTATGTCATGCATGTAGAGAATGATGGGTTTTATGTATTATTTTGGGGCGTTTCTGTTTGGCATTCGGGTGTATTGTGCATTAGGCAATGGAGATAGTTCGTTGAAGTTAGGTTATCACCAAAACGTATGGTGTCTTAGTATTCTGAGAATTGTTTTGCCAAAATTCTTGTTATACTTAAAATTAGATCCTCTTTTGTTGTCATTAGGGTTATCAATGTGGATAGAAGAACCACTTAATGATTTATACTAGTAAGGGTCTTTATAACCAATTATTGTGCTATTATAATGGTTTGGTTTGTTACCGATGTGACTTGTTGAGGCTCCTTAAAGAATTCCGTCCTCAAAAATTTAACTAGATAACCTCATTGAATCAAAAACAATTATAACACGTAGAAATGCAATCATGGCATGATAGCACAACCTTCCCATTAAACATAAGAAAGTCACCCTACTACCACCCACAAACTCCCTCGGTGCCAATGCATCAAAAAAATTTCTTTGATTGTTACATGAGCCTCAGCGAGTCACATTGGTAACAAACCAAACCACTACTTTGCACAACAATTGATTAGAAACACTCTTACTAGTATAAACCATTAAGTGACTCTTCTATTCACATTAATAACCCAAGGCAACAAAATAGGATTTAAATCCTCAAACATAGCAAAAATTTTGGCAACGACTCTCGAATACTAAGACACCATACCTTATTGGTTGATAGCCCAATTTCAATGAACTATCTCATTGCCTAATGCGATGCATCGAGGCCAAAATAACTATCAACGCTCTGAGACCTTTACAAAATGAATAATAACTCTTCAAAAGCACTAACCACCAACTCAAATAATAACCGCCAACCATCACAAAATGGACAATACCTTACCAACACTATTCCACATCACACTAATATTACGATAACCCACAGATGAAACCCAAATTAAACAACTCTTGCTATACTAACTCCTTATTGACAAGTATTAATACTTCTCTTTAGGCCATTTAACGAATAGTCTACCTCTCACTCTAAAGTATACAAAACCAATTACAATAAGACATATATAAAGATTAACAACTTAGCGGTACTAAAATTCCCAAATAGTTAATAAATAGATTAACCTCAAATTATAATAAAACCTCCCCAAGAAAATTCAATGTACATCCTAATATCAAAATAACATTTCTATCACAACTCTCAAACATCGATAAAGTCTCGATACTTCTTACGGACTTGACCTCCACATTCCCCAAATAAGCTTCCTTAACCCAATGGTGTCTCACAACATTTTCACCAAAGGGACAAATACGAACAAAGATACACAAACACATTTGGAGAATATGCCATTCTTGACAAGGAGTATACGTCTGTAGACGTCGGACACATGCAGATTACTAGAGGCGGAATCTTCCATAAGTTAACATCATTAGCGGCGTAAGCAAAACTTGCAAAAAGTAAATAAAACGAATCTTGAGGATCTTGGGTTTCGAACCCCTGACCTCAGGCTTCGTGCCTTGGTCCCTCAATTACAAAGCCAAACCACTGAACCCAAGTCACTCTTGTGACAAAAATAGTCGAATAAATGTATATAAAGCGTAAATATACAATATAGATACATATATGTATACAACTTTCCCGCTTTTCTCCCTTTCTTCGAAAACTGCATCTGACACGCAGCCTTGCTTTTGTGTCAATTGGCCGACAAAAGCTGACCTCATCGATTTGTAAGCTCGCCTCGGCTCTCTCTCCCTTTTTGTCTTCTTCTCTTCCATCTTTTTTTTCGTCGACTGGCCGACAAAAGTTACCCTCCTCAATTCTCTTCTATTTCATTTTTCTGCTTTTGTGCCTCAACTCTCTCTCTCTCTCTCTCTCTCTCTCTCTCTCCCTTTTTGTCTTCTTCATCACTCTCTTTCGTCTACTTAATCACTCTCTTGCCCTCATTCTTCCTCATTCCCCTTGAGAGAGACAAAACATCGAGGCTGGAGAGGAGAAAAGTTATCCCAAAACTTCGATCTATTCTCTGCTATTCCTCTAACTCTCCTTTCTTTCTCTTTACACTTCTCACTACATATGGCCTCATCCGTCCTCTCCTCTCTTTCCGGACTTCAATGATCCAAGCTCTCCTAAACCAGTGTCCTGCTCCCTCTTCCTAACCTTCCTAGCCAGTGCCTCTGCTCCTACCTTCTTAACCTTCACGAATATAGTGCCCTGCTCCCTACTCTTCTTAACTTTCCCATGATGTCAATTGAGCAAATCATGGCTTCCTAATCGACATTGAGGCCAACCACTTCATCTTGAGATCTTGCATGGAGCGGCTGCGGTTACCAAATTATCTCACCGATTGCGAGAATAGGACCCGATTGAAGTACAATGATTAAATAGCAAACTTTCTGTTCCACCGCATGTACAAAAGATCATAGCAAGATTTGCCTGACGGAGAACAAAGAGTTGAAACGGAAGACCACCGTCAGGACCCAATTCGAAGCACCTTCGTACTTCACCTTTGACAGCCAGTAGGAAGTCAACTCCCTCGATAGTCTGTCATGGCTTTGGGGCCTTCAAGGTCACTGAAGGCGACAAAAAGGAAGAGCTCGGGAGAGTCGAGTAAGTGAAGTCGGCATGTGGGCATTATCAAACATGATCCCTCTTTTTTTCTTTTCTTTTTTGTTGTCTCGTAATCGGGATGTTATCCTAACTTCAATAAAATCGTTTAGTTTTTTTTGGCACATCAATGTTATAGCGGCATATCACTTTGAGCTCAACAATTTTGTTTGACTAAATTTGAGAATGATTGAATTTTGAACTCTGGGCGGACATTGATTCCATCTTGACTGAATCAAAATCATGGCTTAAAGAAGAAAAAGCGAAGCAAGACAATCCAAACACACTTATATACACCGATTGAGTATTAGCGAAAGAAAAATGGTATAAAATCAATATATTGGCAATAGAATTACGAACAAGAAGGTACTTCTCACCACCGAAGGTGCTGCACTAACTACTGGCGTGGTAATAGCATACACCGCCCAATAGGTCTCGATCTACCTATTCCCTCCTCTGCACCGAATCTCATCCGGTATTGGCATCTCATGCCTCTGGGCCAACCATGCCTACCACTTCCCATTACGTCCTAACATCCTAATAAAGGTAACACTCGAGATTGGCACAATCACAATTGTAGGCTAACTCACTCACGTCTTAAGGAAATAGAGCGATTAATTCATTCCACATAAGGACATAGTCACATAAGCACATATAGATTTTCTTTCTAGATATTGATTGTCCCATGACATTGCTAGAGTTCAATCGAAAATAGCGGTGATCAAGTGCTCTTCTCCTTTGGACTTCGGGAACTCACAAACTTAATCAACATCTCGGAAATCAAACCCCATACCCATATAATCACATAAGCATGTTATTACATAGCACTTCATCATAAAGTTATCTCTATCAAGCGAGATAAACCCTTTGTGGTACTAACCACTCCCCGCGTACCCAAAGTATTCAAACGATGCAGCTTTGCTACCAAGTTGTAGCGTCCCAAAAATTGGGCATGATATATCTATTTATGCAACAAAATCCACTTGATAGACAAACAAATATATATAGCTACTAATCCATACACCCATTTCCATTAAATCACAAATACCAAATACATATTGTTCACATCTCAATGCCTAGTTCTAATCCCAAACATGCATTTTACAACAAGTATGAAATAGAAGCCAAGCAGATAATAAGTGCCCTCTGAGCTTACAAATTTATCCAAGAATATTCTTGGTTACACAAAAATGAAGTTTCAACTCAACACAAATACAGCCTTAGGCTTACATTCAACAAATAACAATAAAACAAAAATGAAGCCTCGGTTCCAAGTTCTCCCCAAGTCAATGCCTTGGCGAGGTATAACTACGAAATGGTTTCCCTTATAGGGTGTGCCACAGCCCAGTAGAGATATACTACACAACATATGAACAATGACAAGACTAAAGAGGAGTATGCTCATGCCATGCTCATGATAAAACAGTTTATCTCTCTTTTTATAAAACATGCAATGCTGAGATATAACAACAAATATAAAACCATTTTCATTTTAAACCATATCTGTTACATAAATACGGGCCCTATGAATCTCTAGGTGAGTGCTGCAAGTAGGCTAATGCTACCCTTGTCTTTTTACTAGTAAAGCTGGAAGGCTTGACACCTAATTGCACGGTTCTATACTATCCAGATTCACCAAGTATTCATCTTTTGAAATAGATACATTTCTAAAAAATAAATACATTTCCAATAAAATGAATGTAATGCAATGTCCAGTGAAACAAATGAGGAATGTGGTTCAATTTACCTAAGTCTCATGCATTTCTACAAAAATCATGGCTATCCTCTGCCGATAGCCCAAAACAGATATTTTTACATAGATATTTAAACAATTAAATTTCAAAAATTTTGATAAATGCAATCTATTTCATCTCACCAAATATGAACAACTACACTAGTTTTCATATCACAACCACGTCCAGTAACCTCTCAATGTCCATTTCTAAGCAGTATGGGTTTATTCCATGAGATACATTAAGCAAGATAATATCGTTAATGCCCAAGAAAATATCATTTTCTTTCCAAACTCATTCTCCAAGCATTATTCAACTATGATATCCTATTTTGATCAAAAAGCCCCCAAAATTAAATGTGATTCTTTTGTTTTCTTTAAAAATGCTCTTTTGGTCACGAGCAGATAAAAATTTCAAAACCAATTGAGTCGAATGCATTTTTGTTCAAATTTAAAACATAGCTCTTTCATAACCTTACAAACATATTCCAAGTTTACACTTTCGAATTTGGACATAAACTCCTTATTTTCTCAAAATTTCCTTTTAAGCAAATAAATCACAAATTTTCCAAAAATTCTAATTAAATTATATACAACTCTAAACTCCATATAATCAAGTAAAAGTGCTTAAGAAGTGTAGAAAAATCCTACCTCAAGTTAGAAGAGGAAACAAGCAAAAATCCAAATTTTTGATTTTGTCGCATTTGATTTCCACCGATCAAAATGTTACTCTCCAAGCTCTTCACTTTGGCCTCAAGAACTAGGGTCTAAAACCGACTGCTTCGATTAAATTCGGCCCTCTGCATTCTTTGGTGGATTCTCTACAATGCTCAGCCCATCTTCAGAAGCAATCACCCGGGAATGTAACAAGATTTGCTTTATATGGAGCCCATTGTTTGAAAACTTCAAGTCAAAAATCACCACTGATCATCCCTTTTTACTAGTCCAATTGATGAGCATTTTATAATACATATTAGCTTGAATGGTCAAACCTGCTGAGAAGTAAATAGGAACCTTAAAATCAATGCGCTCCTAGTAATCATCCAACAGTATGCAAAGTTCCTGAGCTCTTCCAAGAGCAAATGTAGGAATGAGCACCTTTCCTCCACTAACAACGCATTTATGAACAGCTTTAAGAAATTCCCTCTCACGAGCATATTTTGAATCACAAACAGTTGTTGCATATGTTGACTCTATTATAACAAGGTCCAACCGTTGTCGATCAATTTGAGCGGCTCCAAGATGTCTATCTGGTGTCATATTATAGTCCCCTGTACACTATAGCAACATCTCCTACTTTTGCATAAATCATTGCGGCTCAAGAACATGTCCAACATGGTAGGCACGGATCTGAAGGTCATTATCAACTTTGTATAGTGCATTTCAAATCCACTATAACTTTCTTCATGCATTGCACAATGTTCTTAGAGGTGAACTGTTCTTCTTCTCCCCTTCGATCAACCATCACCTGCCGATAATCCTCCAGCATCAATGAAGCCAAAGCTTTTGTTGGGTACGTCATGTAAACGGGTCCATCATACCCACAAACTTCAGTGAAGTATGGAAGAGCTCCGATATGATCCATATGAAAATGGGTAATGATGATGCAGGATAGAGCGTTGTCGAACTCACCGGATTTAGAGATGAGAGAGAAATCGGGGTATCGGTGATAATCGAGATAACCCATGTGTATACCACAGTAAAACATTATCCTCTTCCCATTGATCAAAACCACCACGCAGTTCTTCCTCATTTCTTACCCTACACTTCGCTTTCTCTCTCTTTCTCTCTCTCTCTCTCTCTAGGAAATATTCCTTACACCCTTTGAACCTCACTCCAGCACCCACTTCTCTTTTTTGTAAAGAAATAACTTCCACTACCCTGCTGACCATGCATGTTCCCTATATAATTGTATTCCACCACACAAAAAGAAAAAAGAAAAAAAAAATCATCATCCTATCTTCCACCACAAAAACCATCATCAGAATATATTCCCTTCCTTTAATTTTTTATTATTATTATTATTATTATTATTATTATTATTATTATTATTATTATTATTATTATTATTTGAGTCATTACACCTATCAAGACTTACCAACGTATTTACCCCAAAACCATTCCATAAAAACTTGATTCTCAATATTTTTTTCTCAATGCAAGTTTTCAAATCAACTTTCAAAGTTTAATGTAATCAAATGAATTGATATGCCAATTTCACAAGATGAATATAAATACTTTTATTCAATTCATCATCAAGGAATAACACAATTCCTATTTTCAAGTATCCTCAACAATTAGTTATTTCAAGACTATTTCAGCGTTTTGAACAATAATTTCCAAAATGAACAAAATCCTAATATTCACAGAAATTCATCATTTATATAAATATAAATAAAAAATTTTTCCAAACATCTATTTATTTTGACACACAAAATAAATATAACAATATCATTCATGGATTTTTCGGTCTTCTAAAAAATCTCCAAATTCTAGGTTTTCTCACCAAAACTATAGAACTCAAATCTTTTGAAAGAAAATTTTTCAAAATCATCTTTTCTTCAATCAACGAAGATCAAAACCCATAAGATCATTTTAAAAGAACAAGAGACAAACCCACTTTCAAAATCAGAACTTATAGAATCAATAATCAATTTTCAAAGCTATCGAAAGATGATTTGAAAATCATCTCGATCTTGCAAAAATATATATATATATATATATAACTCTAAGAAAAGCTATACCTCAAGTTTTGAAAAAGAAATGAGATGAAACTCTCAAAATCAGCGATTAATAGAAACTTCGATCTTCACCGCTTTATGAAACCCTTGAGAAGTTAACCAACTTTGATAAAAAAAAACCTATAAGCGAGAACTCTAATGGATCTTGAGAAATCAAGGTTTTGATTCAATTTAGTGTAGGGAAATGTAGAGAGAAGGGAGAGGAAAGGGTTTTTAGAGAGAGATATACAAAAGTGATCTGAAATATCAGATTCACAAACTGATATAACATGGTCCGCTCAAGCGTTAAATACACTTTTTCAGTACTTTTGCAGATAAGTCAAACTTCTGGAACCAAGCAACTTCTAATGCATTTTGCATTTTTTTGTGACCCTTAACCCTTGAGTATTTGTTCTAGGACCGCCAAAACGCCCTAGACCCTAAAGCGGCCAAGGCTTGATCCTGACATACTTTCGGAAGTGGCAAAACTGGGATCGCTACAATAATATATATATATATATATATATTGTATGTTCCTCAAATATATCATTTGTCCTATAATATTTTGTATAACTATTACTATACATTTTTAGTCTCTATTGATCTAATTATTACGAGCTGGACCCATCACATGTATTGGATTGGACCGACTTAGAGGTTGATGAGGATGCCTCATATAAGGAGAGCAGGTTGGTCTTGGATAGGCAGAATCAAGTCTTCTTGAGGCAAGATTATTCCTTTGGTTAAGGTTTTGTGGAAACATCACGGAGTGGAGAAAGTCACTTGGGAACGTGAGTTGGAGGTCCGAGAAAAATATCCGGATCTATTTGTGGATGTTTGAGCTTATGTTGTACATTTTGTTGTATTGTTAAACTTTAAGAACATTAAGTATGTCTTAAGTTGTAAAACATTGTATATGTTTTGAGTTTATGGAAATATTGTAGAACTTGCCTCGAAATGGAAGTTTATTATGACATAGTATATGTTGAATGTGTTGCAAAAATGGAAATATATCATGAATATTGAATATAATATGAAATTGTGAATAATGTATATTGAAACATTGTTGGATTTGGAAGGAATGCATGTTGATAATGCATGTTGTAATATATATTGTAAAATACCTCTTGAATAGAGATGGAATGATCGATAATGGATCAAATTATTGTGTATTGAAGCGTGATATTATTGGAAATTGAGAGAAACTTGTCTTGAAAACTTATGCCTAATTTAGGGGCGGAATTCTTTAAGGAGAGGTTATAACGATCCCGGTTTTCCCTCCATTGATTAGTGTAATCCGGACTCGGTTCTGTGGATGTGGGTTGTTGTATATATCTTGTTTCCGTCCATCAATACTTTGTATTTGAGTTATAGGATGTTTTGGGCAGGTTTGTTACAGGTTGGGAGTTATTGGGAGCAAATGGTTGCTACCCAGAATTTTGGTTCTTCGCTCGAGCAAGCTCTTTATTTTGGATCATTCACTGAGCGGGGTTTGTTACGCTCGGCGAAGTTGAGTTTTTTACGGTGGCTCGGCGAAGTCCTTCGCTCGAGCTTGCATCTGCGTCTGGTTCTGGACTTGAGAGTTGCATTTCTTGGCTCGAGCGAGCCTTCCTTCGCTCAAGCGAGTGAGGAGTATGTTATGAGTTTCTTCGCTCGAGCGTGTTTCTGGGTTGCAAACCTGAAGCTTCGAATTATTGGATCGGGCCAGACTTTCTTCGCTCAGCGAGGTTCTTTATGTCTGGTAAACAGACGACCAATCCTTCGCTCGAGTGAGCTTGTGTTATATCAGCAGGCAGCAGCGGGATTACACTTCACTTTGTCATCTCTTTTGTTTTGTAAACCCTAGATCTGAGCTCCCTCTCTCTCTACATACCTTCTCTCTAGGTATTCATCTCCTTCTTGTGTGTTTCTACCCTAAGTTCTTTGTAAGAAAGGTAGAGGGTGAGTTGGGCTTCCTTTTAACCTAAAAGATAGTGGATTTGGAGCACTTTGGATTTTGGCCATCTTCTCCTTTGAGCTCTTCATTTCGAGATAGGGATACCCTACTCCATCTTATGAGCTTTGTCTTTGATTTTTGGTCATTTTGATTAGTTGGTGATGTTTGGTAATTTTGGAAAAAAGTTAGGGTTTAATTTGTAATTTAACAAAGGGGTTTCATATATTAAACTCCATGTGTTTGTAGATTTGAAAAATGGCATTATTAGTGTCAAATTGAGAAATTGAACCTTAGGGTTGATTTTTGATAAAGGGTGCAAATGCCTAATTATGAAATAAATTAATTAGTATAATTAATTTGGGAAAATATGAAATTGAGTTGACATCCATGAAATTGAAATTATGGGATTGAATGGTGTAGTTGGATAAATTTATCATTCATCGATGAAATTGTTGATATTGTATTAGCTTAATACATTTATTTTACGTTTAGAAATAAGCGCTTTGAGCTATTGGTGGAGGATAGTCTTGATTGTTGTAGACAGCGTATGTTGATTAGAAAAGCTGAAACTAATCCTTTGTGAATATGTCATTGAATATGACGGTTGAATTATCTGACAATTACGTGTATTAATTGATTATTGTGTATGACAAGTGTTAAATACATTGTATATGCATATGGTTTGGGAGGAGATAGGGGATGTATTCCATGGTTTGAGGAAGATAGGGGATGGACTCTCAAACACCTTGGGAGGAGATAGGGGATGGACTCCATGGATCTGACAATTATGTGTATCACTTGAAAGGTTAATACAGCAAATGTGTGTATTAAATTGAGCTATTGGAAGTGCTTGTAATATGAGTTGTAGACTCATTTGAATTGTGAATTAAGGAAATGTTTAATAAGGAATGTATTCCTATTAATTGTTTGGCCAGGTTCTGAGCCATGTTTATGAAATGATTTGAATAAGTAAAGTAAAATGGAATGTAACATCGACAGAAATGTCATGGAACTGTGCTGTGATATGATGTGGGTTAGCACTCTCTTTTGTGTAACCAAGTGTTGACTTGGAAAGTTGTAAGCCGTTGGGCATTTACTTTTGTTGTCAACATGTAATATCTTTTGTAAGAATACTCTGATTAATGGAAGAATGTTTTATTCTCTTATATTAAAGCATGTCTAAATTATTGGGTTTTATGTATTATTTTGAGGGCGTGACATATAAATATGGACATTGCTCTGTGGTAATTACAAAAAAGACAAAACCACTAAAACAAAATACCCTATTCAAAAAAACAAAAGACACAAGACCGCTACTCTCTCTCTCTCTCTCTCTCTCTCTCTCTCTCTCTCTCCATAAAACAACTGTGTATTATATCAAAGATTCAATTAGAAAGAGAAGCAATAGACTTTCTCTTCTTGTCATTGGCCTTGAAGCAGGCTTGCCTAAGCTTCTTAGTTCTCTCTGTCAATTCAAGTTCTGGCGGCTTCTCTACCATCCTTCTGTGCTCTTCTAATATCTCTATTTCCCTTGTCAATCCCAACTCCTAAATTATTTGCCAAAACACAGTTAGGGTAATTTAAAATAAAAATATTAAAATGACAAAGAACCTTTAAAAAAAATAAAAATACCTCCTTTATACATCATCATGTTGTGCATTGATTCATTTGATTTTGCATATGCATAGTTATTACCAAGCTCCAAAAACATAAAAGAGAATGGCTTCTCTCCTAACTGGAGAGAATAATCCAATGCTCAAAAAATAAAAAGTTTAGCTTATTTTATGTATACATCTCAACATGAGAGAAGTTGGATGGCCTATGGAGCTACCAAGTGCATTTTAATGATCCTTGATTTCATTTATAAGACCCTTGATATATATCATCTATAAAAATAATTAATTTGATTCAAAAATCATAACCTTTTCATTTTATCGCATTTATCTCCGAAAAAAATGGACAACAAATATATATCTTAGAAAATAAACCATCTATTTTTTAGAGGCAAACACTAAAAAAAAAAAAAAAAGTTATAATAATCGAATCAACATAATTTTTTTCATGAATAATATGTAATAAGAGCCCTATAGAATGAAAAGTTTGAATTATTAAAATGAAACTCATGACAAGTCTCATGGGGCCTCTTAAGTTCTCCCCAATAATGATGTAACTATTAAAAAAATTGAACCCATAATAAAATAACTTTCCAACATTTATACATCATCATATTTGTACATTCATTAGCGCTTTATTTGGATGTGATGGTATTTCCTCGTTATCATGTTTGGATGATTAGGAAAATAAATTATCTAATATACAATTATTAGTAAAAATGTTTTTAAGATCAATCTTAGTATTATAAAAACAAACCAATCGGTTGACATTATTTCTCCCTATATGTTACGACTTTCTCCACCAAATCTTACAACTTCTAATAGAAATGAAACTTGTATATATTATATAAGAAAGCGGGGTTTCTAACCCATAAGCCTTGTGAGAGCTCCAATATTCTCATCTTAATTTTCTAATTTTTTGATTTTTTTTTTTAAAATCTCGGCATTATTGATTTCTCCCAACCCACAAGCCTTTTTGACTTCTCTTATAGTTATTCTGACACTCTTTCAACTTTTCTCATACATTATGATTAGTGATAGGATTGTTAAATTATTTTTATAAAAAATCTATAAATAAATAATTTATATATTAAAAAAATATCTAAAATAAATATAAATATCTATATCTATTTATCTATCTATCTATCTATCTATCTATCTATAAATTATATAAGGAAAATGGGGTTTCTAACTTACCAAGTCTTGTGGGAGCTCAATATTCCAATCTTAATTTTTCTAATTTTTTGGTTTTAAAAAATAATAACCTCAGCATTTATTAATTGCTCCCCAACCCCCAAGCCTTTTGACTTCTCTCATAGTTATTCTGACACCCTTTTCAACCTCTCTCATACACTATAGATTTAGTGATGAGATTGTTAAATTATTTTATAAAAAAAATTAAAAATAATTTGTATATTAAAAAATATCTAAAATAAATGCCATAAATATATATCTATAATACTTATAGCACGTCGGCTTTAGTACGACCTTTATTATCTATTACGGACTTGAGTTTTGCATTGGTTGTATATTTATTGTCCATACATACTCCATTTCCTCCTTTAACTCTCTTTGAAATTAAGGCTTTGGAATATGTTGAAATATGTTTGGAGAAATTGGATTATTAGTTGGTCTAGATTATTTATTGCCCGATTTTGGTTTCTTTACTGCTCCAGCGAAACTTATACGCTCAAGTGAGCCTTGTTGAAATTGCCTTCACTCGGTGAGGTTTCTACTTACGCTTTCAACGGCGAGAATTGAAGTTCTCGAGGTTTCTTTTCACAGCCTTGAGAATTCTGAAGGTAAGTGCTTCGCTCGGCAGCGTGTCGTCTATAAAACCGAAGCTTTACTTTGCGGCAAGCAAGATCTCTTGATATGTCTAGTCGGATAGCGACAACTCCTCCTTTCGGCGAATCCGTGTCGATTCGCCCGGCGGTAATTTTGTCACTTTTTGATCTACTTTTTCCTAAACGATAATCCGGCATTCTCTCTTTCTCAAAAATGCTCTCTTTCTCTCTACAAATACTCCATGATCTAAGGGTCTCTCAACCCTACTCCTTTTTGATAAAAGTTAAAACATCTTTATAGGCTTCCTCTTGATCGAGAACAAAATTGAATTTGGAGGCATTTTTGAAGTTCTTCATCATCTTCTTTGAGCTTCTACACTTGAGGTAGGGATATTCTACACTTATTTATGGTTTTAACCTGGGTATTTGTTATTTGTATAAGCGATGGAATTTGAAAGGATTTGATGCAAAAGTTGAGGTTGGGTCCAAAATTTAAAAAGAGATTTTTTATAATGCGGGTCTCATAGAATATATAGAGTATTGAATATGAGGTTATATGGGTTAAAATGATGAAATTTGGACTTGGGATTGATATTTAGAAATGGGAAAATTGCCCTAATTGTATTTAAATAATTATTGTATAAATATTAAATTGATATGGGAGATATAAATTGGGAGGATGTATGAATAAAGATGGTGTAGTTGGATTTGATAAATCACTCACTATGAAAAGGTACGATAAATTATGCTTGATAAATTGTACATCTATTTAGAAAATATCTATTTGGAGCTATCGATGGAGATAGTTATGATTGTTGTAGAAAACTATGTATGAGGACTAGGTAAATTAAGCTGGTCATTTTAGATTATGTCGTGAATATAACGGTTTGATTAAACCATTAAATATGTGATTTGGATAAGTCATTATTATGTAATGTAACTTTTAATACATTATATATATATCATTGTTTAGAGATAAGAGATATATATATTGTTTGGAAGAGGAGACGGGATGGACTCTATTTTAAATTAAGTTGGCGGAGTGTCCAGGTAAAAGTCCCGAAACCTTATACATGTATATTTGGTTGCTGATTCCCTCGAACGAGAATCCGTAAAATGGCAAGAAGTTTGAAGTGTTTGAATAATGAATGTTATTGAGTTGTGAATGAATGATTTGTAGTCTCATTTGGGATTATTTAGATGATAAGGAACTACACTTATGCATTAGTTTGAAATGAATGAATGGAAATGGATTAAGATGTGATTATCAATATTGAATGGTTATAAAAAGAATGTAAGTTGGCCTTTAGTATTGGACTTTTATTTGACATTTATATCTTAATTAAATTTCATATATTGTGTTAGTTTATCTCTACTGGGCTTTGGCTCACCCTACTTGGGAAACCATTTTTAGGTACTGGTGATATGCCACCTCCAAGGACATAGCTTGGGAGGACTAGGGACTAAAGGCTGTATTTTTGTTACATTTATGCTTAAATGTTTATTCAAGCCGAGGGCTTTATATATATAGAGCTAGGACTCTTTCTTTTGTTGTAACCAAGTGATATCTTGGAAAGATGTAAGCCCGTAGGGCATTTATTTTGTTGTAATCAATTAGTGTTACATGTTGTAGTTTTAGAATGAACATTTATGAAAGTATAATGCATGTAATATCTCTTATACTATAAACTCTAATGAATGAAAGTACAACATTTTCTATTATGTTCATGAATCTCATGGGTTGGATTATCCTCTTTATTTTGAGGGTGTTATAACTTGGTATCAGAGCTTACCAAGTTTGAATATTTTGGGTATGTGGAAAGTGGTTAGTACCACATTAGGTTTGTCTCGCTTGTTAGAGACTTACCTATGGATGATATGTGCTTATGTGATAACATGTTTATGTGACTATATAGGTATGAGATTTAATTTCTAAGATGTTGATCGGGTCCATGGGTTTCTGGAAGTCCTGTTGGAAAGGCATTTGATCACTGCCATTTCTAACTAGAACTCTAGCAACGCCACGGGGGCAGTCATTATCTGGAAATGAAATTCGTATGTGTTTATGTGATTATGTGCTTATGTGGAGTGAATTACAGTTGTCCATCACATTAGGACGTGAGTGAGTTAGCTTCGGCACATTTGTAAATGTGCTAATCTCCTTGTTATCTTCATTAGGATGTCAGGACGAGGTTGTGGTGGTAGGCGTGGTAGGCCTAGGAGGCATGAGATGCCCATACCGGATGAAATTCCGGCACAGGAGGAAGGAGTTGGTCAGGCCAATGTGGCCGAACCCGTTGGTCAACAGGCCATGGATGCCTTACCTCGTGAAATGGCCGGAGTATTGAGGGAATCCATGGACATTCTCAGATCCGAGAATCAAGTCTAGGCCCATGTTGCTGAAATAGGGCCATCTTTTCTGAAGAGGGAATTCTTCCGGTTGAATCTGGACGAGTTTTTGGGTGATCCTAAGGAGCCACTGAAGGCTGATGAGTGGCTGGAACAGATGACGAAGACGTTTGAGATGCTCGGCATCGAAGACGAGGATTTGAGAGTGACCTTGGCATCTTTCCAACTGAAGGGAGATGCGGGTCAGTGGTGGAAATATGCGCGGAGGCGCATTGGAGGGACTTGGGAAGCCTTTGTTGATGTTTTCCAAGACAAGTACTTACCTGCTATAGTAAAGGAGAAGCTAAGAGATCAATTCTCCAAGTTAGTGCAGTTGAATACACCAGTGACTGAGTTTGAAGGCACCTTCACTAGTTTGTCGAGGTTTGCACCGGAGTTAGTGGCGACTGAGGTGCGCCGATGTTTGGAGTTTGAGAAGAGGTTATGGATCGAACTCATGTTCAGAGTGGCCGAGTCTATGATTAGGGACTATGTGCGCCTTATGGAGGCTGCAGCCCATCTTAAGACTATCATGCATGCAGAGGAGGAGAGGATGAAGGGCTTTAGGAGGAGTTAGGATGGACAGGGGGACAGTAAGAAGCAGAGGGGTTCTAACCCACAACAGTCCCAGAGAACGCATTCGAGGTCTACCTTTCCAGTGTCGAGTTCAGGTTCTGGGAGAGGTGGTCAGGGAGACATCACTTGTTTCAAATGTGGCTAGTTGGGCCACAAGTCTCCAGCTTGCCCATAAAGGAGAGAAAGGCAGCAAGAAGTCGGCTCGTTTAGGGGCGAGTCAGCGGTCACCGCTCACTTGTTATCACGTGGGCAAAGGGCACTTGAAGAGGTTTTTTCCACAGTTAGGAGGCACACTTGGTGTGTCTGGTTCGAGGCGGAACAGAGTCACCGGCAACAGTAGTCATCTGAGCTTCGAGGGCCAATCAAGGAGCCTCTTCGGCTCAGTCAATGCAGCAGTCTTATGCTCCGAGGAGTGAGCAAGTAAATCAGAGACCTATGGGGCGCGTGTATGCTGTTACTACGCCAAATCTTGTACCGGCTCCGTTTGTTGTGAGATGTACCTTTTTGTTTTGCAACTCGGTTGCTAATGTGTTGATTGATACAGGTGCATTCCATTCATTTATTTCATCTACATTTGCATCTGTTTTAGGGTTAGAGTTGTCACAGTTAGCATCTCCTATATGTGTCGTGTCACCTGTTGGGGGTGAGATGATTTTGAAACAGGGGTGTCGAGGTTATGATATATAGATTGCCAATCGCCGGCTTCCTTTTTCTTTTGTATTAATGGACATGTCTAGTTTTGATGTTATTTTGGGTATGGACTGGTTATCGTCATACCGGACTGTTATAGATTGCTACCGTCAGAGGGTTACTATATGTACCTTGAGCGGTGATTGCTTTTATTTTTTGGGATACTGGGTGGATAAAGTCTTATCATCGGTGTATGGTTCGTGTGGACAGAGTGAACTTAGTTGTCTTCTTGCTAGCCTTTTAAGTAGTGAGTGTAATGAAGT